>JAXQQM020081682.1:0-268036 GCA_034641835.2 Pinus albicaulis | reverse complement strand
TGTGGCAACGCATCCTTTGACGCAAGCGAGGCATGGGTGCAGTCTCAGCAGTGGGCACAAGAGGAGACGGAGAAGCAGAATTCCAAGAAACAGAGGAAGACAAACAAGGACCAGACCGAGAGAAATGCAGCTATGCAGCATGGTCTAAGTAGCAATTCAGCTGGCCACTTCTCCTTTTCGTCATAGTGAGCAGGTAGTGTAACCCAACAACCAACTCGTCTGAAAAACCATAGCGAAATGCCATTTTATCGACCCGAATGCAATTCAATCGAAGGACGCCCGTCATAATTAATCTTTGATCATTAATGAGAGCCGAAGGCCGGATCATATTGGAGCATGCGGAATCGCTAACAGGAGTGGAGGTCCGATCTTGAACAGTGTTAAAACTTAATGCGATTAGATGTGAAAACCTTGGAACTTAATTGAACAACGTTAAAACTTAATGAGATTGATATGAAATCGCCACATCCATGTCCCATCGCCTTAAACGCCATCGAATGCACCCGCATCCGGGAACAGGGCAACATTTGATTGAGGACACATGGAAAAAATTGATTGGAGCGGATCTTTGTTTGGGCCGCTCGCGCAGTGGAAATCCGGACCCGAAAAAGATTACGACGAATTTGATAAGAAATTCGCGTCACAACTCTCCCTCCGTACGCCAACCCAACTTCGGACCCGAAAAATATTAGGGCGGAATTCAATTGGTTTTCGCGTCACAAAATTGGTCGACGTCAGCAGGCTATTTTGGAATGCGAATTTGGTTTGAATTATGGTTTATCGCCATTTGAAGTCCGGCGGGCTCGACTTAAGAACAATTTTGTTTGATCGCATCTTATAAAATTTGTGTTGGTTTTCTTTGATAATACACATATTTATAATAAATCATGGGAATACCACACTAAACATGTGGAAAAGTTATATAAATTATTGAGAATAATCATTTTTATGTAAAAATATCCAAATGTGATTTTGGGAAATAAGAATTTGAGTATTTGGTTCATATTTTTTTAAAGGAAGGAGTGAAGTTGGAGCCTCAAAAGATGCAAGCTATTACAAAATGACCTATTCCTAAGAAAATCAAGGTTCTTAGAAGATTTTTTAGACTTACATGATATTATTGATAATTTGTTAATAATTATGCATGCATTTCAAGTCCACTCACATATCTCTTGAAGAAAATATCATTTATATGGAATGATGAGGCTACTTTGGCATTCTCTCTTTTAATGGATGCTATGTCTTCTACACCAACATCGGTTGCACCTACTTTTGGTAAAACATTCATAGTAGAGTGTGAGGCACTAGGACAAGGAATTTACGTAACATTAACACAATAAGGGATATCATTGGCTTTTAAAAGCAAGGAATTTAAAGAAAATATTTGGTGAAATCTACGTATGAAAAATAAATGGAAGCAATATTACATGCAATAAAAAATGGGGATAGTATATCATTGGGAGGTACTTTAAAGTCAAGATATACCATGATAGCATAAAGTATTTTATGAAGCTATGATTTTCATGAGAAGATTAACAAAAATGAGGAGAAAAAAATGCAAAGTTTTAATTTTGAGATAATCTGCAAAAAGGGTAAGGAAAATTTAGTACATGATACTCTTTCTAAAATAGAAGAGGCCTCAAATTTATATCTAATTACATTTTCTATTCCTAGGTGGCTAGAAGAAGCTTGCCATAATGGAAAAATGACAATAGTACTAAACAAAAACTAAAATTTATAAAGGATGGGATGAACTCTATGGAGCATTGGGAGTGAAAGAGAGATATACTTTGGTGCAAATGTAGAATATTTTTAAGCACGCAAGCATATTTGAATAAACAAATATTAAGGGAGTCCCATGTCTCTCTGATGGTAGGACACAGGGTTCCTTAAAAGATCTCAAAGGATCAAAAAATATATTTTTGGAAGGAATGAAGAAAGATATTCAAAATTTTGTAAGAGAAGGTCAGGTTTGCATAATAAATAAAAGAGATATAGTGAAATATCTAGGGTTACTTCAACCATTCCACATACATATTCAAAGACTAGAAGATATATCAATAGACTTTATTACAGGGTTACTGAAATATAAAGGTAAGTATTACATTTTTGTGGTCATTTATATAGACAAATTTTGTAGATTTTTTTTGTAGAGCGCAAAGTACATAAACAACAAGCCAAGTGGCAGAAGTGTCCGTGAAAGAAATTCATAGTCTTCATGGTTTTCCTAAAGTAATAGTAACAAGAAACTTTTGGAAATAGTTATTTAATATGAGTGGAGAAACACTAGTTGCCATGAGTTCTACATATCAAACACAATCAAATGGTCAAACAAAAATAGTTAACAAATGTTTTTAAGGTTATCTACAATGTTACTCTTTAGAAAAGCAATCTTAATGGATGAAGTGGGTTCCTCAAGGAACAATGGTAATATGATACTATCATACTACCTATCACACATCTACTAAAATTTCCCGATTTAAGGCCCTTTATGGATATCCAACTCCTAGTATCTCATACTTTTTGCAAGATAAGTCCAAAGTATAGGAAACAGAGTCACATATGGAAAATACTAAAGAAACTTTGAAAATTATTATGGAAAACCTTCAAATGACATGAAAAATGATAAAACAACAGGGGGAACAACATTGAAGTGAAAGATAATTTGAGGAGGGTAATTGGGTATTTTTTAGATTATAGCATTATAAGCAATCCTCATTCAAGAAAAAGAAGAATAAAGAATTAGCTCAAAAATGTTATGGCCCTAAATAATTATTCATAGGATTGCACAAGTGGTATAGAAGTTATATTTTCCTTCTTCTTGCATTCATAAGGTTTTCATGTATCTTGCCTAAAAAAGGTTTTGGGAAAAAATATGCCAATGTAAATAGAACTTCCAAAATTAGATGAAGAATGAAAGTTGATTCTTGAACCACAAAATGTTATAGATAAACATTCTGTATCTCTTTGACATATAACCATTATGAAGTACCTAATCAAGTGGAATAATATTCCTCTAGAAGAAGGTACATGGTAAAATGATCAATTCGTGATGAAATACCCACGGCTAAAAGGTTCGTTTGAAGTTTTGAAAAAGGTTTTGTTATATGTTTTATATAACGCACGGCGGAATATTTTTATTGTTTGTTAAGGTCCCACACATTGATCAAATTTGAAGGGCAGGTCCGAATTTCAATTAGAAGGGCATATATCTATGTTGCCCTTCCATAATGAAAAGCTTTAAAAAAAAAAACTTTTCAATTGACCACAATAAATTATTTTTACATTTCATTTTCAGAAAGACAAAACCATCAATCTTTATATTAATAAAATACTGTTACATATACAACAATGAAGAAGGCTCCATCTTTCATTACTTAAATATCTCATTGGCAATGTCAACATAAGTCTTGAAGACACTATTATAAGAATTTGGATACATACCACCAGGATATAGGAGATTCTTATGTGTCAGATTGTGTAATGCAATTTTGACTTTGTCTCACAAGGAGCAGCAACATGGAGGTCTGGATTTTTCTTATAGAACTTTTTAATTATTATTTGAAACGTTGTTTATAGATATGAAGACAACAATGAAATTATGAGCATGGTGGACAATTAGTCAAGCTCATGATGCCAAACCATGATGATGTAAGTTTGGAATTTAACATTTTTACATGTTAAAGACAAATAGTCAAAATCATTGACAACTTAGTATGCCATAATTAATAATCATTCCCTGTTCACTTTTGTTAATAGGTTTATGTCAAACGATGATCTCTCTTCTCCGGCATTTACTTGTATTGAAGATCACTATTCTAGGAATAAGGAGTTATTTTCTCCAAAAATAACCCTAGCCAAACATTGACAATGCATCAAGGATATCTTTCTATGCTTCATAAGTACATATGTTCTACTTCTAAATCATGTCTTGAAAGTGGTTGTTTTGCTGGAAATTATTCACCAGTTGGTTTCATACCAAAGTCTTTTTCTCATTTTCAGCATCCAATACATGAAAAAGATAATGGTTTAAAACAACATAAATATTTGAAATTTTGCAAGAATTGTCTGGCACAATTTGAATATGAATTTTGAAGTCAAGTGCATGATGCTGTATAGGATCAAGTGTCATTTTGAATACCAAATGTTTCACAAGAAACTTCTCAACATGCTACTTTGTAGTAAGGATTAAATGACAATATTGCATCAACTATTTCCATAATAAAAGTGCACCTCGGCCATAAGACTAAACAACTACAAATGTTGTAGATCTAACAAGACCACACAATCAAATGTATTCCACAAGGCCAATACTGTATGAAAAATGAAAAGGACTTTGCAACCAAAAATACCTTAGGAAACTAATTCAATTAGATACACCAAACCATCAACAAAAAGGAAAACCAGCCTACTCAAAAGGCAAGCGTTTACCTCCTTTGACAAAATTTTGAGTTCCGAAACAAGGGCCTTTATTGTCTTGTCAATGCCCCTAGTAATTTGAATGGGGTTTGCACCTGCCGCAACAACCTAAACAAAAAGGTTTCATTTCAAATTATTTTCCACAAATTTAAGATACAACCATTGTCAGTTTTGTATTTCCTAACAAGCTCATAAATTTTGACAAAAGAACCAAATTTTTTTAATACCTGATAGCAATTTTTTCACTCAAAAACTATCTTAGACTCAATAATTGCAACCCAAAACTAAAAAACCAAACACCATAAGACCCTACAAAAATGAATAGATGATCTTAATCCAGTACTATCGACAAAAATTACCTTTACACCCTCACTTATTAAACCCTATGTTGTTGAATTTTAACTTCAACTGCTGCAACAGAAGGACGGATGCAACAGCAACATTTTTTTTTTGGAGGTTGCTTGCACGCCATCCAAAAATTTAATTCAACATTTAAAATTCCTGCAAGTTTTTTTTTGTAGACGGCCGCAGCCATATTTCTGTACAGGATTGTATTTAACCACAACAACCAGCATTAACGCAATTCACCAATCAGAAATTAAACAAACATAAATTTACCCCCCAGTTTTGTAAATTCAAAAGGAGGACACGTGGAGCATTAATATTGGATCGCATGAAATTGAAGGGAATCTGAAAACCTGAAAACCGGACCCGAATTTTTTATAAGGCACATTGGATTTAGAATTCACGTTACAAATTAGGCAGACGTCAACATCCCATTTTGGAACGCGAATTTGGTTTGAAATTCAATCTATTCAGACTTTTGAAGTCCGACGGAAAGGGTTCTTTAATGTTTTGATAGTTTAATTTTATGTATGCTTTAATATATACATATGTTTTAAACATATGTTATATATATATATATATATATATCATATGCGAAATGAAAGGTGGGCCATAGAATTTAGTTTTAATTTTTTTTTTTTTTAAAGAGGGTTTATTATAATATGCTTTATATGTTACGACATATAAAAATAAAAAGGAAAAAAAAGCTTGGTAGTTTTTTTATAGACAGTACGTAAGTTTTTTATTACACAGCAGTGTGTAAATAGTGAAAGACTGAGTGTAACTTTTTAAGTGTGTATGCACAGCAGTGCGAAAGTGAAAAACACAGCAGAGTGTTTTAGAGACAGAGTATGTTTGTTTTGAACAGATAGTGAGTTGGTTTTATGCATTGCGTTTTGTAGCAGTCATAATTTTGTAATCCCTCTCAGTGAGGAAGAAGTGTAATAGTTTTTTTTTGAGTTATTGAAGGGAATAGAAGTTTGTTTTCAAAGTATTGAAACTCTTTCTCCTGTCAATTTTTTTTTTATTTTCTCTGTGTTAGAGGAAGGGAGATTTATTCTCCATTCATTGTTATGGAATTTTTCAATATTCCAACATGTGCAAGAACAACAAATGTTGTGGTTCCATCCCTAGCTAAATCATTTTTCTTTGTCGTAGCTTGCCTTACCAACTTGGCCCCAATATTTTCAACTGGGTCCTCTAATTCAACCTATAAAAAGGCCAAAACCATAACATTGAGATACATTTCATTACACTGTCAATAACAATAAAATTTGAATAAGCCATAACCCTTTCCTTTTATTGTTGTGAAAAGCTTTATGCATTACTCTAATGTGGCTAGTCCATAGGCCAAGTAGACCACTAGGTAACAAATATGTTTCCTTTCACCTTTGAGTTTTCAAATTATGCCTACCAAATCTAAGACATTTAAGAGGGGGAAATAATACAACGTTAAAAATAAAACCAGAGCACACATCTACAAATTACCTCCTTAGCTACTGTCACACCATCATTAACTATTTTCGGAGAACCGTGCTTGCTCTCCAAGACAACCTTTTTCCCTTCGCCCCAAGGGTGACTCCAACAAGATCAACAAGTTTGTTCACATCGCCTACAAGAAAAATTAACAATGCTTTCAGTAAGTGTGCAATTGAATGCCAGACCATATGCCAAAACAACCCTCCATGAAAAATTAAAATAACACATTAAAATCGAATATAAGTGGACAAGGAAAGATCCACCGCAGTTAAGTTTCACGTGCAGGTGACCTTCCTTTAAACATAATTTTTTCTCTGACCTGCAATTTTTTTGTCACTGAGCCATCCTTGTTGAAGTACAACTCCTTTTCCATAGCTCTTATATTAACTACCTTCTCTCTGTCGCGTAATCTCAGAGTCCCTCTTATGCTTGAGCGATTAAAGGAAATGGGTGAAAAAATTGAAAGAGAAAACAATTGTCTGCCATAATTATCAAACATTGCACCCAATTTCTTCCCCTTTCCATTGTTACCCAATGAGGTAGATGTGGAAATTGTTGTCATACTACCCAAAGCAGAGGCCATCTTCTCTTATCCTGAATATAGAATTACAAGATCTTCATATTAGTATGAACCTTAAAAAACATGACTCCCATTGCTAAAAACCGCTTTTAAGTTGTAACAGACAAACTAAACAACTATCGCAACTTTTGGAAACTTCTGGAGCATTAAGAGAGAACAACCAAAGAGAAATACAACCACAATCCTCATTTTAATGAGACCGGACTATATATTTTCATTAAGATAATAGAAATAAATCACAACTATATTAAGGCCAGCACAAAACAATCTTTAACCAGTGTCTCTCGCGGCCTTCAGGTTGCCATGCTAGAGGTTGCATATTTTTAATTTAAATTCTTGACCTCTCATGCCCATCTATGAATGCATCCAATGGGATATCTACATCAAATGTTCCTTTATATCCCCAAAAACAAATTCCCTACTACAAGAGCACCAGTATTGATGGATCACCCCACACCATCCCACCCACTAGAAACGGTGAAAAAGGAAACCCGAGAAAACTTCTGAAATATCTCAAGATGACTATATGGGTGGTTCTTATGAATCAACCAATCATTCAGAACATGCTCATCAATCCAAACCATGAGTATTATGTGACGATATTCAAGCAGGCACTGAATCGGATTTCTGAAGCTATGTTAGAGAAACCCTAAACTCTCACTGAAAATAGGTGAAATTTGGCACCACTCAGAGATTGACATGTGCCAATTGGTACAAGTGGTAGACAATTGGCATGCTCAAACAACAAGGTGATGCAGGAATGACATGAGGGAGAAAATATCAGAAAAGCCCCAAATCTGGAGAACTAAAGCTCATCACCAACCTGAAATTGACAACTTTACATGATGTAACCTATGAAATCGTAAATGGAGAAATCATAGTAACAATAAAGTAACCTATGTAACAATAAAGTCGGATTCATCCTGGGAGTGGTAATGGGAGAAATCATAGTGAACAACAGGAAACATGCAGAGTTGCTTACAATCAAATAGATGAAAAAACACATACAAAAAACCTAGATAATAATCATGAACAAGCTTAATATTGAATTATGAACTGTAAAGGAACTTACAAAATGTGATATTACGAACCTGGTCAAGCGCACAAGCAAAAATATCCTGGACATGACCCTGGTTGACAAGTTGTATTGCTCATGATGCAAGAGGATTTGTACCTGCACCGCCAAGTCAATCAAAATCCATCATTATCTATACAATAAATACAAGTAATTGATGTAGTATTTTTTACTCTAAGATGCATTCTTATGATAATGTTAGAATATATGTTGAAAATGTCAAAACATACCTGAATAAGCTCCTCTTCGTTTCAAGAACAATGTATAGGAGTCGCATGAACTTGGAACAAGCCTCCCACGATCTGAAAGAGAAGCAACTAAGTCAAAAGTGACTTTTTTTTTGCTACGCTGGATCGAGGGAGGTTTGCTCCAAGATTAAATCGCTCCAATAAATTATTCTCTACTAAACAGGGCCAACCACGTGAAGGTGGAAGCTCTTATGCCCCCCCCCCCCCCCTCACATCACTCTCAATTCCCCAATACCCAATCTATATTTCATTTTTTACTTTCATGAGCATAAAAAAAAATATTCAATAACTAATAAAAAAACAATTCAACAAAAAGTACGCAAGGAAACATTGCAATTAATGCTTGACATAAAAATAGTATGATAAATGAGTTTTTTTATATAACGCAAAAAACAATTTAAGTATGGTAACGTTTGTCTTATAATAATACAATATTTTACATTATCAAATTTTATTTTTATTCTTCCTATTTCTAAAGCTCCTAATTACATCATCAATATCATCGTGCTCTGCTCCTGTTTCGTGCCTTTCGACCCGCACTGCTGACCTAGTTGTGTAGTCACGATGTTTGGTCTCATCCAGTGACGGGGCATCGCCTAAAAAAAGAGATAATATTAAATTTTAATTGTCAGTTTTTAAATATCATTGAACTAGTTCAGTAATATTAATAAAAAAAATTGCAATGAGATTATTTCCCTGGTGCACCAGTTTTCGCCACTGACCTAGTTGCGTAGTCACGATGTCTGGTCTCATCCAGTGACGGGGCATCACCTACAAAAACAGATAATATTAAATTTTAATTGTCAGTTTTTAATTATCATTGAACTAGTTCGGTAATATTAATAAAAAAAATTGCAATGAGATTATTTACCTGGTGCACCAGTTGTCGCCGTTGGGACTGTTGCCCTGTCTTCCTCTCTGGTGGTAAGATCCTCAAGGGAAACATTCTCCGTCATTTAAACAAAAAACGTTATAAGGACAACCATCAAGGTATAATTAGAAAAAATTATAAGTGGAAATTAATTACCGTCACGGCCCTCACTGATAGTAGCATTGTCGGCCTGGTCCCCACTACAATGATTAGGTTGCACGTGAGGATCATCTACATCTGGCTCTAAAAATGGGTTATTTGCCTCGTCGGTAGTGCTGCTCCCCTGATTTAAACAAAGTTGTTAGACATTAAATTTATGGACGAAAACAAACATATTGAAAGGTTAATGTTTTACCTTATTAGGCATTCTGGATCTTGGGACCTGCCCCAAGCTTCTGCGACGTTCAACTATGGCTTGATAGCCGAAATGGAAAGCGATATTTTTATCTTCCTCTGTAGTTTCTGTTCTGAAGTCATCACCCTACATTACATATGATTGTGTATTTTTAATCATATTTGATAGGATTACAAAAACGTTGGAAGGCGATAAAATTAATTATAAGATGTTTAGCTACTTAATTACAATTCTTGCGGCTAATTTCAAGTAGCCGCCCTGGCCTAGCTTATGATGGCCCTTTTTTTCAATCTTAGCTTTGGTTGCCTTTGAGGTGTCAGGCAACCTAGCATCAAAAGATTGAAGTCAGATATGACGTAGCACACTTCTATTTTAGACATAGAGAAAATTAAAGCTATTGAATTAAAATTGTAATTTACCTTGCGGGTCCAGTTGGCATTTTTCCTTCTTTCTTTGCCCTTTTCTCTTTTTCGTCATAGATGAGTGCTCTCCAATCACTCTATGGGACTGTGAGAGGACGCTCGTATCTAGGGTTAAATTGCAATTGCGTCCTATAGGTGTCCCTGGTATATTTAAAATATTTGCCGGCTACTCGAGCCACCGCTGTTATGTCAAATGTGTCGACCCCAAAAAGGGCTTCTAGATATTCTAGAAGTTATTTTTTCAGGTTGGAATTATGGGAATTCCACCCTATGCGTATGGTTGGGCCAAAAATTACCAACGCATGGCTCTCCAAAAACCTGTAGAACTCATTGTTTCCTACACAGAAAAAAAAAGATATTATCATTAATTTAAAAATAAAAATCATGATAAACATGTTTTAGATAGAGTACATGAAATAGTTAAAATATTGAAATTTACCTGGGAGTTGTACGTGCTTTATAGGGACACCTTAATCGTTCACCAACAACGTGCCATTAATGGTCCCTGTGGAGCTGATACGTGTAGCTCCAGGAAACACAATAATGTAGTTGGCCATATTAGCCTCATCACTGCCAACACGTTCAGCAGTTGGCTGGGTGTCTGCTTGGGCAGGGTGTGTTTCTTGGCTGGCACCTAAAGGAGTAGAAGGTGTACGAGAGGGTTGCTAGGCAATCCCTTGCCCTTGTGTCCCACTACCACCAACACCGGGTTCAGAAAGTGCCAGAAAACGCTACATACAAAATAACTTTTTGTTAGTTTAGTCAATGTAAAAATTAAAAATCAAACTATCACAATTCATCTCATGCAGAACAAAAAAAAATCCTTTTGACTTTTTATTATTACCTGATATGTTTCTAGCTGGTTCATAAGTTGTTTTATCCTCTCTTCTATTTCAGGTGTTTGAGGTGCGTCTATCAAAGTATTAAATTCCGACCTTGCATCTCGTGCCTTTTTTCGCAACAAGATCACTGGAGATATGGATGAAGAAAGCTCTTCCTCAAAGAGGGAATCATTAGGCGTACCATGGCTAGGTGTCTGCATATTTGAACAAAATTAATATTATTTCAATTATGTAAATAACTAAAATACCTTAAGATAGAGTAATGCTGGCACTTTACATGTTCTTCCGCTGGCCTCTTTCTGCGATCATCCCATCTCGGGGTTGTTCCTGTACTGCCCTGATCAGTCTGCCACATTGCAATAAAATTATAAATGTAAAAACTTGAAAACAATATCTAACTTGAAAACAAAAAATGAAAACTGAAATAATTTCTAATAAGACACCGGAAGACAGAGTTAGAGTTTCAAATATGCCTTGCATTGAATTCAGTCCCGGAAACATGTCATTGCACATTAAGGCACCCAAACAAGAGACGAGTTGACAATGAAGACCTTATTGAATATATTGTTGGAGCAACTTCTAGTAAACTTGTTGTGAAGACCTTGAGGACATTTTTTGAGCAACATTGTTGAAGCTGATGGTATATCATTGTTGGAGACGATCTTGAAGGGCCTTGAAGTGAAGCTTTTGGAGCAACTATTGAAAAATCCTTAGAGCATTTAAGTAAGGCACTTTCTATCTTCCATCACCTTTTTCCTTTCAATATCCTTTAAACGATTTTTTTGATATTTAATGTTTGAAATCACGTTATAATTCCTTGATTATATGTGTTTGGGGACTTTCCCTTTGAAATTACCCAAAAATACGCTGGCAATTTTATCTTTAGGATGCATGTCTGACCCTATTGTTCAATATTTTGATTGATAGTAGTAAACATAGAGAGTTAGGGGGCTCTTGAATTGGTTTGGTTGGGACATTAGATCCCTAACATCTACTAGGGAGAACCCCCCTTGAGTTGGAGGAGAGCTAGCCCGAAGTGAAAAGAGGTTGGTGAGGTGACAATGGGGCTATTGAATTACACATGGTATCACATTTTAGCTTTAGGACTTTATCTTGAGAAGTGCGAGATTTTGCTATATCAATTCTCAAATTGTTTACAACACTATTGTTAAGAACTAATAAGAAGTGATGTTGAGGGTTTTTTGGGTATAAGAAACAATACCATTTAAAAACTAGGGTTCTTAGTCCTTGGCATTCCTTCACCTGGGCCTAGGGGCACACTAGAATAATTTCACACTAAACCATGCAAAATTAAAAGTAACTTAACAGATCCATAAAGTAATAATAATCATAATTCCTAATTTCCTATTGTACGATATGATGCAAATTATTCAAACATGAAGCAATGAAGACATGCAATGTCCGAATTTCAAGATTGATGAACCAATACAAGAAGTTAGAAACTACAACTTTGATTCAATACTCTGTGTCCTAACTCCAGGAAGGAATCTAGTTTGTAGCACAGAACATGCATCGTGTATTATCAATTCTTAATTGACAACAACTAAAGGTCATCTACCTCATCAATTCCTTCCCATTTTGTGTTTTTATGTTATATTCCTTATAAAAGTGTCAAATTTCTCTCAAAGTAAGTAACCACTGAATAAGATAAAAAATAGTTGAGATATGATTGAGAAATGGTCATTTATTTCTTGAAAGGATCTTCACAATTTCTTTGGTTGTTTTTCATCTCAAGAAACAAGAAATGACCTAAGAAACTATCGTGATGTAATATAAGAAATAACACGGTGCAATGGCCATTTTCAAAGCCAAATGATGTCCATTGAGGACATGGCCTTTATTTGGTTCCCGTTTCATAGGAGTTTCGGGTAGAAATGGAACTTTGTTGTACCATTTCCAGTAGTAAAAAGGGAAAACCTTCTTTTTCCATGGGAAATAATTTACCTTTCCTTTTTCAAGATAATCTAAATTACAAAAAATATGAACTATACTGCACACATTCTTGGATAATGTGAAAGTGGAAAAGGAATACCCTACACAAGTGATGCACACATGTACATTTGAACACTAATAGATTTTTGTAGTTGAAATGCAATGCTTTTTTTCATTTAAATGTAGGGTTTTTAAAGCAAGGAGAAATAATGGCTGCCAATTTAATAAGCGTTTCTTTGGGAAAAATTTAAATCTTGTATTGGGTGATGAAGATAATAGAGGGTATTGAATCTTGATTCTTGACATTGTGTTTAACTTGAATAACTCAAATGATTATAAATGTCAGTGGATGAGTTCTTCTTTTCAAGTATGTCACTCAAAAGTCTTATGTCAAAGCATTGTATGATGGCTAGCATTTGCTTGTTTCCCTTTCTTCAGTTCAATGTAAAAATTATATTAATATATTGGAGCACGAATGATAACTACAATTGTTTGCTCTACAATATATCCAGCCCCAAGATTATGAAAAGTTTTCTCAAGTGGAGATATTGGTTATTGATGAAGCAGCTGCAATTCCATTGCCTATTGTAAAGGCTCTGCTCGGGCCATATTTAGTGTTTCTGTGCTCTACTGTAAATGGGTAATAATTATAAATGAGCCAACCACAATCACAGATTTTGTAACCATTCGGTTTCCATGGATAGTGATGATGATATTAACCCTATATATCAGTGACCTATATCTATATGAGAATGATCTCAACATTGACCTTGATATAGTTGTATGGATGTGACCTTTGGTATGTCATCAGAAAATCCCCAAATATCAGAAAATCCCCAAATCTGGAGAACTAAAGCTCATCACTTTCGATCTGGAGTACTACCCTTGTGATAAATTTGATGACTTTCGATCTCCCATTCTCTACCACTTTTCACTTCACCTTCAATATAGATCAGACCAAGGGAAATTCGTTACTGGGTGTTGAGATGGATGAGTTTGTTGAACTAAAATCCATAGCTTAAACTTCATGAAACTGGTGGAGTCAAATTCATGCAAGCACAAACACATCTTACACATCCTCTTTGAAACTCATATGAAAGAACATTGGAAGACATCTAGAGAGAACCCTACAGCCTAACACAATCCAATGGGATTGACCAAAAAAACCCAAATAGAGTCAACCCTACTATAGGAGGAAGGGCCTGCAGTAAGAACTTACCATTTTTCAAGAGCTGAGGGCGAATTCTGTTATGCAAGAGCTGAGAGCGAACGCTGAGGGCGAATGTAGGGTGAATGCTGTTCTGCAAGAGCTCAGAGCGAATGTTGAGGGTGAATGCTGTTCTGCAAGAGCTCAGGGCGAATGCTGTTCTGCAAGAGCTGAGGGCGAATACTGTTCTGCAAGAGCTGAGGGAAAATGCTGAGGGTAAATGCTGTTATGCAAGAGTTGAGGGTGAATGTTGAGGGTGAATGCTGTTCTGCAAGAGCAGAGGGCGAATGCGCGCGTGATATCAGATGTTAATGTAGTTTTTAATAAAATCATTTTTATGTAACGCGCATATAAGTTTTGTATTTTTATGTAGTGTGCATATAAGTGTCGTTATACCGACGACGGACAAAGCGTCGCTATTGCGATGGATGCCTCCAAACGTCACAATTGCGACACTTAGACATTGTGTCGCACTTGCGACATTTGGTGGCAGCCGTCGCAATAACGACGCTTTGGGGCATAGTGTCGCAATTGTGACGTATTCCTCCAAATGTCGCAACTGCGACACTTTGTCTAAGTGTCGGTATTGCGACACTTTTCTCTAAACGTCGGTATAGCGACGGTTTCGGGCGGGATTGAAAAAATTTGGGGAAATTTCCGACATTTGGTCAAAAGCGTCGGAACCAAGTGTCGGAATTTCCCCCAAATGTACTAGTGTGCTCACAGGGGTGAAGAAGTGGAATTGAAACTAGTGAAATGAATCACATAGCGTCAATCATCACTTTCGGGGCTTGCACCTGGTAACCAAGACTTCTCGGGAAGTCACCCATCCCATAACTCCTCTGGCTCAATCACACTTAACTGAGGAGTTTTTTCCACAATCAAGCCCACTTAGCTTGCTACCCCATTTTCAAAACCTTAGCAAGTATTGTGCCTCATGAACCATTCAAGTAGAGCTCCCTTTACTCTTTGTATTTAATTGTGAGGGATTTCCGCAGTGCATTATATTAGATATCATTTTTGGGATTCATCTGCGTTAAGTAAGTCATTCATCTATGACCATTTCCATGAGAGGTAGTCATATCTGACTAATTTCTCATGATTTTTGAATAGTCCACTTAGCACTCATTGCATCGGGTGATGCTCACAGGGGTGAAGAAGTGGAATTGAAACTAGTGAAATGAATCAAATAGCATTAATCATCAGTTCCGGGGCTTGCACCTGGTAACTAGGACTTCCTGGGAAGTCAGCCATCCCGGAACTCCTCTGGCTCAAGCACGCTTAACTGTGGAGTTTTTCCCACAATCAAGACCATTTAGCTTGCTACCCAATTTGAAAAACTTAGCAAGTATTGTGCATCATGAACCATTCAAGATCTACAAGAATAAAATAAGATTTTTACAGGATATCTGCTTGACTGCTTAGATTGGTGCATATGAGATGGATCAGGTCATTTTGGATATGGGACCTGATGGGATTTTTTTACCAAAGAAAAATTGGTAGCGAATGGGAGAATCTAAGTTGGAATGGTCCATGATCCAGCTGCACATGGAAAATCAAAAAAATATTATCCCATTAGGAAGACTCTCGCACGTAATAGTAGATCTCGAAGGAGTAAAGGTGCTCGCAGACTTTGAAGTTATATAGATTGTAGATGATAATGACCCCTATCCTGCGATGTTGGGTTTAGATTGAGTTATTGATATGGATGGCATCATCAAACCTAAGTGCAAAAATATGGTATTTGAGAATAATGGAACCAAGGTTGTGGTCCCCCTAGATACTGCTGAAGGTGAAAGATTTACAAAACTGGTGTGCACAGATGATGATGTTGATCATATCTATAGGTTGACTGTGCGGGATGAAGATTGGATCAACCCAAAAACCGATGGAAGACTCATCTAGGAGAAGGATAGCTCTTGCTTTTCAGATTTAGATGAGGAACTAGAGAACTGGCAGAACTGACTACATGAAGTATATGCATTGCACTGTAATTAGGTGATAAAAGCTCTTCGGTGCATATCATCAGAGGTACGAGAATTGCCTTATTATGATGGTCTGACTAATGTTAACATGTTTTTTGAAGAACTTGAAATTTTTTTGCCAGAAGCACAAAGGTTCCATGCACTTGATTTAGCGCTGCGCTCAACCCTAGCATGATGGTGGGAGACACACAAGGGAAAATTGGCTAACTCGAAAGAATGCACCCACATGATGCATTTGTGATTTGAGTGTCCAAATACTAGAATGGGAGAGCCATATTCCAGAGAAGGTGATCCGTGCAAACATTTGGCTCGATGGACTGAAGCTTGGGGTGAAGAACTAAAGCCATAATGGGTGCATCTATTTGTCCACACTTTGGGTAAGGTACCTATGGACTGGTACCTTGAAATTGAGCTGCGACGAGGAACCAATGAATGGAATACACTGACAATTTTTTTTTATCTTGACCTTTAGTTTTGAAAGTGGGTTAAAGTGCCTGGATGAGGTGTTGGCAATATGATGCAGAGTGTTGTCCTTGATGGCAACCCACTGAATGAAGATGAACACATGCGACTGTTGACTTGTGTTGTCCTTGATGGCAATCCACCTGATGAAGCTATTCTTGACTTGATGGACTTGGTAAATGATGTAAATATGATGTGATATGATGTTTTTTGAACAATATGATGTAGAGAGTTGTTCTTAAATGGCAACCCACCTGCTGAAGATGATGGCAACTTACTTGATGAAGTTGTGCTTGATAGAATGTCTTGATGAACCTGTTTAAAGATGAAAATCTGATGTATCTACAGAGAGTACAGAAGGTAATGAAGAAAGGAATTCATTATGGGCTAGATCTATGATGAAAAGAGTATGTTTCAAGACATACGCAGATCTGGCTAGGGGAAGTCGCGTATGCACGCGAGAAACAACGTTCCAAGTCGCGTATGGGCAAAAGCACTCATAAAGTGCAAATCCAGGGGTAACCACCATGGTATGGACCCATTGTATTGGGTAATGATTCGTCTAAATGACCCCGTCCAGGAATACCATCAGAAGTAATATAGTTTTGGGCTCATGGTATTGAAAAAGGGGCCCGTGGTATTGAAGGCTCATGGTATTGTTTTGGCTCATGGTATTAAAAAAGGGGCCCGTGTTATTGAAGGCTCATGGTATTGCTTTGGCTCATGGTATTGAAAAAGGGGCCCGTGGTATTGAAAAAGGATAAACCTATATAAGGAGAAGAAATTCATTGTGAAAATCATGAGTATGGGAGCTAGATGTCTGAACTTGAATGAATACTTCTCTCTGAAGTATATCTGAATGGAAAGGGTTATAGTTGAATGATAGATCTGAATGTATGATGCTCAAATGAAGAAATGAATCTAGATCTGGAATATATTTGTATCTGCTAGATCTGTTTATGGAATGCTTAGATCTGAAATGAGGCGAACATCTGTCTAAAGGGTTGAATCTGAACTGAATGTCTGATCTGAAGAAGTATGCAGCTCTGAAATGGTTAAAGATCTATACGCTAGTTCGTCGCAGAGGAAGCGCGTATATAAGCGGCTTTTCTGAAGAGAAAGTGCGTATGCGCAGTGAAATTAATACAGAGGTATACGCTGGTTGATGTGGACGGAAGCGCGTATATACGCGACATCAGTGAAAGGAAAGCGCGTATTCAAACTAGGGTTTGCTGAAGCATGGGGTATGAAATATCTGATCTGATCTGCTCTGTTTTAGCTATCTGTTGTTGATGTTTGACTGTGCTTAAATGTATGGAGAGGGTCCAGTCTGAAAATATGATGAAATGTGGCCTGCAAGTTGAGTTCTATTGAAGTTGTTGGATCCAGTGTGAAAATTGATGAAACGTGGTCCATATTGGTTCTGAGGGTTGTAGCCTTCAGTCAGGGGGTCGTAGCTCCCTTCCAGGTGAGGCTGCTAAACGAGAGCAGGGGGTCGTAGCTCCCTTCCAGGTGAGGCTGGTAAACGATATCAGGGGGTCGTAGATCCCTTCCAGGAAAGGCTGGTAAACGAGTCAGGGGGTCGTAGCTCCCTTCCAGGAGAGGCTGGTAAACGATCGCAGGTGGGTGCCTGCGTGCTGGTAGAGTCTGCGCCAGCACATATGTTGTAAGATGTTTTCTCTATAATAAAATATTGAAGGCTGAGCAACTGCAGCGGTGGTTTTCTCCCGATTGGGTTTCCACCTAAAAATCCTGGTGTTCATGTGTGATGCTTTGTGTGATGGTTTATTCTGTTGTTACTACACATTTTTACTGATAACTTAACATCAGATGGATGAATTTTGCAAAGAACTAAGTTAATAAATATCTGCATAATTAGATCTCTGCTAATACGCGAGTTGTATGAATGATATCCGCGTGTATACGCGAGTTCACTAAAGGAAAGTAGTGTATGGGTTTTAAGGAATGAAAAAGTACAAAGTTTTGAATATAACACCGATTCACCCCCTCTCAGTATTTTTCCCAACATGAGGAACTGAAGATATTCAGGAGGTCATCTTTGACACCATAGAACCGAAGGTTGAGCGTGCCTTGCCAGCATGGGATGCACAGACGAAGGACATCGTTAACTATCAAAATTTATCAGTTGAAGATAATGAGGAATATCCAAGGAACATTGTGATCCCAGAATCTGAAGGAAAACGTGTAGTTGCTAGGCCTAAGATTGAGTCACTTGATGTAACTAGGCCTCTGAAGATTCGACAAGTCAATATTGGCTCAGAGGAGCAATTGAAATTAGAAAAGATAGGGGATTATTGGGATGATGATACAATGGGAAAGGTCGTCGAGATATTAATTGAATATCAGGACCCGTTTCCTAAAAATTTTTATGAGCTGAAGGGGACAGGGTGAGGAATATTACCTTGAAACCAGATGCACGACCTATGAAGTAGCACCCGTATAGGCTGAATCCAAAATATAAGCAGAAAGTCAAAGAGGAATTGGAGAAAATGGTTGTTGCAGGAATCATAGAACCAATGGAAGAATTAGATTGGGCGAGCCCTATGGTGGTGTTGGAAAAAAAAACCAAAGGATAAATAAGGATTTGCGTGGATTTGCGCAAATCGAATGATGCTTGCGTACATGACCCATTCCCGTCCCCATTTTTTGATGAAATCCAGGACAATGTGGGAGGACATGAGGCATATTAATTTACAAATGGTTTCTCAGGATACCACTAGATCAAAATCACGCTGGAAGAAAGAAGTAAGACAAAATTTGCGAAAAAATGGAGATCCTTTAAGTAAATATTCATGCCATTCGGTCTGAAGAATGTGCAAGATATCTTCTCGCGCATGGTAGTAGCTGTGTTCAAATAATACATCCATAAGTTCTTAGAATTATACTTTTATGACTGGACTATCTTTGGATTATTTAAGAAGCATGTGTTGAGTCTGCACCTGATGATGTATACTTGCGGAAAGTATCAGATCTCACTCAATCCGAAAAAAGTATATATTTTGTGTTCCATTTGGGATATTTCTAAGTCATATGGTTTGTCAACAAGGATTGATGGTGGATCCCGTAAAGATCAGTGTTATTTTTAACCTGGAATTACTTGAAAATTTCAAACAACTGCGCTCAATTTTGGGGCATACAGGGTATTACCGGAAGTTCATTCAAGGTTACATGCTGATCACATTACCCATGGAGAAGTTGATAAAGAAGGATGCCTCATTTTGTTGGGACGAAGACTGTCATAAGAACTTTGAATTACTTAAGGAGAAGATGGTCACTGTGCACATATTGGTATTTCTAGACTAGTAGAAGGAATTCCATGTACATGTCGATGCCTCTTGCATCGCGCTGAGAGCTGTCTTAGCATAATATAAGTCAGTCCTCAAGGGAGAAAAATCGGGCCTCCAGGAATTAAAGATGCAAGTGGGTGCGGTACAAGAGAGCGTGAAGCAAGCGAGCATGTCAGCTTCCAACACCGCTCAAACGAGCGTGCGACCAATTAGCACGATGCCTCCTTCCCCTTTGGATAGCCGCATGCTTCAAATTCTTGGGCCAACCATTATAGTTGAGCCGCACACATTTCATGCTACTCTGCAAGCATGTGGAGAGATTAGCATCAACCTGGCAATGCTACTGTGCATAAATCTCCATGCTATTTGTTATTGCCTAAATAAACCTCAGGCTGAAGGAAGACAGAGTCTAGGGTAACATCAAACCACGCTTAATCTGGTAGCTAGCCCTACCAGATTAGGGGAGGGCTCTCTCCGGGTCAATCTTAGAAAAAATAATCAATGAGGCTTGAGATGATTTAAAATAAAGGCTGATTTTAGGCTAGGTATACATATAAAAGAGTTTGATTTGATTTTGGGGGTTTTTGTTGGAATCAAAGGGAAAGGCAGTTTTGGGTCCAAGAAATGATCAGTTTTGCAGAGAGATGAATGGGGCAAGGAAGGAAATTGTTTTGATGCTTTGAATTGAATGAAATGGATAGCTTAGATTGGTGATGAGTTGAATAGGGCAAGAGGCTTTCAAGAATCCTCTTCAAATAGATGAAAACATGGAAAATTAAACAAAACTCAAGGCAGAACAAAGCAATCTAATGAATTCCACCTTTATAACTTGTTTGTTTAATTTGAGAAGAAAGGAGAAGGAAAATGATACACATGAAAAATCAGTAAACTTACAATCATAGAGAGAAACACACCATCAAAAAATAGGGCCACATGGATCCCAAAGAGTGCTGCAAACCCTAGTCTTTTCCTTTGCCAAAATGCAGAGATGACATGTACAATGGAGCTCAAAGCAATCCCAAGTGTCCAACCCATGCTAATGACTGAAAAATTACAAGATATAGACCACACTAACTCATCCCCAGCCTCTAGGGGTCAATATCACAATTTTAGAAGCTGTTTCAACAAGATCTAAACTAAGAACTGGAAAATAGGCAGTGGAACAGCTTGCCTCTATAATATAGGAAACTGATTCATTCAGTTACATTTCACTTTTCGGTGAATGAATCTACTTACATGAGTGAAAATTTGTAAAAATTACATAAAAAACCATGAAATTACATCAAATTACATCAAGAGCTGTACACATGAAGATAAAAAAGTCAAACTGGCCAAAACTAGGCGAAAAACTGAGTTACTGAGTGAAAACTAGGCCAAAATTCCCAATGCGCCGCGCCTGAAATCTCTATGCGTCGCACCACTTTGGAGCTGATTTTGAGGGCCTTCCCAGAGTCCAAATTGAGTGTAGGATATCTTGTTGGAAAGCTCTACCTATTTACTTTCCAAACCAAGTAGAATTTCGGAATTTGGGTGCCATTTTCCCCTCCAAAAATGATTTTTCCCAATACTGCTTCTTGTGTGTCCAAAAGAGGGCAGAAAGGTCATTTTTAGGGTGTTTTTGACCCTTCAGGCAACCCAAAACTTGTAAAAATATTTAGGTAATGGGTAGGCATGCATAAATTTTGATGAAAAATCCAGAAATACAAAGTTTTCTTCAAGAGGAGCTGCCAATTATAAGCACGCGCCAAGTGGCGCTACGCGTCGGGCAATAAAATCTGTGTTAAGGCCAAAAAATTCAAAATTGACAAAAATTTTCCCAAATTTCTTGAAATTTGGGCTGAGTGTCCTCCATGATGCACTATGCTGGGCCAAGGAAGCTTTGGCCAAAAGTTGGAGTCTATCATGCCTTTTGCGACGCTTTAATGCCCTCTTTAACTTTGCCTTCATGTTTTTGAGCGCCATGGATGAGTGGGACTGATGAGGGGAGGGTTTGATGCTAGTTGTAGGATTTTAGGGAATGAAAGGGTTTAGGGGATGATATCTAGGGTTTGGGATAGAAATTAGGGTTTGGGGATATTTAACTAGGATTTGGGATAGTGGGATTAGGGATTTAGGGCTAGTTGATTAGGGATATGGGAAATGTGGAATGGGTAGATGAGAATGCAAAGAGAGGGAGAAAATGATTGAGGGAATGAAGGAGTGAGGGAGTGAGAAATGGCTAGGAGTGGAATTGGCAGTGAAACATGCAATTTTCAAACCCTATGCAACTTCTTTTGGCAAGAAATGTAAAGAGGTAGGGTTTTGATTTTTTCTCATTAAATCACCATAAGCACCAAGAGAAATTCATTCATTGGTCATGGAGGGATGTTAACTTACTTGGGAAATGAAGAATTTAGAAATTTGAGAGCTTTGGTGGAAGATTTGAATGGATTTCAGGATTTTTAGCCCAATGCGTAGTTCCATCTCAATGCGTAGTGCCAGTTACAAAATTACACTGCAAACCACTACCCAATGCGTAGCGCCAGTTACAAAATTACACTGCAAACCACTACCCAATGCGTAGCGCCATCTCAATGCGTAGCGCCTTTTTTAATGAGGCTTTTGGAGGCCTTCCTGGTGTTCAAATTGGGCATAGCATAGGTCTTTGGAAATATTATTGAGTCTACTTTCCAACCCAACTGGAATTTTTCAATTTGGAGTTCATTTACCCTGTCAAAAAGAAAATCTCCCAAGACTGGTCAAAATGTGAAAAATGAGGCTGCCTCATGGCAGAGTGCTGTTGCAGTCAACTTTTGAAGGTCTTCCTCAACTCTAAATTGAGCTCATGATAGCTCACTGGAAATATATTTTTGTCTAGTTATCATTTGACTTATCAAGAAAGTCATTTGGCCAACCAAGCTAGGAGAAAAATTGATTTTCCCAAGGTCACTTCAGAGGTGCATCAATTCTCCTGAGGCAACTGTATTTTTGAAATTTTGCTAAAACCATGACACCTATGTAAAACGTGAAGGAGGTTTTGCTTCCTTGGCCTATTTTGGACAAAAACCTCTCTCAGTTTTCCCAAATTAATCTTTTATTGCACAGAAACATCATTGGAGTAAAACTTATCCCGATGTGTGGAACAAGGGATTTGTCGAAATGAAGCGAAATGAAGGGGACAAGGGGCTTATAAATTCTTGAGAAAATTTTGGGAAGTATGGAGGGATGTTAGGAAGTAGGGGAAAGTGGAATTTCAGATATTGAGTGAGGGAAAGGGGTCCAAAAGGGCAAAACACAGGCCTAGCCTAGAAAATTGCCAAGTTGTAGCAAGAAACTAGGGTTTGTGCAAAAATGAGGATTTTGGGGGATCTAAGTGATGGGAAGTGTTTAATAAGGTACATTAAGGATAGGGGAAAATGTATGAACATCAGGATACAATTTTTTCTGATGATTTGACCATCCAAGAGAAATTACCTCCAAAACCCTAGGAGAGGGAAATGAACCTTACCTAGGCACAACTGAAGCATGAAAAAGGTGTAAAATGACCCAGTGGAACTTGACATGATGATGAAAACCCTCTGAATGATGGTACACTCAGCTAAATGGTGACATGGACCGATATTTGGATAACTTTGAAAGGAATGAAAGAAAACCCTAGACCTAATACCTAGTGACCAAATTTTACTTGAAGACTCATTGAAATGACAAAATTTGACCTTGACATCTTAAAATCACTTTGTAAGAGCAAGTTTGATCACTGGAGGAAGGATGAAAAGGCTGACACTAACACTATTCACACCATGATCATGGATGAATTTCAGTATTGGGAGGCCTGTGCCTTCCATGCTGCTACCGAGTCTCAACAACAAGTAGCAGCGCTGTAGCAGAAGAAACATACTACAAAGGAGGCATGCCGCACAGCTGAGGATCACTGCACCACATTAGAAGAAGTGGTCAATCAAGTTTGCAGTGACCTGCCAGAGGTTAGTGTCCCTACATCAGTTGTGCGAACAAAAAAATTAGAGAGCTTGGTTGCTGTGCTAAAATCGTTGCGCATAGAGATCCAGATCATCCGGGCAGAGTTCGAGCAAAAGATAGCCAAGTTGCATATGAAGGTCCAACCTAAGATGCCGCTGGAGGTCTAAGCACAACAAAGGTAAAGGAAGCGACTAAAAGTGTAGGAGAAACAGTGGAAAAATGTGGTACCCTTCTAGATGAAGCCATGGGTGTTTGGAATTCTATTCAGAATGACCCAATGGTCCAACAGTTGGGAAATAAGCTCAGAATTAAGGAACAAAAGTTTACAGAGATTAGGATGGTGCGCCAATGTTAGTAACAACGTAGAGGCTTCTAGACTTCATGAAGGCAAGGCAATTTAGACAGAGATCAAGAACCTGCGCTGCCGCGAGTAGCTACTGGAAACAAGGATACAACCTTGGGTTGAGGAAGCTCTATCGCTCCTGTAGAACCTTGAAAATTCCCTCAAAAGCATGCAAAAAACACAACATAGCATCAATTTGGCAGCCGAGGGGCCAACAACAGCAAAATTAGTCATTGAAGCGTAGGTCACTTCCGCACACAACATTGAAGTCATCATGCAACTCTAGAGATCTATCGAATCATTGAAGGCGAAGATGAAGGAAACCACCCCACAGTAACTTAGGACGAGTCATGAGATTGTGTTGGGGGCCTATTGGAGCGGCGTCCCCTAGGGTGTACTATTTTGAGTTAATTTTGTCTAAGTTTTGTTATACGCCCTATGCGAAAATAGTAGAAAGGGATTTGGGGTGAGTCAAAGTCCCTTAATCATTGTAATGTGTTTAAAGGGAAAAACCATGAGTCTCAAACCATGGTTTCAGACCATGGTATGTGCGCGTCTATGATAGTATAAATATGTAAGAGTCAAGTGATAAAGAAATCAATCAATGATGACATGATGAATGGATGTTTTTGATTATTGTTTTGATCTAAGTCTGGGTTTGTCTGGGTAGAAAGGCTCCTGCTAGCTATCTACACAGAGACCTAAGTCCTGAGTTGTGTGTAGACTTTGCTGCTGTGTGCGCATAAATATTGAATGTATTGAATTGCATATATTTTAATAAAGAAGACGTTTATTACGAACCTGGATTCTTATGTGGTTGATTGTCTTGATTATCTATTATTTGTTGTAGATATAAATCTGTTATGTGTTACATGTTTACTTATGTGATTGAGTAATTTCACCTTTGCACAAATATTAGTTGATGTTAGATGAATAGAGTTGAAGGAAGTATACTTAATTATTGTGCGCAAAATATATGGAAGTATTATATGATAATCTATGAAAGGGTTATATCTCACAACTGTAAGAAGAACAAATCGCACATATTTTCCACCGAAACTGACAGTAGGCCACCACATCAAAAATTCTCGTGAGCTTGTCTGCTCCAACACTTCCCCCCCATACTGCTTCGAGTGAGACTTTGATCTGTGCAAGTAGATCACTGCCAAAAGGGCGAGTAGTTGGAGGGTTTTGTTGGTTGTGCAATAACCTTGAACCTGGTTCAGAACCCCTCAAGCCAACAAGGATTATCATCAACATCATTTCCATTCCTCTTCTTATCACTCAATGCTTTAGGACAAATATTTCTATAACGTCCAAATTTGCGACATGCAAAACATTGGAATTTTGACAAGTCTTTCTTTCCTTGTGAATTGGGTCTTCAACCTGCATTTTTATTTTGAGAGCCAAACTTCTTTCCATTATTCCTTCTATATCTTGTAGTGAAAGCTTGATTTTATTCTTCATCAGGTGTTATAGGTCAATTTGGGCATCATTCCCAATGACATGGTTACTTGGGCATCATCTCCAGGACTGATGATCAAGGGTCTATCATTCCTTATCATCTTAGTTGCTATATGCCTTAAGACAGGAAACAACATAAATAAAACAAATTATTTTCATCAAAGCAAGGCTTTTCCATGGTTTTAAGCTTATTATTAAACATGTGGGAGCTCACCAACGCAGGCTCCAAGGGGCCTAAGTGCGTTGCATATGCAGGTAGCCCCATTCAAGGCTACTCTGCAAAGCACTTACCGACATTCAAAGGTGCGTTGGTCACATTAAGAGCGAAATTCTCATTGTTCCGGAATATCCACTTGGCCATTGTCTTCTAGAAGGGTTCACATGTGTCAAGCTTCGGATCCAAGTGTCCATTTGACATCTACATGAATGGAAACATGTCTTGCCTATTTTTGGAATGTTATTGATTACAAAACTGCCTACTGTTCCTCTATAAATTGAACATAGATCTAAGTGTTTAGGAGGAAGAATTTGAGTAGGGAAATGCTGGAGAATTTTCAATAGAGAGTTTGATTTGTGGAGATACTACTGGAGAGACTTATGCTGTGATGAGACTTTGGAAATTTGCTGTAAGGTCACTACAAATCAGTCACTAGGTTGTAACCTCTCCTTATATCATCAATAAAGAGTACTTCTTGTTTTTCCCTACATGCATCCATGTTTACTTTGATTTTCCATATTGCAAAATCTTGGTTGATGAATGTAGTATATGCTTAACTGATTTAGCTAACTAGCTTGAATAGATATCTATATTATTGCATCTTCTGTTGTTTTAGTGTTCTTTCTTGTAGGAAGCATTCAGCTATTTGAAACCGCTTGAATTTGAAGCTGTGGTGGAAGTGACAGAGAAAGGAGCCATTTGGAAGCGACTGAAACAAGTAAGCATCCAATCCTCTCTGTGTATTTGTTCGAAGTTAGGAGAAACATTAGTATAGTCTTTCACCTGTTGTTCTAGACTAGACACCCGTCTAGGGAAGTGTAGTTTATCCATAGATTACAATTCTGGCCCAACAAACTGGCGACTCCACTGGGGAGAGCTTCTCTTGTTTCTTGGTGTTTTAGTCTCTGATCAGCTTTCTAAATCCGCCCAATAGCTATTTTACATAAATATTAGACTTTTTCAGAGCTTAATTTGCAAATTTAGTGAGTCAAACAGTAGCTTTTTCTTTGTTTACTGTGCTCAACGCACCCTTGGTTAGGGCACAGTTCTTTGCAAATCACTGTCTCCCTTCTCAGCCTGCATTGTAGAGCACTGTCTCCTTTTGGAGACTACGTTGGCTCCTAAAAG
This sequence comes from Pinus albicaulis, assembly GCA_034641835.2. Taxonomy (NCBI): domain Eukaryota; kingdom Viridiplantae; phylum Streptophyta; class Pinopsida; order Pinales; family Pinaceae; genus Pinus; species Pinus albicaulis. The sequence continues at coordinate 241,376 of JAXQQM020081682.1, read as the reverse complement.
GAACAAATCCCCTTGAATCTGACTTTGTACTTTGCTTCAGTTTTGTTTGCTGATTTGTTCTGAAAATTTTAATGATCTATTGACTAGTAACTCTATATATTTCTTCTCCTTTGACTGAAAATTTGTTCAATGTTGTTTTAAAAAGTTTTTCATTATCATTGACAAGTTGATTTCAAAGTAGTTTTTATGGTCGTATTAAGAATCGTTTGCTTTTGAAATAGGAAATTGTTGTAAAATCTTCATTTCCTTGATAGGAGAAATTGTTGTTGAAGTCCTCATTTTTCCTTCAAAAGAGAAATTGTTGTTTGTATTCTTCGTTTCTCGAAAGTAAAAAGCATTTCGATTATCGATCTAGTGCATCTAGTTTCTTTTCTGCATTCATAACATTAAGGAAACTGAAAAAAACAAAACTTGCATTTGCATGTAAGATTTTGTGTTTTTTGCAAAAGGAACATTAGGAAATCTGCATTTAGTTTGAGATTCATTGATTGGTTTTGTTCATTGATTTGTTTGCTCCCAAATTATTTTCTCTCTTCCCTTAGTAGCTAGGTCTTTCATTGAAAAAGCTAAAAGTGAAAGTTTGTTTATCATTCTTAGCTTGCATTTTAGGAATTTTATATACCTCATCGTGGTGAAATTGAAAGGAAAAATATTAAGCAAGATCAACCTAAAATAAATCTTAATTTACTTAACAATGCATTAGAACATTAACGATAAAATTTAGAGGTCTAGGCTAGAGACGTGTTCTGACGTCGTAAAAAATAACAGTTGTCTTTAACTTGTCTGCGATACCTCACTCCATGTACGTAAGTATATCGTAGCTCATCCACGTACTTTCGGGTATATCAGGCAGTGTTACAGTACGATAAGTATAAAGGGGTGCTCTCACTGTGCGGTTTCACATCAGACAACGCTAATACAGACTTGGGCCTCCACGTACCTTCGGGTATATTTGGGAGGAAAAATTTTAGGTGCTATCCATCCATAGTGAACCGAGTCCGCCACCTTGAAATTGTGATACACCGAACACAACATTCGGGGAGATTACCTGCCCGTACTTCTTGGTTCGCCAAGAGGTATTCTGCAGTTCACAGTTTCCTGGTAAACGTTTTTGCCTAGCATTACCCTCTTTTTGTTTATTTTTTTTTGGATAAAATAAATCAGTAATCATGGAAGAACACAATCCTACCCCCCATCGTTCACGTAGATTAGCTTTAAAACCACCTTTATCGCCGGAAGTTATTTCTGGTGGGCGAAGGTGATTACGATCTACCGAATCAAGTACAATTCATACCTTTGGCAAAACATCATCATTTAAACCAGAGCTAGCTCAAATTGTTTCCACACATCCTGGTTCGTCTACTGTTGTCGAAACAGAGTCTTGACAGCTACCCGTGGTTACGATCCATTCAATCGTTGAGACCATACCTCCTAGACCCGAAGTTGTTCAATCTCATATTGATCCAGATCCTGTATCTTCTTTGCCAAAATCTCTGAATCTTGAATCTAAATAGCCGAAATTTGTTCCTGATTTGGTCACTCCACAAATATCTATAGCCACTGAAACTCCTATATCACATAGTTAGCCTTTTGAAATATATTTTGGGTCTGACGGTGAAGTTCTTACTCCTGGTTTAATCGCAATTGAAGAAATCCCTAAACCTGATACACCTTTAAGTAAAACCCACTTTGGGGGAGACCTTTACTTGTACCAGTCATTTCCTTAATCATTTCCACATGCTTTTGTTGACCTCATTTCCATTCAATCACACGTCGATTTTGGAGAGTATACATTTGGTCATAAAACTATGTTTGAACCAACATCTTCGGTTAGCTCTGCTGTTCCAATTATGTCAGCTCCTACCCTCACTACTCCGTCGATGTTCACAACCTCACCAGAGTCATATTTGCACAGTGGCCCTTCAGTCCCAACAGGTTACAAATCACTATCTGGCACTTTCTCTAGTGCACCTTCAAGACCATGGTCATTACCAATGTCGTCATCTGGTGTTTTAACTGGCAGTCCTATAGTTAGTACAGAATGAATTGAATCATTACATCCATCATTAGGGTAGTATCAAGTCGGTCCTTATGGGTCAATTCCTTTAAGTACCATATCAAATAGACTCCCAGCATTTGGAGAACAATATTTTCCATCTTATTATCCTCCTTATGCTAGGGGGCAACCTATGGTCACCCAATATGACAATACTCAGTCGCATTTTGGTCAAACTAATGTTGACATGCATGTTTGTCAATGACAGCCCACTCTACCTATCCAACCACAAACATTTGTCCAATCGTATCAACCAATTCAACCTGTTACACCCACTTCAATACCACTTGTTAATACATCTATACCCCTGTTACAGAATTAAAATCTTGTACATAAACCTTATCAGGCGAGTTCTTCAACTCAATATCAAAACACTTTGGTTAATTTACAACAACCTGTATCAGGGATCATTTATTCACAAGCTGGTCTACCATTTTATGGAATGTCACAAACACAATCTGGTTATACATATCAACCGAATCCAACTTATAAAAAATTGGGTTATAACATTGGTGGACAGACCCATTGGCAGCCACAGGTGCAAATTCCTCAAACTTCATATCAACAAGTACCATATCCAGGTTTTGGTCAACAGAACTCTCAAGCTTTTGCCATGCAAAACAACCCTTATCTGGGTTACCAACGTCAAATCCCATATGCCGGTGCTCAAAGACCTGTTGCCCAAGCAATTCCATCTTATCCTGGCTATGCTCAACCTGACCTTAATAGACAATTGCCTTTTGTTTCAACCTTGGAATTACCAGATTTAAACCAGTTAACCAATGATCCTATCAATTATGCTCCTTGTTGGCTGGCGATACCACATAAATGAACCTCCAACATTCCTAAATTCAATGGAAACCCTAGAGAAGACCCATCAAATCATGTTATGACTTATCATTTATGATGCTCATCAAATTCCCTAAATGATGATTCTGTTCGATTACGTCTTTTCCAGAGAACGCTCACAGGTCTGACAACTAAATGGTACATTGAATTACCTAGAGCTTCAGTCGAAAATTTCACTGCTTTGGCTACTGTATTTTTCACCCATTTCCAGTTACCGATCAAATATGAAACTGGAATGGAACTCTTGACCAACTTCAAACAGAGTAATGCTACTCACATTTTAGATCATATTCATGAGTGGCGTCGCCGTTGACAAATGGTTAAGACATTTATCCCCAATCAGCTCCTTACTGAATGGTTCATCAAATCCTTATTACCATCTATAACAAAGGATGTAGCTAAAGGTGGCATCGTCGCAGAAGAGAAAGTTATTGCTCGTGCCTAGTATTTAGACTTGATTTACACTCAGTCTGGCACACTCTATGAGAAAATACCAAATGCACCGCGATCTAATTTCAATGTTCCTCCTCAAATAAAGGACTCTCATGTCACATATGGCTTGATAGGCACTATAAATACACACAAAACTAATGTATTTTATCCTGCTCCTACTTCCAAAATCAACACCATCTCATTTGACAAAGGAAAAAGTGATAAGCAACCAGGAAGTAAGAAAAAGGGGAAGTCGAAGAAAAACCAAACTTCTAACCCACAAGAATGATCATCTGATCAACCGTCAGGACCACAAAAACCTTGTTATCCATGTATAATCTGTAACGAGGAACATTTTGTTAGGGATTGTCCTCATCGTACTGAAGTCTCAAAAATCATCAAGACTTCTAATGCATCAGCTATGTTAACGGACCCATTTCCAAATACAGACACAAATTTGGTTGCTACAGATCCAGCTCCTAGTTCCCAAGCGTTAATTTTATCCACTACAAAACCTTCACAAGATATTTTGGTGTCGACATGGAATAAATACTACGGTAGTCTGGCCACTGATCAACCTACTACCTTGACAATGAATCCATCTAATGAATCAATACCATTTCCTGTTATTCCTAAATTGACAATTAGGCCACCAAAGGGAGTAATTAATAAATCGACATATAATGCTTGAGCAAGAGCTGCACAAAATTATAATATAGTTGAAGATTTGGCTCAATCCCCTTTAGCTGTGTCTACTCTTGAGGTATTACAAAATTTTCCCTCCTAGAAGCGGGCTTTATTGTTGGCCATTGGTGGAATTGATCCGACTAATTCTAATCTTGTCGTCTTTAATCATACGGGCTATGTGCTGTATCTACCAATAGAATTGGAATTCTCCATCCAAGTAAATGTTCTCAATCACCTTGTTCATCGCACTACTATTGATGAGGGAGCATCTACATGCATTATGTCTCTAATCTGTTGGAATTCACTTGGCTCGCTGCGATTATCACAATCATCAAAGACGTTGAAGGCTTTTGATGGAAGAACATATAAACCTTGTGGTATTATCAATAACTTGCAAGTTGAATTAGGGGGCAAAACAGTAAGTATTGATGTTGAGGTTGTTGATGGACCCCTTGACTATAATATTTTACTCGGAAGACCATGGGTATATGTAATGAATTCATTTTTTTCTACATATTTTAGAATGGTTTACTTTCCTCATAAAGGTACTATTACAGTCATTAATCAATTATCCTTTTTTTCCTCCGCTTCACAGGTAACTGGAAGCATTCTGTATATTCACTTACCCCAACTAGAAATCTAGAACATTGGTGTAGAACTCTTAAAGGATTCAACTCTAATGGGAACCTTTGCATTACCACCACCTGTGACGTCGACAGAAATTGCAAGTATAGAGACCTGCTACATTATCTATTCCACTCTATCTGGCTTAAGGGAGTATACAGGTGATTTTGATATTTCTACGTTGGATGATGTTTTACTGCTCAGCCTTATTGAGCTACAATAGCAATCAATCTATTTGGCTTGGGTGGAAAATCTGAAATCAGTGTCGCCGAGTGTTTGTGTTGATTGTTCATTAGATATTGGTACTCCATCTAATCCATTTTCCTCAAAATTTTTGACAGATGAAAATATTTTGGAAGCTATGATGGCAGAAGGAGAACCATGGGAAGATTATCATCATCATTCCCATCTTCTAGATTATGAAGAAAATAATCTCAGTGAACTATATCACCCATCCATTCAAAAATTGTTTTCGAATTCTTTTCCGATTAATGCAATTGAATCTGAGCGAAATTTATCAAATATTGAAGAAACGATTTCTATCGATATTTTGACTAAACCTAGCATTGTAGAATATATTCATGTCGGTGTATCTTGTTCTCCATCAGAACTTGATTCATATCACTCTCTTTTTCGTGAATTTCATGACGTATTTTCTTGGTCTTATGAGGAAATTCCATGCATAGATACTGGTATAGTTGAACACACTATTAATATGTATCCTGATGTCAAAACGATGCATCAACGGCTTCGTCCTGTTCATCCAAAGAAAGCCACTACCATCAAAGCATAAGTTGAAAAGATTTTGCGTGCTGGTTTCATTTACCCTGTTCTGCTAACTAAGTGGGTTTCCAATATCGTTCATGTTATGAAAAAACAAGGAACCATTAGAGTGTGCATCGATTATCGGGATGTTAATCAGGCTTGTCCAAAGACAACTATCCTACTCCCTTTATCGACCAAATTATTGACGATTGTGCTGGATGTGAAATATTTTCTTTCATGGATGGATTTTCCATCTACAATTAAATCAATATCCACCCAGATGATCAACATAAGATAGCATTCATCTATCCCTGGGGCACATTCGCATATCGGAAACTCCCGTTTGGTTTAAAGAACATTGGGGCAACTTTTCAGAGAGCAATGGATTATGCTTTCAACGACATCAAGAACATTGTTCAACCATATCTAGATGATTTACTAGTGCATTCACGAAATTAGACTGATCACTTGATGCATTTGAGAGCCATTTTCTTATGCTTCTGACACTACAAGATACGCCTCAATCCACATAAATGTGTGTTTTGTGTTGGTTCTGTTCGATTGCTTGGATTCATAGTCTCAAAAGAAGGAATTCAAATAGACTCCCTGAAGGTACATGCCATTCTTGATTTTCCTACACCATCAAAATTAATTCAGATACAGAAACTTCAAGGAAAGGCTAACTTCTTGAGAACGTTCATTCCAAACTACACCGAAATGGCAAAAGGATTTACTCGATTATTGAAAAAGGGGGTTCCCTTCCATTAGGACCAAGTTGCGCAAGCTTCTTTTGATGTTGTCAAGGACCATCTTTTCTGAGCGTCATTAATGTATCCTCCAAATTATTCAAATGATTATTTCCTATAATCGTCGCGGTTGAAATGACCATCGCTATGGTTTTGGTCCAAGTAGAAGATGGAATTGAACATCTGATCTATTATTTGAGTCGTAATCTCAATGATACAAAAGTTAAGTACTTGTACGTGGAAAATCTTGCCTTGGCAGTTGTTCAAGCTATCCAAAGATTTTTCCATTATATCCTACTCCAAAAAACAACATGTAATGTTCCTAAATTAGCTTCAGCTAATTTGGAACATTAATTTTGCCTTATTTACCTTGTATTTCATGATTAATGAATAAATTGTAAGGGAGGATGTCTAATCCTCTTGCAAATCAAGAATAAATCAGTGCCTATGTGAAAAGAGACATATTTAGGCCATTGTAATAAAATATTGTGGGTGTGCAAGGGCCAAGACCACCAAAGGAGATCCTATTTGACCAATTCAACAATGCTATCTAGGTTCATTGAACCTGCTTGATGGGTTGCGCAATTCTAGAAGGGGTTTCCGAGTGTGAAAGGAACCAAAATATGAAAGTGGTTTAGGGTTTTCTAAGAGACTCAAATTTTATAAAAGGAGGATGAAGGTTCATGAGGAGGTTGTTGATCATATTTCATTTTCTGAGCTTGCTAAGGCAACTCCATTTCTCTTTGTTGTTTAGCAAGAGAAAGATAGGATCTCCTGTTTAGGAATCCGCTATCCTTCTTTGAGTAGCTATTGGAGGGAAGTGTGCTAGATTGAACCACTATAAAGTTGGAGGCCAAGCTATTCTTTCATAGAAATCACTGGCTCACTGAGGGTTTTGTTGCTGATGTAAGTGTAGTAAGTGGAGAAACTAGATCTGCAAGATCTAGTTGCTTAAGAGGACATTTCTCTCGGGGAGGGTGTCTTGTGACCACCCGAAAGAGGATCTTACTCTCATTTTGATTTCAGATTTTTATATTTCATCTGATGTACTAGTCTACTCAAGCTACTATGCGGTCTCCTTGGATAATTGTGTTATTTCCTATGTATTACTTCACTATTGTCTAGATCTTTCATTGTACTTGTTTCTGGTGATTGAGGCTTGCCTCTCACCTTGAATATTTATGAAGTATCTTGATGATATCCCATGTTCAAATCTGATTTATATTATGGATAAATTCATCTTTTTAAATTACTGAATCTTTCTGCAGTTCTGTGTGCAAAAAGTTAGATCTACACTTTCTAGTGCATTATTTTGTAAAAGCCCTAAGGGGATCTTGATTGGAAGACTGAGTAGTTTCCAGATTTGATATGGATCTTATGTTTCAGCCATGAATTTTCTATAGATATTTAATATAAAATTATACTACTGAAGCACACTTAGAGGAACACTGTCTATTCATTTCTGCACTTTTCATATACATTGCAGCTCATAGATATGAAGATTTCTTGCTTATATCTTCATAGAATTCACTGTATTCTTTGAGAAGCTCCATTAAAAGTTTCATTTTCTACTGCTAGAATATAACATATGTCTTATGGCTAATTTCCAGTGACTTCCAGCAGAAACTAAGCAATTCTGAGGTGGGTTCTTCTTCATTCCATCAACTCTTCTCTTTAGCTGATTTTTAACTAGTCAGCTTCGTGGGAGATCTATTTAAGGCCCTTAAACCCATTTTTTTTCCTGAAATTTAGAATGTAAGTCCCACAAAACCTATAATAAGGGAAATCAGCCCTGTTCTATGTTATTATTAAACCATTTTTCCTATACAACGTTTTCCTTGAGCCTCTTGCAGTTTTTCCTGAGAGTGGAATTTCCCGCTTCTCACTTGTTTGGTCTTTGCTTCTCTTTGGATCCATTCTTTAGATTTTTATATCTAAGGTTCCCAAGGGCATCAAATTCCAAGATTATTTTGTCATTCCCACACTTTCTGTGTTTCATTAGTTCTCTATAGATAGAGTCTGGAACGGGCCAGGAAGCCTTTGGTTTTCACCCTCCCTTTAGAGGTGATATAACTAGTAAATGCCCTACCAGTCTATCTCTGGTTTAGAATTTTCTGGTGTGTTTTCCATGCTGCTGTAATTACATAGTGGAATATCTCAATATATTCCCTACTATGCCTATTTTTCCCCATTCTAAATATTACAGTGGTATCAGAGAATGATCTTTGGCTCCGCCTATGAGATCAAGCTATCATTGAAATCAAGAGCAAGGGAAACATGAAGAATATGAGTTTAATATAATATATTTTTATATTTAAGAAGAGCCTCCCCAAGGAGGATGTGCAAGAAGAAAAGAGAAGCAGCAGTGAAGCTCCCAAGGAGTTTTAAAAAGAAGATCTGTGCATGAGGAACATTCTAAATCCTCATCTCATGGATATGTGCACTCAGCCATATCATCAGAGCTTCAAAATTTTTCCAGTGATTCCTTCTTGAAGGGGGGAAAATAAGGTGTTAGATTGATTGATGCATTGCAAAGGGAAATATCTCCATTTGGTGAAGAGTCCTCATCTCAAGAGGAAAGCATGAAGGTCTCTCCTTCAATAGTTGATCAAGATCTATTGTCTCTCATTGATGATGGGACAATTTCAGTTATTGAAGAGGAGGAGAAGGGAGTGGGATATGAGAAATCAGTTACCTCAAGGGCACCTCAAGCACTTCAAGAGGAAGAGGGTGGAGCACTTGCTCCAAGAGAAGAGACTCTTGCACCCTTGCAAAGAGTCTCACATGATCTCATGCATGAGGAGCATGCACTATCATTGATCAATGATGAGGTCTTGGAGATAGGGTAGGTAGAAGAGGAGGAAGGGCATCACAAGGTGGAGAGCATGAACCCTTCTCTACTTCAGAACTTGGAAGTACAAAGAAAGCAGGAGGACATTGCAAACTCTCACTCAAATATCTGCGCTGAGAAAGGAGAAATCAGAGATCTATGATGGCATGAGCATGAGGGCACATGGAAACTCCATATCTTTGGGGAAGCCCATGATCTCTTCATTCACTAAGGATATTTCTGAAGATGGAAAGGGGATCCTAACCGACTTGTATACATGGGCCAGAAGGAGGAGGTTTTGGAAAATAAGGAATTTCCAAGGGGAAGTTGATTTCCATATGCTCCAATCTTGTCTTGTGCAAGAACAGTTGCAATTGGGGAAGAAAAATGAAGATTATGATGCTCCAAAATGTGATATTGATATCAAGGATTTCAAATATGGGAGCCATGAGAAGACAAGGGCTGCATTCCAGACCTCTACAGTGCTATCATTCTTGGAAAGCTTGGATCCTTGTTGGGATTCCCAACTCAAGATGGAATAATCCAAGGACCCTTTCACATGGGGGGTTCTTGAAGGGGAAGTAAAGGATGAAATGTTCAAGGTGGTAGATGGATTTATCTATTTCTATAATCTTATTCTTTTGGCTGGTGACTCCAAACTCAAGGAGGGACTATTTGGTGCCATCTATGAAATCCTTCTTTCCAAACCCACTGGTTTTGTCAAAGCATATCATACTCTCTTGGGTGGATTCATATGGGAAGGATACAAAGAAGATGTGTACTCTCATATGAAGAAGTGCATGGACTACTTGGTAGAGGATGAGGAACATAGCTCTTGGGAGGAGCCACCATTCACACCTCCTTATTCTTTGAGTGTGAGAGGGAATTCATCCATGAGTTAACCCACTGATGTAAAACAAGTATATAGAGAGGCTCATCCTCTTGAGCATTATTTTGTATCTCCTATATGCTTATATTTTTCTGACACTCATTTGCAGGGCATGGTGCCAAGATGGGGCACTAAGTATGATGGGTTTCACGGTCCACTCAAGGCCATGAATTGTGTTGATGCAAACCATTCCTTGGAGAACCTTGGAAAAATATTATATTCCTCATGGTGTGATCCTTTTACACCAACCATGATGTACATTCTCCAAGCATTCCAAAGAAATGAGGCAGAAAACAAGTGTTGGGGGATGCACTTGTCATATCTTATTCTATGGCAGTTAAGGATAAAATTTCGTTGGTTGCACGTGAGCGAACATCTTCCTTCTTATCTATCACACATGGCAACTAGCATGCTTCTAATCATGATCCCACAAGCTGAAGATGTCCTTATCTTTATTGGGGGCATAGTTGGAGGAAAGGCACACTTGTTGAATGTGCCCTTGGGGGAAGGAGTTCCCCATTCTTTTTTCATTGCATGCTTCCATGAGAGCATGAGATTTTGTATGGCCACTATGATGAATCACTTGTATCTTTGTAAAGTGAGCCATATGTTGGTTGGTGACATGCCTCTCATATGTATTGGGGAGGAAATATTTTATGGATTTCCAAGCTGGGAGGCGATCCACTTCATTTTGATGAAAGCATGGGGATGGGAGTATTTCATGGATCATGAAAACCCCATGATAGACATCACTTCTATCTTGAAAAGGCCATGGAACAACAAGAAAATTTCCACAAAAACCTTCCAGTTCTTCATGATGAGAGCCTTTGAGTTTATTCATCGAGGGAAAACTTGCATCTTAAGGAAGGACCACTGGGAAGACAAAGATATTGCAGAAAATTCAGAGCAATGGAGGAGACTATTTGATGAGGAGGCCACAAGAGAAGAAGGAGTAGTTTTGCAGCACCCTTGCAGTTGCTTGAGGACAAGAAACATTTTGTAGGGGGAGACTGTAATGTTCCTAAATTAGCTTCAGCTAATTTGGAACATTAATTTTTCCTTATTTACCTTGTATTTCATGATCAATGAATAAATTGTAAGGGAGGATGTCTAATCCTCTTACAAATCAAGAATAAATCAATTCCTATGTGAAAAGAGACATATTTAGGCCATTGGAATAAAATATTGCAGGTGTGAAAGGGCCAAGACCATCAAAGGAGATCCTATTTGACCAAGTCAATGACGTTGTCTAGGTTCATTGAACCTCCTTGATTGGCTACACAGTTCTAGAAGGGGTTTCCAAGTGTGAAAGGAACCAAAATATGAAAGTGGTTTAGGGTTTTCTAAGAGACTCAAATGTTATAAAAGGAGGATGAAGGCTCATGAGGAGGTTGTTGATCATATTTCATTTTCTGAGCTTGCTAAGGAAACTCCATTTCTCTTTGTTGTTTAGCAAGAGAAAGAGAGGATCTCCTGTTTAGGAATCCTCTATACTTCTTTGAGTATATCTTGGAGGGAAGTGTGCTAGATTGGACCACTATCAGGTTGGAGGCCAAGTTATGCTTTCATAGACATCGCTGGCTCACTGAGGGTTTTGCTGCTGTTGTAAGTGTATTAAATGGAGAAACTAGATCTGCAAGATCTAGTTGCTTAAGAGGAGATTTCTCTCAGGGAGGGTGTATTGTGACCACCCAGAAGAGGATCTTACTCTCATTTTGATTTAAAATCTGTATATTTCATCTTTTGTACTAGTTTTCTCAAGCTACTGCACAGTCTCCTTGGATAACTGCGTTATTTCCTATGTATTGCTTCACTATTTTCTAGATCTTTCATTGTACTTGTTTCTGGTGATTGAGGCTTGCCTCTCACCTTGAATATTTATGAAGTAGCTTGCTGATATCTCATGTTCAGATCTGATGTATATTATGAATAAATTCATCTTCAGAAATTATTGAAGCTTTCTATAGTTTTGTGTACAAAAAGTTAGATCTACACTTTCTAGTGCATTATTTTGTAAAAGCCCTAAGGGGATCTTGATTGGAAGGCTGAGTAGTTTCCAGATATGATATGGATCTGATGTTTCAACCATGAATTTTCTGTATATATTTAATCTAACATTATACTGCTGAAGCACACTTAGAGGGACGCTATCTATTCATTTCTGCACTTTTCACATACATTGCAGCTCCTAGCTCTGAAGATTTCTTGCTTATATCTTCATATAATTCACTTTATTCTTTGAGAATATCCATTAAAAGTATTATTTTATACTACTATACTATAACATATGTCTGATGGCTGATTTCTAGTGATTTCCAGTAGAAAATGCGCAATTCTGAAGTGGGCTCTTCTTCATTCCATCAGCTCTTCTCTTTAGCTGCTTTTTAACTAGTCATCTTCCTGGGAGATCTATTTAAGGCCCTTAAACCAATTTTTTTTTCATAAAATTGAGCATGGAGGTCCCACATAGCCTATAATAAGGGAAACCAGCCTTTTTCTACGTTATTCTTGCACCATTTTTCCTATATATCATTTTCCTTGAGCCTCTTGCACTTTTTCCTCAGAGTGAAATTTCCCGCTTCTCACTTGTTTGGTCTTTGCTTCTCCTTGGATCCATTATTTAGATTTGTAGATATAAGGTTCCCAAGGGTGGAAAAATCCAAGAGGATTTTTTCTTCCCACACTTTCTGTGTTTCATCAGTTCTCTATAGACAGAGTCTGGAACGGGCCAGGAAGCCTCTGGTTTTCACCCTCTCTTTAGAGGTGATATAACCAGTAAATGCCCTACCAGTATACATCTGGTTTAGAAGTTGTTGGTGTTTTTTCCATGTTTCTGTAATTCCATAGTGGAATATCTCAAGATATTCCCTACTGTGCCTATTTTTCCCCATTCGAAATATTACACAACAATACTTTCATATTGCAACCCCATGACTTACATCTTATCACGTCAATTGTTGGGGGGAAAATATTCAAAATGGATCGTCATTTTGCAGGAATTTGATTTGGAATTCATCAAATACAAGTGAAAGAAGTATTTATTTTTGGTTGAGCTTCTCTGTGACCTTCCCTATGATAGTACTGCAACTACGTCGGAATCATCTTTCCAGAAGAGTCTTTGTTTCTGATCGGATCATCTGATCCCTGGTATGGAGATTTCATCATTTATCTCCAAACCAAAACTTTTCGACCTAATACCTCTCACTCTGATCAACGACGTATTCGATACCAACCAAAATATTATCTCATCGTCGGTGATACACTTTATTTTCGTGGTGTCGATACCATTTTAAGGAGGTGCCTCACTCATGAGGAGGCCAAAAAAGTGTTAAATGATTACCATGCTGGGGCTTGTGGTCGAAATTTATTTGGTTATGCTACCACGCAAAAGATACTCCACACCGGTTACTTTTGGCCTACTATTTTTTGAGATTGTATCCACGCAGTCAGAAGTTGTCATGCATGCCAGATCTATGACAGTAAAATCTACAAACGACCAGTGCCAATGCATTCTGTTGTCTCTGCTGGACCATTTATGAAATGGGGTATCGATTTCATGACCTATAACCCTCCTTCATCTGGGGGGCATGGTTATATTATTGTTGCGGTTGACTATTTTACCAAATGGGCTGAAGCGATGCCTACATTCAACAACACAGGACAAACAACTGCATTGTTTTTCTTCAATCATGTCATTACACGGTTTGGGGTCCCATAGGCTATAGATACGGATCATGGGAAGAATTTTCACAACCATATGCTGTCTGAATTAACAACCAAGTTAGGATTGTCTCATGATAATTCTACTCCTTATTATCCACAATCAAATGGACAAGTTGAGGCTATTAACAAAATTCTTAAACGAATTCTTCAACGAATGATAGGAGTTCATAAAAGGAACTCGAACTTGATCCTATACTCCACCCTATGGGTGTATCAAACCTCGGTGAGAAACACAACCGGATTTACTCCTTTTCAATTGGTGTATGGTCGAGAAGCTATCTTGCCAATCCAATGCGAAATATCATCGTTGAAACTCGTGATAGACATGTTACCTGACACCTAAGAAGAAGAAGCATGTCTCCTTAACCTCATCCATCTAGATGAAACATTTCATGAAGCCCAATTGGCCAACAAAGCACATAAGAGACGTATAAAGGCGCAGTACGACAAAAATTTCCAGCCTCACATCTACTCAGAGTGCAACTTGGTCCATCTTTATGACCAGGAAGTTGATAAAATAGGTATAGAGAAATTTGAGCCATTATGGCACGGTCCCTATATTGTCAAAAGAGTTCTTGCTAAGGGTGCCTACAATTTAGTTGATTTCGATGGGATTCCATTGGCACAGCCTAGAAATGGGTTGTATCTTAAACATTGCTATGCTTAATCATGAGCGTAGTAATTTTTTGTATCATATTGTTTATATGTTGTTGATTTGCATACTATCTTAATTTGTCTTTTAGAGTTTTCTTGACATTAGTAATCCACTTTACATTTCATCTTAGATGACTGAATCTTCAGAACCATTTGTTGGATATGCTGATGGTGCTAGTCATAGTATGCATAATCTATCCTCTGTAGCGTGGGCCATTTTCTCTCTGAACGACGAGTTAGTGAGTTTTCAAGGGATTTGTATCAGTAGATCGACGAATAATATCACTGAGTATAGTGCATTGATTGAACTTCTATCTGATGCCATTTAATTTTTTATTAACCACATAATCATAAGGTTATACTCACAACTTGTGGTACTACAAATTACTAGTATTTATACTGTTAGAAATCCAACACTGCTTAGATTGTTCCTTAGAGTTTGAATTTTGGAGAGACATTTTGATTTCATTCAATATCAACACATTTCCAGAAATCTGAACAATTTAAATGATTAATTAGCTAATCAAGTTTTAGATAGACATTTGTGACATAGGTAAAGAAAACATTCACATCATTGAATAGGATTGCGCATTAAACATAGGAAAAACTCTGAAAACATGTATATAGATAGCTATAGGTTTTTTACAAAATTTGTGCCCAAGACACATTGGTCATCTGACATCAAAATGTATGCAAAAATTCATAAGTAAACTAGTGGTGCTCATGATAGCATGCTATAGATCTAGAAATCCTATGGAGGAACCACATCCAACGGTTAGGAACCCCAATTGTGTGTCGTTTCAGTCACATGGGAAGCTCTTCGATTTGGAAATCCAGAATCCCGAATGTCAACCCCTCAATGTGCTGCTGGAGCTCAGCAAGAATCTCATCCATATAAAGGTCTTTAAGGACTGCTCTCTTGACACCCCTCTCTACTGGCGCATCCGCTTTGTGTTTTGGTTCCTCTACTGGTTGAACGCGACCAATATCTGCATTACATTAAACATTTAGTTTAGTATTGGAAAGAAATAAAAACACAAAAAATTTGTATAAACCTTATAAAAATAATAAAGCATGGTCAAATCAATGTCACCTATTGCACTCCACTAAGCTCCTTCTCGCAAAACTAGATCTGGATCTCCTCGAAAGTCGATGCTTGCATATGCATACTCATCAATGGAGACGATCTGTCCCTTGAACCAGGCGAAGAATGCATTTGAGAACACAATGGTCGATTTGCCTGAATGCCAACCCATGAGTTCTACCCATCTCTGCATTCGAGGATCTCTAGGATTGGATATATCCAATGTTACATGTTGTGGCTGCATCATTGGAATTTGTTGCAAAGAAAAAGAGATAAGGATGGAACCATAACTAAAATTTTTCTTCCTTCCTCCCTTTTCTTTATTTAGTTATTCCTTTATCTGAGATAAAACAACTTCAGACCAATTGAAAACTATTGGCTCTAAACATTCCAGCGCATACTGCATATACGATCTGTTCGCTACATGGAGTGTAACGGTGCCATCTAGTTTAGCAATTGTGAATAGGATGGTCCTCAAAGGTAAATCCTTGACATCACAGATGTTTATTTTTCAATATTTGCTAGGTTTTGACACCGGATAGAAATAATGCATAACATAATCCCTCATTTTTTCTCCTCCAACAGTAGATCCTGTGACTGAAATGGGCAAACCTCTCCTTGACAAACCTATGAGAAAATACACATCCTTAACTGCTATGGACAACACTTTATTTTTGCCTCTATCACTGGATCCCATGCTCGAACAAGGAACTCTAGGAGTTCTATTTGTTGCCTCATTCCTGATATTTTAAAGTACTTAAGCAGCCTGCAATCTCTTAAAGCTCTTACAGTACCCAAATCATTCAAGGCAATCATATCTTGTTCTTCATGTTCTCTTTCTCTCCATTTAATCATCATTAAATCCGATGGAAACCTGAAAATCAACCATAAGATCCATTAGATACCATTCATTACAAAAAAATAGGCAAATTTTGGACACAACATGAAAACAAAAAACTTCAACTACGCCCAACGCACTCCCTGGACTGAGCCAGTGCATTGCACATGCAGGTACACTTCATTGTACCTTCTATGCAATGCAAGTTTCAACATTCAATGGTGCGTTTCCCTCAATTTTGGTAGAATTTACCCTAGGGGCCTCAAAACCCTACAAATTTGTAGGGAATGGTAATGAAATGAATACCAAAATAAAGTTGAGGTTTTTACTACTGACCTGGATCAAACGGCGATGAAATCCGTCCACTGAAATGACCACAATCAACGACTGAAGTTCGGGGGAAAAATCAGGTTCAGAGCTCCAAAATGAAAATTGTAACTATGGAATGGTAAAAAGAATAGTGAAACTGATTTATATATTCATTTAATTATTTTCAAGTTAAATTTATTGCTATGACTATAGTTTTATTATGTTTTTATCATGAAACAGGTATTTTTAATCCATTTGATGTTGTTCTGAATAGGAAATACAATTGACGAACAGGTTAGTCGTGCAGATTTATTTCAAGAAAGAATTGACCAAAAAGCATGCTTTCTCTCCTTATTTTTCAAGTTTTGTTAAAAAAGAAAAAGGATTTGAAGCGCACTTTTATCTCTTTTTCGAGCTTCTATAACAGCGAAAAAGGAACCCCTCGAGTCTTCTTTCAGCTCTTTTTAGATTCTGATAATGTGAAAAGATTGCCGAGCACTTGTCATTTTGAGCTCGTTAAAGTAAATGAATTGATATCTACTCAGTATAAGTTTAACCCTTTTCTAGGCTGAGATAAATTATTTACGAAAAAGGAATACCTTGGTTAAAGATTACCAAAGAGGTTCTTTCAGATATCATTTTACACTTTTTTCATATCTGAGAGACAAATTTACAAAAAAGTACTTTTGGATTCCTCTTTTGTCCTCTTTTTCATACTCTCTAAACATGAAAAAGGACCAGGCTGTCACTATTGCTAAGCTCGTTAAAACATAAAATAGCGACGGGCTTGTCAATCATGGCAAGAATCGAGTTTCATTCATCGCTAGACTCGTTAAATTATTCAATAGTGATACTTTATTCTTTATTCGCCCAAAGGGTTGAATTATAGATCAAGAAAATGTTATCCTCCTCAAGCTTGTTAAAAAATAAAGAGGTACTAGTCGACAAATGACAAGGGAAAATTTGGGAAAAGCAAACAAAGTTTCTTTTTCGTAGCAAGTCCCTCTTGAACATGACACTTCTTTCACTCCATGTCCGTGACTGTTTGGGTTGTGTAATCATCCTGACGGTTCATTCACACCTATGGTTCATCATACCTTCACTTCAGATGTGGTTCAATGTTGCCAACTCATCACGGTGTCACTGATATGTTCAAGAGAATTCATCCAGTGATTAAGAACTCATCCATCTGCAATACTCATAAACCTTCATTTTCGTGACCGTCATCCTTGAAAAATTTCTATATCAAGTCATACCTTTGTCTCTGAAATTAGTAACTCCAGTTTTTCAATAAGGTGACTTCCTTTTGAATACAAATAAATATCCAGGAAGTTCATTTAGAAACATCAAATTCTAGTACCATGAGGCTTGTTACAGCATTGACAAGATCCTCGCTTCCAGACTTTTGACCGAAAAATTTTGTTTTCCGTTCGACATAAAATCATCTATTCACGCCTTACAAAATGTAATTCAGTACCTTGAGGGCCATTGAAATTAATGGTGGTTCTCTCGCATTTGTTAACAACTCACATTATTGGCTGGTAATCAAGCGTTGTCTTTTCATGTTCGACGAAAAATCATATATTCGCATAGCTAGAATTGTACCCAAATGATCAAGTGAATGAGATAAGACCTCGGATCTAGTTTCAACCATTCGGGCTGTGATTTTAGGATTGTTCTACACATCATCTGTACGGTGACCTTACATACATATTTTCATCCAAACATGGGCCTATATCTATAGGCATGTCTGCATCTGGGCAACATTCCAATGTAGACGACTTTCTGAATTATGTACATGTTATTAGATTGTTTTATGTGCTGATTATGGGAATGCCTACCCTCAGCAATTATGATCAACAGAGGATATATCATGATGTAATATATTGTAAGATTGATGCAGGTGACCATTCCACTTTTTTTCTAGGCTCATCATAGTGTAAAGCATCTCAATCAAATGTTATTATTATTTGGATCTCATGCTTTAGGGGGAAATTGTTATAGGTCAATTTGGGCACCATTCCCAATGACCTGGTTAACTAGGCATCATATCCAGGACTGATGATCAAAGGGTCTATCATTCCCTATCATCTCAGTTTCCATATGCCCTAAGATATGAAACAACATGAATCAAACAAGACTTTCATCAAGCAAGGATTTTCCATGGTTTGAAGCTTATTATTAGACATGTGGGAGATCACCAATGCAGGCTCTAAGGCACCTAAGTGCATTTCATATGCAGGTAGCCCCATTCAAGGCTGCCTTGAAAAGCACTTCACGAAATTCAAAGGTGCGTTGGTCACATTAGGAGTGAAATTCTCATTTTTCCAGAATCTCCACTTGGCCAGTGTCTTCTAGAAGGGTTCACATGTGTCAAGCTTCGGATCCAAGTGTCCATTTGACATATACATGAATGGAAACATGTCTTGCCTATTTTTGGAATGTTATTGATTACAAAAATACCTACAATTCATCTATAAATTGAACACAGATCTAAGTGTTTGGGAGGAAGAATTTGAGTAGGGAAATGTTGGTGAATTTTCAATAGAGAGTTTGATTTGTGGAGCTGCTGCTGGAGAGACTTATGTTGTGATGAGACTTGGGAACATTGCTGGAAGGCCACTACAAATTAGTCACTAGGTTGTAACCTCTCCTATCATCAATAAAGAGTACTTCTTGTTTTTCCCTACATGCATCCATTTTTACTTTGATTTTCCATATTGCAAGATCTTGGTTGATGAATGTAGTTTATGCTTAACTGATTTAGCTAAATAGCTTGAATATATATCTATATTATTGCATCTTCTATTGTTTCAGTGTTATTTTGTGCAGGAATCATTCAACTATTTGAAACTGCTTGAATTTGAAGTTGCAGTGGAAGCAACAGAAAGGAGCCATTTGGAAGCGACTGAAACAAGTAAGCATCCAATCCTCTCTGTGTATCTGTTTTGAGTTAAGAAAAAAATTAGTATAGTCTTTCACCTGTTGTTCTAGACTAGACACCGGTCTAGGGAAGTGTAGTTTATCCATAGATTACAATTCTGGCCCAACAATAGTTAAGGTTAAGGGTTTGATCAAGGTTAGGGTTAGGTTAAGGTTAAGGTTAAGGTTAGCTTAGGATAAGTTTAAGTTTAAGGTGAAGGTGAAGTTGAAGGTGAAGGTGAAGGTTAAGGTTAAGGTTAAGGTTAAGGTTATGGGAAGGTTAAGGTTAATGAGGTAAGGTTAATGTTAAGGTTAAGGGCAAGGTCAAGGTTAAGGTTATGGTTATGGGAAGGTTATGGGAAGGTTAAGGTTAGGTTAAGGTTAAGGTTATGTAAAGGTTATGGGTTTAGTCAAGTTAAGGTTAAGGCTAAGGTTATAGTTAAGCTTAAGGTTAAGGTTAAATTTACCCTTAACCTTAACCTTAAATTTAACCTTAACCTAACCTAAACCTTAACTTTACCCTTACCCTTAACCTAACCCTAACCTTGACCAAACCCTTAACCTTAACCTTAACCTAACTAAACCCATAACCTTAACCTTAAATTTACCCTTAAACTTGACCTTAACCTTAACCTTAACCTTAACTATAAACTAACCCTAACCTTGACCAAACCCTTAACATTATCATTAAATTTAACTTTAACCTGCCCGTAACCTTAACCTTAACTTACCCTTAACGTAACGTTAACCTTAACTATACCCTTAACCTAATCTTAACCTTAACCTAACCTTAAACTTACCCTTAACCTTGACCTTAACATTAACTTAACCTAACGTTAACCTTAACTATAACCTTACCCTTGACCTAACCCTAACCTTAACCTTAACCTTGACCTTGACCTTAACCTTAACCCTAACCTTAACCTCAACCTTAACTTTACCCTTAACCTAACCTTACACTTAACCTTGACCTTAACTTTAACATTATCTTAACCTTAACAATAACCTAACCCTAAACTTGACCAAACCTTAACCTTAACCTTAACTTTACCCTTAACCTAACCTTAAGGTAAGGTTAAGGTTAAGGTTAAGGTGAAGGTTAAGGTTAAGGTTAGAATAAGGGTTTCATCAAGGTCAAGGTTAAGGCTAGGTTAAGGGTAAGGTTATGGGTAAAGTCAAGGTTAAGGTTAGGGTAAGGTTAAGGTTAAGGTTTAGGTTAGGTTAAGGTTAAGGTTAAGGTTAAGGTTAGGGGAAGGTTAAGGTTAAATTTAGGTTAATGTAAGGTTAAGGTTATGGGTTTAGTCAGGTTAAAGAGAAGGTTAGGGTAAGGTTAATGTTAAGATAAGGTTAAGGTTAAGGTTAAGGTTAGGTTAAGGGTAAAGTTAAGGTTAGGTTTAGGTTAAGGTTAAGGTTAAGGTTAAGGATAAGGGTAAAGTTAAGGTTAAGGTTATGGTTAGGCTAAGGCTAAGGTTAAGGTTAAGGTCTGGTCAAGGTTAGGGTTAGGTTATAATTAAGGTCAAGGTTAAGGTTAGGTTAAGGGTAAAGTCAAGCTTAAGGTTAGGTTAAGGTTAAGATTAGGTTAAGGGTAAAGTTAAAGTTAAGGTTAGGTTAATGTTAAGGTCAAGGTTAAGGGTAAAGTTAAGGTCAAGGTTAGGGTTAGGTTATAGTTAAGGTTAAGGGTTTGATCAAGGTTAGTGTTAGGTTAAGGTTAAGGTTAAGGTTAGGTTAGGATAAGTTCAAGGTTAAGGTTAGGTTAAGGTTAAGGTTACAGGTTTATTCAGGTTAAGGTGAAGGTTACGGTTAAGGTTAAAGTCAAGGTTAAGGGTTTGGTTAAGGTTAAGGTTAAGGTTAGGTTAAGTTAAGGTTAAGGTTAGGTTAAGGGTAAAGTTAAGGTTAAGGTTAGGGTTAAGGTTAGGGGAAGGTTAAGGTTAGATTAAGGTTAAGTTTAAGGTTAAGGTTAGGTTAAGGTGAGGGTTAGGTTATCGTTATGGTCAAGGTTAGGTTAAGGGTAAGATAAGGTTAAGGTTAAGGTTAGGTTAAGGTCAAGGTCAAGTTTAAGGTTAAGGTTATGGTCAAGCTTAAGGTTAAAGTTAAGGTCAAGGTTAGGGTTAGGTTATATTTAAGGTTAAGGATAGGTTAAGGGTAAAGTCAAGGTTAAGGTTAAGGTGAAGGTTAAGGGTAAGTTTAAGGTTAAGGGTTACATGTTTAGTTAGGTTAAGGTTAAGGTTAAGGTGAAGTTTAAGGGTAAGGTTAAGGTTAAGTTTAAGGGTTTGGTTAAGGTTAGGTTAAGGTTAAGGTTAAGGGTATGGTCAAGGTTAGGTTTAGGGGTAAGGTTAGGGTAAGGTTAGGGTTAAGGTTAGGGGAAGGTTAGGGTTAAAGTTAGGTTAAGCCAAGGTTAAGGTTAAGGTAATGATAAGGTTAAGGTTAAGAGTTTAGTTAGGTTAAGGTTAACGTTAAGGGTTTGGTCAAGGTTAAAGTTAGGTTATAGTTAAGGTTAAGGTTAGGTTAAGGGTAAAGTTAAGGTTAAGGGTTTGTTCAAGGTTAGGGTTAGGTTATAGTTAAGATTAAGTTTGAGGTTAAGGTTAGGGTAAAGGTTCAGGTTAAGTTTAAGGTTAATAATTTGGTCAAGGTTAGGGTTATGGTTAAGGTTAAGGTTAAGGTTAAGGTTAAGGTTAAGGGGGTAAGTTAAGGTTAAGGGTTAAGGTTAAGGTTAGGGTTAAGGTTAGGGGAAGGTTAAGGTTAAGGTTAAGGTTAAGTTTAAGGGTTTGGTCAAGGTTATGGTTAGGTTACAGTTAAGGTTAAGGTTAAGGTTAAGGTTATGGGTTTAGTCAGGTTAAGGTTAAGGTCAAGGTTTTGGTCAAGGTTAAGGTTAAGCATTTGGTCAAGGTTAGGGTTAGGTTATAGTTAAGGTTAAGGTCAAGGTTAAGGTTAAGGTTAAGGTTATGGGTTTAGTAAGGTAAAGTTTAAGGTTAAGGGTAAGGTTAAGGTTAAGGTTAAGGTTAAGGGTTTGTTCAAGGTTAGGGTTAGGTTATAGTGAAGGTTGAGGTTAAGTTAAGGGTAAAGTCATGGTTAGGGTTAAATTTAAGGTTAAGGTTAAAGGTAAGGTCAAGGTTAAGGTTACGAGTCTTAACCTTAACCTTCACTATAACCTAACCTTAAACTTAAACTTAACCTTAACCTTAACCTTAAATTTAACTATAACCAAGCCTAACCTTAATCTTAACTATAACCTAACCCTAACCTTTACCAAACCCTTAACCTTAGCCTTAACCTTAACTTTAACCTTAACCTTAACCTTAACCTTCCCATAACCATAACCTTAACCTTAACCTTAACCTTAACCTAACCTTAACCTTAGTTATAACCTTACCCCAACCTTACTCTAACCATAACATTAACGATAACCTAATCCTAACCTTAACCTTACCCTTAACCTAACCTTAACCTTGACCTTGACCTTAACCTTAACCTTAATCTTAACTTAACCTTAACTTTGACCTTAACCTTAAATTTAACTTTAACCTAACCTAACCTTATTCTTAACTATAACGTAACCCTAACCTTGACCAAACCCTTAACCTTAACCTTAACCTAACCTTAACCTTAAACTTAACCTTCCCATAAACATAACCTTAACCTTTACCTTTACCTTAAATTTACCCTTAACCTAGCCTTAATCACTTAACCTTAACCTTCCCATAACCATAACCTTGACTTTACCCTTAACCTAACCTTAACATTCACCATAACCTAACCCTAAACTTGAACAAACCTTGACCTTAACCTTAACTTAACCTTAACATTAACCTTAACCTTCCCCTAACCTTAACCCTAACCTTAACCTTAACCTTAACCTTCCCCTAACCATAACCTTAACCTTAACCTTCCCATAACCATAACCTTAAACTTAACCTTGACCTTATCTTTAACCTTAACCTTAACGTTAACCTTGACCTTGACCTTTACCTTACCCTTAAACTTATCTTAACCTTAACCTAACCTTAACCTTAACTTTACACTTAACCTTACCTTAACCATAACCTTAACCTAACCTTAACCTTAACCTTACCTTTAACATTATATTAACCTTACCTTAACCATAACCTTAACCTTAACCTTATCCTAACCTTAACCTTGACATTACCCTTAACATAACCTTAACCATAACCTTGTCTTTACCCTTAAACTTAACCTTAACCTTAACCTTCAACTTAAACTTACCCCCTTAACCTTAACCTTAACCTTAACCAAACCCTTAACCTTAAAATTAAGGTTTAGGATAAGGTTAAGATTAAGATTTAGGTTAAGGTTAAGGTTAAGGTTAGGTAAATTTAAGGTTTAGGTTTAGGTTAAGGTTAAGACTAAGGTTTAGGTTAAGGTTAAGGTTAAGGTTAGGTAAAGGTTAAGGTTAGGTTAAGGTTAAGGTTATGGTTATGGGAAGGTTAAGGTTAAGGTTAAGGTTAGGTTAAGGGTTTTGTCAAGGTTAGGGTTAGGTTATAGTGATGGTTAAGGTTAATTAAAGGGTAAAGTCAAGGTGTAACCCTTAACCTTAACCTTACCCTTGACATTGAACTTAAAATTAACCTTGACTTCACCCTTAACCTAAATTTAACCTTAACTATAACCTAACCCTAACCTTGAACTTAACTTTACCCTTAACCTTGACCTTAACCTTGACCTTGACCTTAACCTAACCTTAACCTTAAACTTAACCCTAACCTTATCTAACCCTTAACCTTAACTTTCCCAAACCCTTAACCTTAACCTTAACCTTAACCTAACCTGAACCTTCCCAAACCCTTAACCTTAACCTTAACCTTAACCTTAAACTTTACCTTAACCCGACTAAACCCGTAACCTTAACCTTAACCTTAAGCTAACCTTAACCTTATCTTAACCTTAACCTTAACCTTAAGGTAAGGTAAGGTTAAGGTAAGGTTAAGGTTAAGGTTAGTGTTGTGGTGGTTTCAACACACGGGTGTATGAAATCGCACGAGTTTAGAGAGTGTGGTATACCCTCTGAACTATAGGTAATAGGGAGTATCTGGGGGGAGCTCAAAAGAATAAAACTTAAATGAAGTAATACACTAAAGTATGCTCTATTAAAAAACTAAAACTAAAAACACAAAAGAAGCTATATAAAGAGTTCCAAATAGTAACAAGGTAAAAAATGGCTCGATGGCCTCTTCTCATTGAATGCTTGGAATGAAAACAAATCTTACCCACTTTCCAAAGGGCCCCTAGGCAATGGCTCTAGGTCTCAATGCAAGGATTTTTGTCCTTCAATTTCTGCCTTCTGACGCAGTCTAACTCTCTCTCTCTCTGCTGCAGTGGACTAAGATGTTGGGTGGCCAACCATCTAGTTCTCTCTTGCTTCAGCTCCTTGGGTCACACATGATGCTAGTGTTGCTTGAGAAACTTTGGCTAGCATAACCTTGTGATCACCATTTGTTCATCTCTTGGTTTTTTTATATAGGTGAGCTTCAAATCCTCCTTCCCTCCCTTGGGACATGATGGATGGTGACCCAAGGGAGGGGTATGATTCCATTGTGTGCTCAAATATGCTTTTGTGTGCTCACACAATGCCTAAGGAGGTGTTGGTGTTGTCCTTAGGCGGCTTTCACATAAGGAGAAACTGTCTTTCGCTTGCTTGTGGTCTCGGAAAGTGACTTTTTTCCACTTCCGGGTATGCGCGCTTATCAGGCTCCAATGTGCGCAAAAGGCGCTCTTTTCGAAGGAAAAAGCATGCATTGGAGCATTGATGACTAGTTCAAATTTGATTTTCTCAAAACCTTAGAGGTTTTAAATACTTCTTGATTCCATAATGTATCCATGTCCTATAAATCCTTAGGCTTGATATTAATTGATGTCATCTTCAGCTGTATGTTTTTCCAGTGTTAATAGTTGCCCCGTAATGTGTGAGGTCTAGGAAGAACTGTATAGCCGAAATACATTATAGTTTCCTTTCTATATCATGCACAGAGAGAGAGAGCGAGGCCTGCGTGTAGAATAGACAACACCTTGCACCATTTCTGAGATAACCATGGCCTAAGGGACCCCCTGCAAGTAAACAAAATATACAACATATTTGCAAAATTTCAACGAGGCGGGCATGTCCCATGCTCGTGATGTTATGGCTAGTTAAACCAAATTGATAGATACATGTGTTGTCTATGCCACTACTTTGGTAGTGATGTTGGTGGCTATTGACGACAAATGATGACGCCCTTAGGGGCGTATTTTCTTTGAATATAGGTGGAATTTGGTTCCCATATGCGTAATCTTGGTATGGCATATCACTGTGCAATGTACAGATATGTATTGGTTAGGACCTTCCGGTGTAAAAATTGTTGTCAGAGATGCTTATAAAGGCACAGGTCTTCGACAGATCTTGATCAAAGTGCAATGGTTGCAAGGTATGACACCATTGTGACATGAAATCTTTTGGTGTAGTTGAATGTCAAGAGGATCGATGACATCTATGGACAATGATGTCTCCCAAATGCCACCCGAGGATACCCCTTTGCATGGGGAGGGGTCATCCAAGGTATCGCTTCCTTTTTGGAAAAGAGGTGTTGATGTCGACAAAAAGGAAGCCTTAACTGAACCATAATGGGTTTAACATAGGCATGTTGGTGAGTGGTAGCTGAAAATGGATGATGGGGATTCAGTGGCCCAAGGTCGAAGTATATTTGAGTAGCTTGGTAGTAGTAATAGGTATTTCTGAAGGGAAAAGTCCCTAGAGTCGGTAGGACTTCCAAGGTGGGTATGAACCAGCTATGATTATCGTAATGGTGCATGCATGGGGTGGTATGAAATACTTCGACCAAGGGAGATGGGGGACTGCTTCCATGGGAGAAAAAGTGCAATATGAAGGTGAAGAGGCAAAGGTAATTGTTTGTGATATTTGTACACTTACCAAAATAATAAAATAATGGGGTTTGGTTTGTACAAAACACAGAGACGGGTACCCCAAAACATGAAAGAGGGTCACTCACTTGATGGTGTGAGGATGGTGTTTTGCTGGGGGTAGGGGTCCCATTGGTTGGTCTCATTTGTGGGGTTGATGAAGCGGAAGATGTCACAGATGGGTTAATTTTGATGGAGGTATGGTGGGCCAAATGTGGTGCGTGGAGGTGCACTTTAATTCTGCTTGTACAACCCGGTCGTTTGGGAAGAGGGTTAGTTTAAATGGTGAAATTGACCTTATGCATGGTCTATGGATGGGCATGAGGTGCTTCCCAGACTAAAAATGGTATGGCCATGGCGTCACTTGTGGGGTGATGTATGGTAAACTTGAGATGATGATCGCCATGGAGGGGACACTCTACCAACCATCGCAGGTGTTTATCATATGCAGGGTGAGGTGATGATAAACTTGGTCAGGTATGAAGACCCTATGGCTTATTTCTGATGGAGAAATGATGTCAGGATATGGAAAATTTTCTAGGACTCTATCATGTTGAGGGTGGAATGATACTTGCTACGGAAATTTCGGTGGTCAGTGTTGTGAATGGTTTGCGGGTTCTTCCTGCAAAAAACAACTACCTCAAGTGAAAGCATATTCTTTTCATTCAATATTATTGAAAAACATGAATCTTGGAAAGGAAGATGAGAGGGTGCATACCTGCCGGCGGTTGAAAAAATATTTCTTTGGAAAGTGAATGTGGGGCATTTCTTTCATTCGTCATGGTATACTAATGATGGTGCAACTTATAGTTTTCAAAATGGACCTTTTGATCTCCTGTTATGGACCTCTGAAGTTCTGGAAAAGGGCGATAAATAAGGGATTATGGCCCTAATCCTATTCATTTGTACTTACTGAGTTTTGGGAGATTAGGGGTGATAGCAGAGGCTTTATTTCCATTGTGGTTAGCCTGTGTACCGAGGATTAGTGATATTATGCTGAGGTAACTCTCATGACGTCCTTCATTTTAATTTTTCCAGTTTGGTGATGTCGGGGGCCGTACAAATTAGGTTTGTATGACCTTAAAGGAGCTTTTCTTCCTAGATTGCGTGGGCGATCTAGGAAAATAGGTGCCCCCCTTGTGCATATTTCTCAGGTACAGCGACGTGAAGGCATGTTGTTCCTACCTCTTTGCATGCAAGGGCGTGCCTGTGAATGAAACAGGCATGCAAGGGTGCGCCTTTCTGAGAGATAGGCATACAAGGGTAGTGTTTTTGGAAAAAAAACTTGGGTTTTGTTTTGATATCCCTTATGATTTTTCTCCTTTGTACTGATGGGTGCCTGTTGCTTGGTAGGTTGGTGTGGAGAGAACGAGATTGGCCCAAGATCCGGACCACTTTGGCTGTTGATGCTGGGGTGCACTGTCAGTTGGCCGCATGGGGCCTCCTGAAATTTTCTGAAAACGAGTTCCTTCGGTCACATGACCATTTGTTACGTTATATCATACATCATTGGTGGAGGAGGCAGAACATTTTTTTCTTGAGGGGGATGAACCTGATCATCCATATGGAGACGGATATTTACTTTATGACCAAATTACTGCCTCAGGGAGAGGTGCTGAGGTATCCACTTCCTGCTGGACGAGTGAACATGGACAGGTTCCGGAGGAGGCATTGTAGTGGTGCACCTCTTACTGAGGGGTGCATCCAAATCTTCTTAGTGACAGATGTGGCCAGCGGTGTGCTTTGACCATTATTGTGCGACTAGCGGGGTCATTTGCGCCTCATCGGGCATCGGGCCCATAAGTGGGGGTTTTACGCCATTTGAGGAACGAGCATTTTTTCGATTTTTCCCGTTTCTTCTTTGATGGTATGGTGTCTCAACTGAACAGGGTCCAGCGTGGATCCAAATCCTTTGCGTACGCTAGCATTTTTTGCAGCATTATGTACGAGAGGGTCGTGCTGCTGAGGCCCGTGGTGGCTGTGCCTATTGGGGGCCGAGGGAGCCACACATGAGGAGGTGGGCTCCGATGATGCCACGTGGCGGTGGTGGTGTGCTTGGTCATTATTGGAACAACACGAAGGAGGCCTGGTTTGAGGCCAATCCAC
The DNA here is from genome assembly GCA_034641835.2 of Pinus albicaulis. Lineage (NCBI taxonomy): Eukaryota > Viridiplantae > Streptophyta > Pinopsida > Pinales > Pinaceae > Pinus > Pinus albicaulis. The sequence continues at coordinate 212,953 of JAXQQM020081682.1, read as the reverse complement.
AGATGTTTTTTCCATACCCTTATCCGAGGATGGACTTGCAGGGTGATCCAGATATTGGTCTCCCTTTTGGTTATGTTTGGGGTCCCGCAGGTATGTGTTATATTTTTTCATTTACTCGAGTTTTTGCGTTCTTGAGTGTTTTTCATTGACACTAATATTCTTCTGGTTACTCCTGCAGATGTTGGCAAGGTTGGATGCCCAGTGGCTCGACTGGTGGGTCACAACTCTCCACCATGACTGCTTGGTGGTCGGGGAGGTGGTGCCGTAGGTGGTGTTGTTATGACATCCCTCAGTGAGCTGGGATGTCTAATAATAAGGAGCCTTATACTGCAAATAAAATACAGCAAGGACTACATGGACTGACAAAGCCCCTTTTTCCACCTCTCAGAACCCTTGAAAAGGCTAAAAATCCACCTTTTAGCCTTAAAAGCGCTCATTTTAACATATCAGGCCTCTAAGCACCTTTCAGCTTAAGCTCTTAGCCCCCATTTCTCATATGACCCCACTCTATGACTAACGAATAAAAGTACTTAAGCCCTCTTTGGCTATCACACATTGCTCATCACCACCCTAACATTCATTATTCAATGAACTCCTTTTCTGCCGATGTGCGAAACCCCGATGTAATCCCGACTGTTGATCTCCGCAGATCCAACGATCATCGCTCATCGTGCTTTGCCCATCCATCGCACATTGCACTTCGCTGTACTCCACTTCCACTCTATATTTCACCGTCGATGTTCGTTCCCCGCTGATATAATCTGAGCCATTGATCGCAATTGATTCAATAGCTATCAGCTTCCCTCAACTCCATTTGTCATCCCCCACGATGGAATCCAAACCGTGGATCCTCTTGATCCAACGATCAGTGTTGTTTCGCTATCCTTCACGTCATTCATTCATTTATGCGAAGCCACGATATGATCCTGACCATTGATGTGATAGTCATCGCGCCTTCGCACTGTTTCCATCCTCCCGTTCAAACCCCTTCTGGCTACCATTCCCCGATGAGATTTCAACTGTTGATCATCCTGATCCAATGGCCAGCACACCTTTGCCTTTCACCCCACTCACTTTTCTCCAATTTATCTCTGCCATTGATCGAGCCCGATCCAATGGTCTTCGCCAATCTTCTGCTCTACCCGCAGGCACTCTCAGTGCACGAGTTTTAACACCGTGAGTGCCTCCGCAGTTGACTTGGTTGACTGCGGAAGATCTTAGATCAACGGCTGAAATTTTTTTCGGAAGCACAAATGAAGAATTTTATCTGTACCCGCAAGTGCCACCATAGTTGATCTCCACCGTTGATGTCCTCATGATCCAACAGTCCTCGCTCCATCGCTCCTTCACTACTTTCCTAATCACTCATCCAATATTGCACTCCCACGCTTTGATCTAGACCATTGATCTCCCTCATCCAATGGCCCACACTGCTCTCGCTTTTATAACCCCAAAACTGATAATTCCGCTACATGATAGATTGCTGACATCATTACCAGTCCCACCCAACCGCGCAAGCACGTCTATCGCGTTCATTTGCAGTCGTTGATCTAGATTGCCTAGATCAGACGAATCTCGCTCATTTTCGCATCCATTTCACAGCATATCCCCAACACACAACTCCGACACGAAATGGGAGGTTTTTGTGAGGACACGCATTGCCCACCTAACTGTATCGCATTCATTTCTCTTATTACCGCTTACTTCCTCCCACCAGTGCGAAAACCACTTTGGTTTTCGGTAAAACTGCCTTTTTCATAATTTCACGCTAGATTGGATTCAAACCATTTTTTCACCATGGAAATGCCTTCGGTGCATTCCTTTCATCCACACTACTCCTCCGCCTTCACCTGAGCCTTCTGAAGTAGTCTACCCCTCATTGCAGGATTTATTTAACTGGTTTACTATCTGTGCAGGTTTCCATGGCATTTTAAGTACACAGGCCATCTCATAGCCAATCGCAACGGCTTGAGGCTGAGGATGACAATCCTCCACGCCAAAGAAAGCAAAGGAAAGTGATTATAAGGGTTATTTTCATGTCTTATTCAATGGATCATGACCATTGGCCATTCTATAAGACCCTCCAGCACAGAAGGCTAGCTCTTCCACTACTAGCAGTACCACATTCTCCAGCACAGAAGGCCATCTCTTCCACTGCTAACAGTATCACCTTCGCCAGCAGTAGCAGTGATTCTGCCTCATCAAATAGCAATGATAATTCATGACGGGGCCTATGTGGCCATTTTACCTTATGTCCTTTTCACTTTGTCATTTGGGGTGAAATCCTTATTTCACTCCTGCATTTTTTACTTTCAGATTAGTAAATTGTCTACATTTCAGTTAGAAACGGCTTTGGACCTGCATTGTGTTATGGCCTAAATCTACCTTAGGTTGAGAAAGGTAGAATCTAAGGTAACATCAAACCACGCTTAACCTAGTAGCTAGCCCTACCAAATCGGGAGAGGGCTCTCTCCTTGTCAATCTCAGCAAAAAATAATCGATGAGGCTTGAGATGACTTGATGTAAAGACTGATTTTAGGCTAGGTATGTGTGCAAAATATTTTGGTTGATTTTAAGGGTGTTTTGTTGGCTCGAATGGAAAAGCAGATTTTGGGTCTGGGGAATGAGGCTCAGTTTTGCAGAGATTTCAATGGGGCAAGGCAGGCAATTGATTTGACACTTCCAATTGAAAGTAATGGAGAGATTTAGATAGGTGAGGGGTTGAAGAGGGAAATAAAACTTCAGGGATCCTCTTCAAACAGCTGAAAACATAAATAACTAAACAAACCCTAGGAAGAGCACTGCAGTTTCAATGGATTCTACCTTTATCCTTGTTTGTTTTAGTTTAGATGAAATAAGAGAGAAAACGACATACATAAAACACCAGTAAACTTACATTTATAGAGAGAAACACACTATCAAAGCAAAATTCCACATGAATCCCATAGAGTGCTGCAAACCCTGGTCTATTCCTTTTCCAACCTACAGAGATGAATGTACAATAATGCTCAAAGCATTCCAAAAATTCCAACCCCTTCTAATGACTAAAAAATCACAAGATATAGACAAAAAATAACTCATCCCAGCCTCTAGGGGTTGAGCTCATAATTTTAGGAGTTTTTCTAACAAAATCTAAACTGAGAGCTAGAAAGTAGGCAGTGGAACAGCTTGCCTCTAAAATCTAGGAAACTGATTCATTCAGTTGAAAATTACTCTTTGATGGATGAATCTACCTCTATGAGTGAAAATTTAGAAAAATTACATCAAAATCCATCATGTTACATTTAATTACATCATGAGTTTGACAACTAGGAGGAAAAAATTGAAACTGTAAAAAACTAGGCGAAAAACAGAGTTTTTGACCAAAAATGAGCAAAATCCTCCAATGCGCTGCACCTGATTTCCCTATGCATCGTGCCTATTTGTAGCTGATTTTGGAGGCCTTCTTGGTGTCCAAATGTTCTCCAAGTGGGATTTTTGGAAAGGTCTGCCTGTCTACTTTCCAACACAAGTGGAATTTTTGAATTTGTCTTCCATTTGCCCCTCCAAAATTGAGTTCTCCCAAGACCACTTCCTGTGTGTCAAAAAAGGGGTAGAAAGGTCATTTTTGGGATGTTTTTGACCTTTTTGGAAGCCCAAAACCTGTCAAAATTTATTGGCCACTGGTAGGCATGCATATTTTTCCATGAAAAATCAAAAAAATGTTGAGTTTTCATCAAAAGGAGTCCCCTATCAAAAGCGCACGCTAGGTGGCGCGACAAATTGGGTAGAAAAACCTGTGTTTTAGCCCAAAAATTCCAAAAATGAAAAATGTGTCCCAAATTTTTTGAAATTTGGGCTGAGTGTTCTCCATCAAGTGCTGTGTTGGGTCAAGGAAGCCTCAGCCAAGGTCTGAAGTCTATCTTGCTCTTTTCGCCTCCTCGATGCCTTCTTCAACTTGGTTTTCAAAATCTTGATTCTTGCTTTGCACACCATATTTATTGACAAGTAGTGGTATGCCATGTTCCTTAACATGTTTTTCTCATTTTTGGCCTTCTCTAGCATCCTTTCCCAAGTGCAAGTTTTCTCTCTCAAGCCAAGATTCTCGGTCATGTTCAATCTCTTTCTCATACCCATGATCACTGTCTCTTTCCATTGTTTTCCTTTGGTTTTGAAAAATGTGGTTGTACATGGATGGTTTTTTGGATAACAGTGAAAATATGGTAAAGGAATGAAATGGGTAGAGTGTATGGAAGAGAGTAAAAAAATGTATGTCTGAACAGAGTTTATGGATGTGAGTAGGGTTTGGGAAATTATATGTGGAGAAGAGGATTAAGGGGAAAATGTATGAGGGGAGTGGGCTTAAGGGGATAGTAAAATGGGTTAATGAAAATAGCAAAGAAGTGAGGGAGGAAAAAGGTGAGGGAATGATGGCCACAAAATCAAATTTACAAACCCTAAGCAATCATGTCTTGAGCAACAATTGCAAGGAAGTAGGGTTTGAAATTTTTTACTAAATCATCATAAACATCTTAAGACACAATTTAATTGGAATTTGAAGAGTTTTTGACTTAATTTGGACTGGAGGAAACCAAGAAAATTGAGAATTTGAATGAATTTGTGGTGAAAATGGCTTGCAGCTCTATGCGTCGTGCCACAAACTGAATGCATTTTTCCCTTTTGCAGGAGACTTTTGGATACCTTCCCTATGTCAAAATTGGGTGCAGGATAGCTTGCTGGAAACATTATTGAGTCTACTTTCCAACCCAGCTAGAATTTTTCAATTTGGATTTCATTTGCCCTATCAAAAATCAAATCTCCCAAGACTAGTCAAAATGTGCAAAATGAGGCTGCCTCAAGGAAAAGTGTTGTTCAAGTCAACGTTTGAAGTCTTACTCAACTCCAAATTGAGATCATAATATCTCATTGGAAATATCTTTGTGTCTAGTTATCATTTGACTCATCAAGTAAGTTATTTGGCCAACCAAGCTAGGAGAAAGCTTGATTTTTCCAAGGTCACTTCAGAGGTGCATCAATTCTTCTGAGGAAACTGTATTTTTGAAATTTCTCTAAAAACATGACACCTATGTAAAAAATTAATGATTTTTTCCTTCCTTGGCCTATTTTGGACAAAAACCTCTGTCCAGTTTTTCAAATTCATCATTTCTTGCTCAGAAACATCATTGGAGTAAAACCTATCCCGATGTGTGGAACAAGGGATTTGTCGAAATGAAGTGAAATGAAGGGGATAAGGGGCTTCTAAATTCTTGAGAAAATTTTGGGAAGTAGGGAGGGATGTTAGGAAGCAGGGAAAGGTATAATTTCAGAGATTGAGTGAGGGGAAGGGGTCCAAAAAGGCAAAACACAGGCCTAGCCTAGAAAAGTGCCAAGTTGTAGCAAGAAACTAGGGTTTGTGTGAAAATGAGGAATTTGGGGGATCTCAGTGATGGGAAGTGTTTAATAAGGTACATTAACAATATGGGAATGATTATGAACATCATGATACAAGTTTTCTTTATGATTTGACCATCCAAGAGAAATTACCTTGAAAACCCTAGGAGAGGGAAATGAACCTTACCTAGGCACAAATGAAACATGAACAAGGTGTAAAATGACCCTTTGGAATCTGGCATGATGATGAAAACCCTCTGAATGATGGTACACTCTTCTAAATGGTGACATGGACCGACATTTGGACAGCTTTGACAGGAGTAAAAGAAAACCCTAGACCTAATACCTAGTGACCAAATTTTACTTGAAGACTCACTGAAATGGAAAAAATTGACCTTGACACCTTAGAATCACTTTGTAAGTGCATGTTTGATCACTGGAGGAAGGATGAGAAGACTGACACTAACATTGGATCCAATGGGGATGGTATCTCCTTGGAGGTGCCAAGAACTACAGATCTTTGGAAAGCAGACAGTGCCTTCGTCCATTAGGCAATGGAGTAAAAAACTCAAGCTGAAATGCATGATTGAAAGTTGATGAATTGATGACACAAATTGACTCTCACTCAACTAAGAACTGACTCGATACTTAAACACAACCAAAAAACTAGAAAATATGCTCAATATGAAGCTTATTTAATACAACCTACTCTAGTTGTTCCATTCATCACTTGATCAAGTGAAATGAAACAACCAATGCAACCAATTAAGTATTCTAGCTGCTATTTGAATTCTCCACAAGTGCTTGCTTATGAACAATAAGAGAGAACTACTGAAAGGAAACTCCCATGAAAACTTGTGAACATATCTGTTGAATGATATGGATTCTCTATCCGCCTCCAAAAACACTGCATAAGGATCTTGAAGTTCATGCACATTGGGACTTAGCTCATCCAATGGATTACTTCTCTTATCCTCATACCATGAATGAAAACTTTGTTTTGAGCTTTGTGACGATACTCCTGCTAAAAATTACAAAGAAACCAACTGTCGGATCAAGTTTATATCAGCACATGTTTCAAGCTCACATGTAGTCAATGTAGAAAGACTTTGACTGCAGACATCATCCAACACATCAGCTATTGGATCATGAAAAAATTGAAAATAATGCTTCAACCCATTTTATATTGGTTTCAATGAGATTACATGATTTCCTATAGGCTACTCATTTGAAGATATACTGTGAAATTTACCCTTCAAAAACTGCAATGATTCAAAACAAAATGGTACGGAATCATCTTGCATCATTTGATCATATGTGCTAGCTTCCATGTCTTTATCTACAACTTGACAATAAATGGCATTCAGGGGCTGCAAATCTAGATATGAGAAGTCTTGAACAAGGTTTTCATTGCCCTCAATATTGTCCAGATCAAGACTTATCGACAGTTGATTTCTGATTGCATGGAAGTTGTCTTTGATGAACTAAAACGAGTCAAAACAAAAAAGCAAAGATACTTCACTTACTTCAAAATTTGCTGCACTTTCCTTGTCATTTCCATAGCTAATATGCATCGGTTGATCAATGTATTCGAGTTATTGAAAGTGAACTTCCTCCTTCCAAAAAATAGCTATTGATTTGTTTGCAATATTAGCTTCTTTTTGGAGAACATAATCGTCATCGTACTAGTCAAACTGAGGCAAATAATCAGTATAAAACACATCATCAAGCATACATGTCAAATCAACAGATATTTCTTCTCCAAGATGATCTACAAAACAATCATTATCAGATCTATGATGACTGGGATAAGAAAGAAGATGTTTTGGATCAACAACTTGTTATTTTTCAATCAGCGAGCGATGAGCTTGAACATTATACTCATTCCTTGTGGTGATATTTTGCATCATCTCTTCCACTACACTTACCAAAATGTCAAGATTTACCTCTAGAGATGTCGATTCCTCTGGATCTATGTTTTTCATCTCTTCTTCCTTCAACTTTTCCCTTCGGATCAGCAAATGAGCCTCTACATCTACTGCACTGTTCTGCATCTCTTCAAGTGTTGCAAGATTCATTTCTCTCAACTAAAACTCCATTTCTGGATCAAAGGCACCCAGGTAGTGCAAGAGAGCAGATATAAGAGGAGGTCTTATATTAACTGGCATCGAATAATAAACTTGGTTAAATATGGCAGAAAAATGTTGTATTGTCTCCCCTAGCAGTCTTTTCAGCTGGTTATATTCTTCTATAATCAAGAAAGGGTTTTGTCTGACCACCCACCTGTCGAGGAAAACTTTGACGAACTGCTGGAAATCTACGATGCTCACATCAAGCAAGGTTTTGAACCAACTCTTGACTTTGCCTTGCAAAGAAAGAGAAAAAAGCCTAATATTGACATCTTCTTCATCAACTTCAAAAAGGTCGAGAAAAGATTCAAAATTCAATACATGTCTCTCAGCAGTGATGTTGTCGCGTTCACCATCAAATATTGGTAGATATAGGTGATGATTTTTAGGGAAAGCATGGGATATAGGAGGTAAAATCAGAGGCTTGTATCGATCTAGAATTTTACAAGGTATAGGGGTATGTACAAATGCTGCAGAATCAGTCTTGGTCTCTTGAGGTTCATCAGTTTGAAGATGGTCATCACAAGATTCAGAATAAAGTTCTTGATCAAGCTCAAAGGCATGCAAATATTTGGTATTTACAATCTTCAAAGGGAAGGAATCAAATGCAGGCCGAGGATCTTTTCTCAAATAAAATATACTTTGCAAAGCCTTATTGACATTATCAAGAAAAGAGAAGAAATAATTTATGACAAAGAACAAAATGTCTTGGATCAAATTCCAACTTGAATACTTGATCTTTCCATATTGTCCTTTAATGTTTCTGCTGGTTAGGTTCATCCTCCAGTGGAGTCCTTGGATCTGACCTCGAAACTAATTTAGAGTCGCCAGGTGAATGATTTCAGCCTTACGGTGTCTGATCGCTGTCCACCATCAACAATCAGATCTCAACTTGATTAGATCTTACTGAGGAAACCAGATGTTCAGTTCATAAAATAGACCAGAGATTGACTGAAGCAGCATTCATCTACTTTCGCTAATGCAAAGCAAGAGCGTTTTGAAGGCTACCTCGCTAACTTCAAGCTCCGTCTATAGTTTATAAAGAAAACAACAAAATTTTTCCCCCGTATGGTCACCACTATGTTATGGCCTAAATCTACCTCAGGCTGAGAAAGGCAAAATCTAGGGTAACATCAAACCACGCTTAACCTGGTAGCTAGCGCTACCAGATCGGGAAAGGGCTCTCTCCTTGTCAATCTCAGCAAAAAATAATCGATGAGGCTTGATATGACTTGATGTAAAGACTGATTTTAGGCTAGGTATGTGTGCAAAAGAGTTTGGTTGATTTTAAGGGTGTTTTTTTGGCTCGAATGGAAAAGCAGATTTTGGGTTTGGGGAATGAGGCTCAGTTTTGCAGAGATCTCAATGGGGCAAGGTAGGAAATTGATTTGACACATCCAATTGAAAGTAATGGAGAGCTTTATATAGGTGAGGGGTTGAAGAGGGAAAGAAACATTCATGGATCCTCTTCAAATAGCTAAAACATAAATAACTAAACAAACCCTAGGCAGAGCACTGCAATTTCAATGGATTCTACCTTTATCCTTGATTATTTTAGTTAAGAAGGAATAAAAGAGAAAATGGCATACATAAAACACCAGTAAAATTACATTTACAGAGAGAAACACACTATCAAAGCAACATGCCACATGAATCCCATAGAGTGCTGCAAACCCTGGTCTATTCCTTAGCCAAACTACAGAGATGAATGTACAATAATGCTCAAAGCATTCCCAAAATTCAAACCCCTGCTAATGACTAAAAAATCACAAGATATAGACAAAAAATAACTCATCCCAACCTCTAGGGGTCGAGCTCATGATTTTAGGAGCAGTTCCAAAAAAACCTAAACTAAGAGCTAGAAAGTAGGCAGTGGAACAACTTGCCTCTAAAAAGTAGGAAATTGATTCATTCAGTTGCAAATTACCCTTTGATGGATGAATCTACCTCTATGAGTGAAAAATTAGCAAAATTACATCAAAATCCATCATGTTACATTTAATTACATCATGATTTTGAAAACTAGGAGGAAAAAAGTCAAACTGTGAAAAAACTAGGTGAAAAATAGAGTTTTTGACCAAAAATGAGCAAAATCCTCCAATGCGTTGCGCCTGATTTCCCTATGCGTCATGCATGTTTGCAGCTAATTTTGGAGGACTTCCATGTGTCAAAATTTTCTCTTAGTGGTCTTGTTGTAAAGGTCTACTTGTATACTTTCCAACACAAGTGGAATTTTTGAATTTGGCTTCCATTTGCCCCTCCAAAATTGAGTTCTCCCAAGACTGCTTCCTGTGTGTCAAAAAAGGGGCAGAAAGGTCATTTTTGGGGTGTTTTTGACCTTTTTGGAAGCCTAAAACCTGTCAAAATTTCTTGGCCATTGGTAGGCATGCATATTTTTCCATGAAAAATCAAAAAATGTTGAGTTTTCATCAAAAGGAGTCCCCTATCAAAAGCGCGCGCCAGGTGGCGCGACGCATTGGGTAGAAAAACCTGTGTTTTAGCCTAGAAATTCCAAAAATGAAAAAAGTGTCCCAAATTTTTTGAATTTTGGGCTGAGTGTTCTCCATCAAGTGATGTGTTGGGCCAAGGAAGCCTCATCCAAGGTCTAAAGTCTAGCTTTCTCTTTTCGCCTCCTCGATGCCTTCTTCAACTTGGCTTTCAAAATCTTGATTCTTGCTTTGCACACCATATTTATTGACAAGTAGTGGTATGCCATGTTCCTTAACATGTTTTTCTCATTTTTGGCCTTCTCTAGCATCCTTTCCCAAGTGCAAATTTTCTCTCTCAAGCCAAGATTCCCGGTCATGTTCAATCTCTTGATCCTACCCATGATCACTGTCTCTTTCCATTGTTTTCCTTTGGTTTTGAAAAATGTGGTTGTACATGGATGATTTTGTGGATAGTAGTGAAAATATGGTAAAGGAATGAAATGGGTAGAGTGTATGGAAGAGAGTAAAAAAATGTATGTGTGAACAGAGTTTAGGGATGTGAGTAGGGTTTAGGGAGTGTAGGGTTTGGGAAATTATATGTGGAGAAGGGGATTAAGGGGAAAATGTATGAGGGGAGTGGGATTAAGGGGATAGTAAAATTGGTTAATGAAACTAGAAAAGAAGTGAGGGAGGAAAAAGGTGAGGGAATGATGGCCACAAAATAAAATTTACAAACCCTAAGAAATCATGTCTTGAGCAACAATTGCAAGGAAGTAGGATTTGAAATTTTTTACTAAATCATCATAAACATATTAAGACACACTTTCATTGGAATTTGAAGATTTTTTGACTTAATTTGGACTGGAGGAAACCAATAAAATTGAGAATTTGAATGAATTTGTGGTGAAAATGGCTTGCAGCTCTATGCACCGTGCCACAAACCCAATGCGCCGCACCACAAACCCAATGCATCGTGCCCTTTTACAGGAGACTTTTGGAGACCCTCCTGGTGTAAAAATTGGGCATAGGATAGCTTGTTGGAAATATTATTGAGTCTAATTTCCAACCCAACTAGAATTTTTCAATTTGGAGTTCATTTATCCTGTCAAATATCAAATCTCCCAAGACTGGTCAAAATGTGCAAAATGAGGCTGCCTCAAGTCAGAGTGCTATTGCAATCAACTTTTGAAGGTCTTCCTCAACTCCAAATTGAGCTCATGATATCTCATTAGAAATATAATTGTGTATAGTTATCATTTGACTCATAAAGAAATTTATTTGGCCAACCAAGCTAGGAGAAAGCTTGATTTTCCCAAGGTCACTTCAGAGGTGCATCAATTCTCCTGAGGCAACTGTATTTTTGACATGTCTCTAAAACCATGACACCTGTGTAAAACATGAAGGAGGTTTTTCTTCCTTGGCCTATGGTGGACAAAAGTGTCTCTCAGTTTTTCCAAATTCATATTTTCTTACTCAGAAACATCATTGGAGTAAAGCCTATCCCGATGTGTGGAACAAGGGATTTGTCGAAATGAAGTGAAATGAAGGGGACTATTGAAAAATTATTCAAAATATTCCCTATCTATTTCCCATTTTAAAGAAGAAATTGGATTGGAATAGATATAATGAGAACATATTTATGATTGTAAGGAAATCCATTTTATGGTATTGTTCACTAGAAGAAAAAAAATTCGTTCATGGAATCATTTGCGTAAGGGAATGAAGGAAATTATCAAATCTGTAATTGACTATGCCTAGATCTCAGAGAAATGAAAATTTTATTTATAATACCTTCACAATTATAACATATATCTTATTATGAATAATCCTGATGGCTCCGGGGGAGAAAGAAGCATTTACCTATTACAGAGATGGTGTGATTTGATATGTTTTTTGTTCTTCTTTTTTTGGGAAAAAAAAGGTATTCGGGACTAAAAATTGAGTAAAATAAAACTTATGCTTAGTGAAGGTGAGTTCTGGAGATAGAAAAATTCCTTCTCTCATGTATCCTTGGTCAATGCACCTTTAGATGCTCTCATCTCCTGAGGATTTTAGTACTGAGCGAAAGGTTACACCTACACAAATGGGTAGAAGTCCAAAGAAGACAAAATAGAAGAAAAGTGATTGATACCGGCAACATTTTATTCATACATCCAGTCGATGGAGGGTGAAATAAAACCAAATGGATCTAGAAGTTATTACGCAAATTAGTGTTCTGACTCTGATGGTTGTTATCGGTAACTTGTACGATTTATCATCTCCAGCTCTACTCTTTAATCATTAAGCAATAAATACTCTCATTACAAGATCTATTAATACAGTAACGACATGTAATTTTGGGGTTGGCCAGGTAGCTGACCCTGTTGTTCCATTCTCACGGAAATATGAGCATAAAATTTATGCTTCTTCAATTTGCATGATTTCCCCGCTCAATGGATTCATGACCATTCGCTACCAATGAGGAATTGATTTTCATCCCACATCAAGGTGATTGGATTTGCACCAATGGAAACCATAAATTTCATCCCTGGTAAGGTTAGATGATGGAGCTATACTTGATTATAGCAGGAAAATTATTATGTTATTCCATTGTAAAAATTTCCCAGTCTGTTTCAGTTTATGATCCGAACGAGTCGCACATACACCCTAGCACATACTCCTCTACGCTGAGGACATCCTCGAAGAGTAGGAGATTTTTTTATATTCTCTATTGGTTGTCTTGCATTTCTAATAAGTTGTTGAATAGTGGGCATTATAGCTTTATTGTATGTGGAATCAACTGGTTTGGATTGATCCTAACCATACCATATCAGATTATTATGAAATGAATAACTTTACCCCCCCCCCCCCCCTTTTTTTTTCCTTTCCTTTTTTTTTTTGAAAAGGAACAAAGAGATCACAATTTACAGTTCATTATAAAAATAAATTCAAAGGTCTTCACTAAGATCAACCTTCCTCTACGGTATCAACAATGCCATAAGCTCGGGCTTATTGCGACATAAAAACATCTCTGTCTAGATCCTAGTTGAATGACCTCTTTGGGCTGAGTGTTCTTCATCAAGTGCTGTGTTGGGCCAAGGAAGCCTCAGCCAAGGTCTGAAGTCTATATTGCTCTTTTCACCTCCTCGATGCCTTCTTCAACTTGGCTTTCAAAATCTTGATTCTTGCTTTGCACACCATATTTATTGACAAGTAGTGGTATGTCATTTTCTTAAGATGTTTTTCTCGTTGTTGGCCTTCTCTAGCATCCTTTCCCAAGTGCAAGTTTTCTCTCTCAAGCCAATATTCCTGGTCATGTTCAATCTCTTTCTCATACCCATGATCACTGTCTCTTTCCATTGTTTTCCTTTGGTTTTGAAAAATGTGGTTGTACATGGATGGTGCCCTCGAGGCAAAGTGCTATTGCAGTCAACCTTTGAAGGTCTTCCTCAACTCCAAATTGAGCTCAGGATATCTCATTGAAAATCTCTTTGTGTCTAGTTATCATTTTACTCATCAAGCAAGTCATTTGGCCAACCAAGCTAGGATAAATATTGATTTTACCAAAATCACTTCAGAGGTGCATGAATTCTTCTGAGGCAACTATATTTTTTAAATTTCTCTAAAACCATGACACCTATGTAAAAATTGAAGGATTTTTTTCTTCCTTGGCCTATTTTGGACAAAAACCTCTCTCATTTTTCCCAAATTCATCTTTTATTTCTCGGAAACATCATTGGAGTAAAACCTATCCCGATGTGTGGAACAATGGATTTGTTGAAATGAAGCAAAATGAAGGGGATAAGGGGCTTCTAAATTCTTGAGAAAATTTTGGGAAGTAAGGAGGGATGTTAGGAAGCAAGGGAAAGTGGAATTTCAGAGATTGAGTGAGGGGAAGGGGTCCAAAAGGGCAAAACACGGGCCTAGCCTAGAAAATTGCCAAGTTGTAGCAAGAAACTAGGGTTTGTGCGAAAATGAGGAATTTGGGGGATCTCAGTGACGGGAAGTGTTTAATAAGGTACATTAAGGATAGGGGAAGGTGTATGAACATCAGGATACAAGTTTTACTAATGATTTGACCATCCAAGAGAAATTACCTTCAAAACCCTAGGAGAAGGAAATGAACCTTACCAAGGCACAACTGAAGCATGAACAAGGAGTAAAATGACCCTTTGGAATCTGGCATGATGATGAAAACCCTTTGAATGATGGTACACTCGGCTGGATGGTGACATGGAATGACATTTGGAAAACTTTGAAAGGAGTGAAAGAAAACCCTAGACCTAATACTTAGTGACCAAATTTTACTTGAAGACTCACTGAAATGACAAAATTTTACCTTGACACCTTAAAATCACCTTGTAAGAGCATGTTTGATCAACTGGAGGAAGAGGCTGCAAGAAATGAGCACTAACACATTGTAAGATGATGAGAGGCAGTTTTACCTCATCATCATTTCTGTTTTTTATTTAGACCTAAAACAACATACAAGCACACGGGGAAGATGTTTTCCCAAAATATCTTCTCGTGCATAGGAATCAGAGGTTATAAAAACAGGAAGAAAACACTAACAAAGGGTTCCAAATTTTCCAAAGGACTCACTAGCTTGAGTATTCTGTATGTATTTTGTATAAACTTTGATAGTGGATGTTTGAAGATCCCGTAGGGATTCAGTAATAAGAAGTTTTGCTGGAATTGGGGATTCCGCTCGGGATGATTCACAGTTTGTAACTCTCTCTCTGTGTCTTTTAATATAAGTGTTCATTTTGTATTTCTCCATACTTCTCGTATCTATAGGTTTTGGAATGCGAGTGCTCCCATGTTTGGACGTGAAGAAGTTTTGCTAGAATTGGGGATTCCGCTCAGGATGATTCATAGTTTGTAACTCTATTTCTCTGTATATTTTAATATAAGTGTTCATTTTGTATTTCTCCATACATCTCATATCTACAGGTTTTGGAATGCGAGTGCTCCCATGTTTGGACGTGAATTTATCATAGCAGATACACATGTTTTATACATCCATAACACTTTAAATATCGCCCAAGCCTGATACATTGTTCATTTTCTACCTCTTCCACCGTTATTCCGATACTAACTACAATGGATTCTTATCTTTGAACAAGCCTAGATATATGGATTCTTATCTTTGAATAAGCCCATTATATATGGATTCTTATCCTTGAATAAGCCCGGTTATAGTTGACATCTCACTCCATCTTCTGCCATAGTCATCGCTCACATATAACTTGATAGCTGTGTATTCATTTTAGAAGTCGGCGCCCTTTTATAGCATTATGTTTTAGAGTTGTATGATGCATTTAATTATTGCAGTTTGTACTCATTTTCTGTAGTTTTCCTAGTTGTTGTGTTTAACTTTTGGGTCTTGGTTCCACCCTTATTAAAACTATTCATCTGAGTGATAGTTGCATGAGAGCCAAACATTTCCAACTGCAGTCTGTTGAGTCATATTATTCTTGCATTTAAGATGTCCTAGGAACTGGTCTTTATAAAACTCAAGGATGTCTGTAGGAGCTACAAAATCTTTCTAGCGGCGTTGCCGAGGAAAGAATTTAAAGAACTAAATCCCTGGGCCTTGAAAAATATTCATCCACCCTTCAAATTGGGTGAGTAGGAAGGGTTGGGAGTTGTAGATCCCTCACCTTGGTGACTCCACTGTCATTCAAAGGATAAATCTATTTGCAGTCCTGGCTTCCCAAAATCCACACCTGAGGTCAGATACATCTTAGTTGAGAAAACCTTCAGTGTCTGATCCAGAGAATATTTTTCACAAGAGAGGTTGGAGAGAAAGAAAATCAGATTATACAGATATTCCCAGATTCTCCTTGGAAGACTCTTCGTCCACCTCTCAATTAGCTCAAGATCAAGGTCTTGATTCTACCACAAGAACCCTTAACTATACTTCAGATAGCCCCTCCTTGGAAAATATTGAAGTCAAAGATGAGGCTGAATCTGTAGATACCATGAGTTTCTTTATGCATCCCACTCCCGAAGCCAAAGAAGTTAAAGAAGTCACAAAGGTTTCCACTTCTCATATTCCAGCAGTTCAATCAATCCCTCAAGTTGTTGTTCATTATATCCCCATTGACATACATACTTCTCTTCCACCACCTCCTATTACACATCAGACTCTCCCGCCACCTCCACAACCTCTGACGGCTATTCCTGGCTTCCTACTGAAAAAATATGCCCCCCTCGCATTGCCTCAGATCCTGAATGACATGCCTTAGGAGTACTTAAATATCCTACCTCGTTTCAATGGAGAAAATGATACTGAAGCTCAGAAACACCTGGACGTTTTCTGCGCCTTCGCATAAAATTTCAATGTTGAACATCTGGATGTGGTGTTGAGATTTTTTGTCTAGTCTCTAGATGGAGAGGCTAGAAAATGGTTCAAGACCTTGGGGGACTGCTCCTTTAGTAACTGGGAGGAAATGGAAAATGCCTTCACCAAGAAATGGGGAGAAAAGAAGGACCACAGAAACTGTCTTATAGAATTCAACGCACTTAGAAAGAGACATAATGAAAATGTTTCTAAATTCGTCCATAGGTTTAATAAATTATATACAAGTCTCCCAATCGAAATGAAGCCTCACCAGATCGCTGCTAAAGTGGTGTTTGTACCAGCCTTCGAGTTAGAATTCGGATTCTCTCTAAGAGAAAGGAAGTTTTCTACTCTAGATGAAGGCCAGACTGACACATTGTAAGTGGAATCTAACTTTGCTTCTATGGGTAAATCAAAGGGAAGGTAAGATCATGATGCTAGACGTAGAGGGAAAGAAGAAGCATCTACCTCAAGTCAAGATAGAGAGGTAGCATATTAAAAAATAGAGGAGATGAGAAAAATGATCAAGAAACTTTCAATCAAGCTGGTTAAGCTTGAGCTCGAGGCAAATAAATCACCCTCCAAGCCATTCCAAACTACTCCAAATAGAGGATTTAACTCACAATATAGAAAGCCTCCTCTTCAAATATTGTAGAGAGAGTGGAAGGAGCAGCAAGACCGCATACAGCCCTCGTTGTATCTGGAACGGAAAATGGATGGCCCTATCAAAGACATTCCCGATGTGTAAGATGATCAATATCTTGCTTACTCAGACGACGATGAAGTTGAGTATTCTTTGCAAGAAGGTGAAGGAGTGGAGCTTTCCTTGCAAGAAGAAGAATAAAAAACAAGCACTGCTGAAGATCCGGAGATTGACGATTACTGAAAGAAATTTGTGGACTTCATGCAGGCACAATTCAACAGAAAATATGATCTCAGGTCCTCTAGGAAGAGGACGTGCACACAAGAACAAGAAGAAGAGATGCCTCAGCAAGGGACAGCTGTTCAGAAATTCGGAGATAGAAGGTAAGAGACCTACAACTGAACCTTTACATTCTAATGACTCCATTCATTCCTCTTCTAATTTTGCCTCTAATCCAAATGCAAAGGTTAAACCTATCCCGAGGGAAGAAAAACCTCTAGCCATGATAAATGAACCAAAGGAAAATACCATAGAGAAGTCTCCCTTTGCTTTTAGTCTTCAAAAATAACTAGAAAGGGTTAAAATCCCAGACCCCCTAACTGAACTCCTGAAACAACCAGTTTATCAGTCTCAGGTGTCTTTTTTCATGCTTCCTCAAGGAGCAGCCCCAATCCTTGATAGTTTAAACCTCCAGGAAGAAAGGCCTATGGCAATGTTCGGTCCTCATGTTGAGGAGTTAGATGCTTCAACTCCTCCTTTATATGTCTCTTTAGTAATTCATGATTTGTTGTTTCACAACTGTATGCTGGATTCCAGGGCGTCCCATAACCTGTTACCTCTATTGGTGATGGAGAAATTCGGGTTGTAGATCACTCGCCTATATAAATATCTCTACTCTTTTGACTCTAAAAGAGTCAAATTTTTGGGGATGATCAAGGATTTGGTGGTAAATCTAGCCCAAATTCCAGCTAAGAGCGTGGTAATGGACATAGTAGTGGCTGACATCCCAGCTCAGTTTGGGATGCTATTATCTAGATCATGGGGTACAAAAATCAGAGGATCTATAAAGCTATACCTAACCTATGTGACCGTCCCTGTGTTTGGAGGCCAAGAAAGAAGACTATACCGGGAAACAGGGTTTGTGAAGATGGTCACTAAAGCTGATAATTCAGTAAATTCACCGGTGTACAGAAAATAGGGTGATTTTTCTTGTCTAATGCTTGAAGAAGACCAATATTACTTGTAGGAGCCATATTTCTGTCAAGTAAATATTGAGCAGTCTTCAAGTAATGAAGAAGGTGGGATTCAGACCTTGCACTTTGACGGAGCCAACTCAAAGGAAGGGAATGGAGCTGGGATTCTCCTTATCTCCCCTACTGGACAATTGGTCCCATTATCTTTCAAATTGGAATATAAATCCATGAAAAATGTGAACGAATACGAAGCCTTACTTCTAGGTCTACAAATAGAAAAGAATGTGAATATTTAGCGGTTGAAGGTTTTGGGAGATTCATAACTAGTGGTGAGACAAGTAAGAAATTAATGTCAATATAAGCACCCACAGTTGAGGGTTTACAGAAATGAGGTATGGGACTTGGTAAAGAATTTCTTCTCAACATTTGATATTCAATTCATGCCAAGACACTAAAATATAATGGCAGACTCTCTTGCAGTAGCTGCAAACACTTTTCGGCCACCTTAGAATCTCCTCCTGAGGTACGAGATAGAGGTTCATTACCTCCTTCCATCCCTGAAAATGTCAAACACTGGCAAGTGTTTGAATATGAAGAGGGTAAATTGTTGGGGCATATTGGGACAAAGGCAGGGGTAAAAGTTGACCCGAAAAGGGTAGAATTCATAAATGGTATATCCTTGCCCAGAAACAAGAAATAGGTCCAATTTTTTCTTGGATGTATCAACTTCTTGATAAGATTCATACCGAACTATGCAGAGATAGTCTGGTACATAACTGAGATGCTGAAGAAGGATAATGAAGTAAGGGCATTGAAAAATGCCATAAATGAAAACCAGAAGAAATGGGATTCTCAGCTCAAGTTTGCACTATGGGAAAATAGAATCACTAGTAAGAGGTGAACAGGAAAATCCCCATATGAATTGGTCTATGGTAGAGAAGCAGTTTTCCCGATACAATTGGCCTTACTTGTGGCTAGGTTCATACAGGATTTTCAAGAGAAACCAAACGATATTACCAGAAGAATAAATCAGTTAGTAGAGCTGGAAGAGACTCGAAGTTGAGTAAATTAGAGGTTGACTGAGTACCATGAGAAAATGCAAGACCTGTTTGATTAGCATGCTAAAGATAAAGAGATGCAGGTCGAAGATCTGGTGCTAAGATGGGATATAAGAAGGACTGAGAAAGGAAATCATGGAAATTTCAATCCTCTATGGTTTAGACCTTTCAAAATTGCTGAAGAGGGAGGAAACAACAATTTTAGACTAGATAATTTTCAGGGTAATCTGCTCGAAGCCCCTGTGAATGGGAAAGTCTTAAAAACCATTTTTTAGTATTGATTCAAGCTGAAAGGTTTGTTGTATGATATTGTACATTATTCAGTTACTTTTATTATGATGATGATTTTTGTTTTTAGTTATCATGAAGGAATAAGAGAAGGCATCAAGGAGACTATGTTCACAAGAAGAAGGCTAATAGATGGTCTGCGGAGTTCTCGACATGTTCGAGGACACACGGGTCGTCCCCAAGTGGAGCCAATGTTGTTATGAAATCCCTCACTGAGCTGGGATGTCTAATGATAAGAAGCCTTATACTACAAAGAAATTACAAGAAGGACTGCATGGACTGTCAAATCCCCTTTTTTCACCTATCGGAACCCTTGAAAAGGCTAAAAATGCACCTTTTAGCTTTAAAAGCGCTCATTTTAACATATTAGGTGTCTAAGCACCTTTCGGCCTAAGCTCTTAGCCCCCATTTCTCATATTACCCCACTCTATGACCGACGACTAAAATTCCTTGAGCCCTCTTCAACTATCACACATCGCTCATCACCACCCTAACATTCCTTATTCATTGAACTCCTTTTCCACCGATGTGCGAAACCCTGACATAATCCTGACCGTTGATCTCCATAGATCCAACGGTCATCGCTCGTCGCACTTCGCCCATCCATCGCACATTGCACTTCGTTGTAATCCACTTTCACTCTATATTTCACAACTGATGTTTATTCCCCATTGATATAATCTAAGTTGTTGATCGCAATCGATTTAACGTCTATCGAGCCTCCCTCAGCTCCATTTGTCGTCCCCCATGATGGAATCCTAACCATGGATCATCCTGATCCAATGGTCAGCACTGTTTCGTTGTTTTTCTATCCTCCACCTCATTCATTCATTTATGTGAAGCCGCGGTATGATCCTAACCGTCGATCCCCCAGATCCAACAGTCATCATGCCTTCGCACAATTTCCATCCTCCTGTTCAAACCCATTCTGCCTACCATTCCTCGATGAGATTTCAACCATTGATCATCCTGAACCAACGGCTAGTGCACCTTTAACTTTCACCTCGCTCACTTTTCTCCAATTTATCTCTGCCATTGATCGAGCCTGATCCAACGGTCACTGCCAGTCTTCCACTCTGCCCGCGGGCACTCTCAGCACATCAGTTAACACCGTGAATGCCTCCGTAGTTGACCTAGTTGATTGCAGAAGATCTCAAATCAACAGCTGAAATTTTCGGCGGAGGCACAGGCCAAGAAGTTGATCTGTACCCCCAAGTGCCCCCGTAGTTGATCTCCACCGTTGATATCCTCATGATCCAATAGTCCTCGCTCCATCGCTCCTTCGCTACTTTCCCGATCACTCATCCAATATTGCACTCCCCCGCTTTGATCTAGACTGTTGATCTCCCTCATCCAACGACCCACATCACTCTCACTTTTATAACCTAGCAACTAATCATTGTGCTACATGACAGAATTTCTGACGTCATTACCGGTCCCACCCGACCGTGCAAGCACGTCTGTCGAGTTCATCTGCAGCCATTGATCTGGATTGCCTAGATCAGACGGCTCTCGCTCATTTTCATATCCATTTCACAACATCTCCCCAACACGCAACTTCGATGCAAAATGGGCGGTTTTTGTGAGGACATGTGTCGCCCACCTAACTGTATCATGTCATTTCTCTTATTACTACTTACCGCCTCCCACCAATGAAAAAACCACTCTGGTTTTCCACAAAACCGCCTTTTGCATAATTTCGCGCCAGATTGGATTCAAACCATGTTTTCGCCATGGAAACACCTCCACTACATTCCTTGCCTCCGCACTGCTCCTCCGCCTTCACCCGAGCCTTCTGAAGCAGTCTACCCCTCATCGCAGGATTTATTTAACTGGTTTGATGTATGTGCAGGTTTCCATGGCATTTTAAGTACACAGGTCGTCTCATAGCCAATCACAATGGCTTGAGGCCGAGGATGATGATCCTCCATGCCCAAGAAAGCAAATAAAATTGATTATAAGGGTTAGTTTCACGTCTCAGTCAATGGATCATGACCATTGGAAATTCTATAAGACCCTCTAGCATAGAAGGCTAGCTCTTCCACTACTAGCAGTACCACATTCTCCAGCATAGAAGGCCAGCTCTTCCACTACTAATGGTATCGCCTTCGCCAGCAGTAGTAGTGGTTTCACCTCATCAAACAAGAATGATAATTCATGACGGGGCATGTATGGCCTTTTTACCTTATGTCCTTTTCACTTTGTCATTTCAGGTGAAATCCTTATTTCACTCCTGCAGTTTTTACTTTCAGATTAGTAAATTGTCTACATTTCAGTTAGAAACAGCTTTAGGCCTACGTTGTAAGATTATGAGAGGCAGCTTTACCTCATCGTCATTTCTATTTTTTGATTTATACCTAAAAAAACATACAAGCATGTGGGGGAGATATTTTCCCCAAACATCTTATCGCGCATAGGAATTAGAGGTTATAAAAACAGGAAGAAAACACTAACAAAAGGTTCCAGATTTTCCAAAGGACTCACTAGCTCGAGTATTCTGTATGTATTTTTTATGAACTTTGATAGTGGATGTTTGAATTTCCCATAGGGATTCAGTAATAAGAATTTTTACTGGAATTGGGGATTCCGCTCGGGATGATTCACAGTTTGTAGCTCTCTTTCTCTATGTCTTTTAATATAAGTGTTCATTTTGTATTTCTCCATACTTCTCGTATCTACAGGTTTTGGAATGCGAGTGCTCCCATGTTTGGACGTGAATTTATCATAGCAGATACTCATGTTTTATACATCCATAACACTTTAAATATGGCCCAAGCCTGATACATTATTCATTTTCTATCTCTTCCGATACTAACTACAATGGATTCTTCTCTTTGAACGAGCCCAGATATATGGATTCTTATCTTTGAATAAGCCCAGTATATATGGATTCTTATCCTTGAATATGCTCGGTTATAGTTGATATCTCAGTCCCTCTTCTTCCATAGTCATTTCTCACATATAACTTGATAGTTGTGTATTCATTTTAGAAGTCGGCCCCATTTTATAGCATTCTGTTTTAGAGCTATCTGATGTATTTACTTATTGCAGTTTGTACTCAGTTTCTACAGTTTTTCTATTTGTTATGTTTAAATTTGGGTTCTTGGTTCCACCCTTATTAAAACTATTCATCTGAGTGATAGTTGCATCAGAGCCAAACATTTCCAACTGCAGTCAGTTGAGTCATATGCTCCTTTCATTTAAGATGTCCTAGGCACTAGTCTTCATACAACTCAAGGTTGTCTCTAGGAGCTACAACAGGTGGACCAGGTGGGAGTGCCAGTAGACCTAGCAGGGATATTGTTGGTCCTTCTAGTGAGGGTAGCAGCATGGGTGTAGCTGAGGTAGCGTTTGAGAGAGCTCGTGCATATGCGGCTGAGGCACGCATTGCAGCACTTGCAGCTCAAGTAGAGGCTCTAGAGGACTTTCAGGGTCGAATGGACTGTTTGACCCACTGGATGCCTACTGGAGGTCTTATGGATGACTTCAAGGAGGTATGGCTAGAGACAGTGATGGCCTGTGAGAGGGACTACCAGCCTACTCTACAATGGGTAGCTATCGCAGTGGCGACAATAGCTCCAATGGTAGCACCAGGAGCAGTGGTGGGCCCAGGTGCTCCTCTTGAGGGGGAACCCCACTAGAGTAGATCTGTACATAGGGAAAGCACCCCTTATGAGGATGCTTCCCTTAATTTTGATGATCTTTGTATTTTTGGGCTGGCTAATGGGCCAGTGATACTATGTCTGTACTCTGATACACATATTTTTGATATATATATGAGAGATCTTTTTTTCGACTCTACATGGTGTGGTGTCTATTTCGGTTTATGCATTTTGTGTTATGCTGATGGATATACATGTTATGATTTTTATGTATGGTGGTTTACTCATGTTGCATTCCAATCTAGGATATTGCTAGCTATGCGATCAACTGTTTGGTTTTGATTCCTTGATACATGTGAGAATGCAATATAATCAAATTGTCTGCTTAATCTTTTGGCACACAAATATTTTCTAAATAGGTTTGTATCTCTGGTTTCAAATGTTTGGTTTAACTGCGAGACTACTAATTGGGAATCTAGGTAGACATGCATATGGCGGATGCCCTGGTGGAGGGCCTCACACATAAGTCCGATAATGGCATCATATTCTTCCTGATTGTTGGTTGTTGACCCGATGCACATGCCGTTTGAACATAGTGGTGATCGGTCAGGGTAGTAGATGACCCAGGCAACTGCAGCTAAGTTTTGAGACCATCGCGAGGCTCCATTAGCAAATCCGAAATAAGGTTCAAGTTGGTGATCCATGGTGATATTTTGAGCGCATTTAGGTTTTTTGGGTCAAAAATATTTTGGTGTTGGGGTTTTTGTGTACTCTAATTCTAGGGGATAAGGGCTACAGGGGCCCTTATGGATAGAATTTCTTGAGGTAAAGGTTGTTTATGGGGTTAGTGAGGTAGGTCCCATCCGGTTCCGTCAAGATTTATGCCCCCTGCTGGAGGCAATGTTTGATGATATAGGGCCCTTTCCATAAGGTTTTGAACTTTCCTGGCCCTAAGGCTTCTTTTGCGACATCATAGCGAAGGACTAGCTCTCCTTCAGTAAATGAGCGAGGGGTGATGTGGCAGTTTAATGATGCTTTTACCTTTTTCTTATGGGCCTCATTGTGTTGCAGCGATTGTCGTGTGTTTTCATCAACTAGCTCTAGTTGTACTGGGCGTTGCTCTAGAGGCTGGGTGTCATCAAGGAGTTCGATGATTGTATGTAATTTTGGGATCCCGCGTTCTATGGGGATCACAGCTTCGATCCCATATACTCAGTGGAAAGGAGTAAAACCAGTGGAAGTCTTAACTGTGCAGTATGCCCACAGGGCGGAAAAAAGCATGTGGTGCCAGTTGGTTTTGTGGTTGTTCACCATGCGCTGTAACATAGTTTTGAGTACTTTGTTAATGGCCTCTGCCTGTCCATTGGATTGGGGTTAATATGGTGAAGCGAATTCATGGGTGAATCTGAGATGATGAGATAGCTCCTTGAAGAATTCATTTTCGAAGTTCTTTCTGTGGTCGAAGACTAACTCTTTGGGGATGCTAAATCAGGTTATCACGTGGTTGAATAGGAATCGAGCAGCGATTTCTACTGTACTGTCATATGTGGGCATGGATTTGGCCCACTTGGTGAAATAATCGACAGCCACGATAATGTATTTATGGTTGCCTGACGAGGCTGGGTTACAAGTCATGAAGTTGATTCCTCATTTACAGAAGGGGCCAGCTATGATGACAGGATGCAGAGGGATAGTTGGTGCTCTTACCTTGTGGGTGAACCGTTGGCACCGCTCGCATATTTTGACTGCCATGATACAGTCGCGAAACAGGGATGGCCAAAAATATCCTGCTCGTAGGAATTTTTGGGCGGTAGCTATTCCAGATAGATGATTGCCACATGCACCTACGTGGCAATCATTCATGGCTTGCTCTGCTTGATCGTGAGTGAGGCATCGCCACAAGATTGTATTGATGCCTTTCATGTATAAGACATATCCTATGAGGAGGTATTGAGGGGATTTTTGACGTATGCGCCAGCGGTCATCTCGCGTGAGCTGAGGTTTGAACTTTTGGGTTTGTAAGAATAGGAGAATATCCCTGTACCAAGGGTCGTGGGTTGCGACAAAGAACAGGTGTTCATTTGGTAGTGAATCGTTTACTGATGATCCTTTGGAATCTCCTGGGAGGTCTGTAATGAACTCTGCTAGGGCAAGTGCCATTTTTCTTTTGGGAGAGTGAAACTGTAAGTCGTATTCTTGGAGAATGACTATCCATTGGGCGTACTTGTGGTTAATTAGCAGGCACGTGAGCAGGTATTTGATGGGATTAGTATATGCTATGACCGTGGTATTTTTTAAGATGATGTAATGGCGAAGTCTCTATACTGCATGGATTAATGCTAGGGTAGTTCTTTCTTTGGGCTCATATCTTAATGCAGGGCCTGATAGAGTTTTACTGACGTAATAGATTATGTGATCCCTTCCATCTAGGCCCTCCTGGACCAATACTCTGGCCAACGTGGAGTCAGAGGCTAATAGATACAAGATATAATCCTTGTTATAGTTGGGGGGACTGATAAGTGGTGCTGAAGATAGTGCTTCTTTCAGCGCATCAAATGCTTGTTGGGCATGATCATCCCATTTAAACAGGATGTCTTGGAAGGGAGGAGGCATAGCACAGGTGGCGTAATCTGGGACAAAAAGCCACAGAAAATTGGCCTTTACTTGTAGGCTTTGGAGTTTCCTGAGGGTTCGAGGTGGGGGGACTTCTTTAATGGCTTGAACCTTTAAAGGGTCAACTCCAATCCCTTGCTGGGACACAATAAAACCTACAGTCTTCCTGCATTTACGCAGAAGACACACTTAAGAGGGTTTAAGCACAGGCTATATTGACGACATCATTGGAATACCAATCGCAGATCCTCGAGATGGTCGGAGTGATTTTTGGAGCGTACCGTAAGGTCGTCCAAGTAGGCGAGGATAAGGTGTGCCAAGTCATGAAATATGTAATTCATGGCCCTTTGGAAGGTATCTCCGGAATTATTTAGGCCAAATGGCATTACCTTGTATGCGAATGTGCCCCAGGGTGTGGTGAACACATTTTTATACCAATCTGTATGGTGGATCTAGATTTGATTATATCCGGAGAACCCATCCATGAAGGATAGGGCCTTGTGGCCAGCGCAAGCATCGATAACTTGGTCGATGAAGGGGGTGGGATAATTGAATTTAGGACAAGCTTTGTTCAAATACCAAAAATCGATGCAGACGCGTATGGTGCCCTGTTTTTTCATGACGGGAATAGGGTTAGAAGCCCAAGATGTATAGGCGATGGGGTAGATAAACCCGAATTTGTGAAGCTTATCGATTTCTCATTTTATTGCTTCTGCCTTTGATGGGTGCAGTTGACGTTGTTTTTGGTGGACTCGGGTTATATCTGGTCAAGTGTCAATATGGTGCTCTACGATCGCGGGACCAAGCCTAGGCATTTCTGAGTAGTCCCAAGCGAACATATCTTGATACTCTTGTAATAATTTGGTATAAGAGGCTACTTCTTCTAGTGAACATGCCACCCCTAGCGAGATTTCTTCTACTTTTGACGGATTTTGAGATATGTTCACTTTGATGGTAGGTGAAATATTCGAAATATTTCCTTCCTCGAATGCATCAGGCGCAGGGATGGGGTTTTTGAACCAATCAACTTTTCCTGATGGCATAAGTTATTTTGATTTGATCACATAGATCTCTGGTTCGGTTGTCTTATCAGGACTGACTGCCTTCCTGGGAAGAAACAGTGAGTGGTGATGCATTGCATCCCATGGGTAATCAGGCTCCATCATGGTTTCCAGGATATCCTCATCCGAATTAAAGAGGGTCTCGAAGGGGGAGTGTTCCCCTGTTGGTTGAGACTGGATGGGGGTGATCCTGGTGGAGCTAGTTGAGAAACACGACAAAGACCCCATCGTGGATGCAGTGGAACTAGATGCCTTAGATAGAGTACAGAAAGGTTGGGTCTCTATTGTCATAGGGCCAACTATTCTTGTAGCTGTGGCTATCTCGACACCTATGGTAGATGAGCAGAGCTCGAGTCATGGTTCCGACACATGATGTCATGAACCGTATGTGGTGTGTCGTGTTGTCGGCTTTTGGAGGGGGACATATCTCCCTACTTGTCTGTCTTTTAGATTTCCACGATGGGATGGACATATTTGTCACATCCTCTTGGGTCATCGAATTTTTCATGGAATCCCAGTCTACACCGTCCTCCTTAGAGAGGCGGACAACGGTCGATCGCATACAGTCTAAAGCTGTGCGGAATCTTGGTATGTAGTGGCAATGACGTACAGGGTGGTTATCCCCGCATATTTGGCATGAATATGGAATATCAATGTTAGTGCGGTACACTACATGGCCTGGTTACCATATTTGGAACATTTCCAAGGCTGGGTAGTCAATGATGAAATGATCGAGTTCATCACAAAGTACGCACCTTTCAATTGGGGGAGGTGGTATAGCGAGGGGTCGTTTGGGTGACCGTTGTTCTTCTTGTAGGTACAAGATGATGTGAGGCTCGCCATTAATAGAATGGATGGAGGGATCCTCTTGATAGGATCGCTCGATAGCATGTAAGGAATCCCTATACCGTGGTATTTCTGGGCAGTGGTGGGTATAATGCCGATAGGTGTCATAGAGGGCACATGCATGATTGGTACGCAACATTTTTCCTGTACATTTGGTGGCAAGTTCCTTTTTATGGGAATTCCGTTTTGAGGTTCCTGCCTCACAGTCGAGGAGTGGTTTTAATTCGTCCAACTCCGTGCATATGTGAGTAGGGTGTCCTGTAAAATCACATATAGCACAGGCTGATGACTCTCGCTGTATGGTGGGGGTCACCACTTTCTTTCCTTTCTTGGAAATTTTCTTTGTCGTGGTTTCCGGTTTTGTAGTGGGGATTTCCCTTGTAGGGGAGGTTTCAGCTGCTACTTGGGTAGGTTGGGGCTCCTCGAGACCAGGGGGCTTTAACCCAAATGCAGTAACATTGGTAGCTAGCGTTCCTGGAGGGGGAACAAGATACCACACTGGGAATGCCAATGATATGTTGGGTAGTACCAGTGTTGCCAAGACTTGCTGGGAGGTGAAGCCAGGAGGTGGGTATAGGAAAGGAGTTTGGGAGGCAGCATAGACTAGGGAGGCTGCAGTAGCTAATGCCTCAGTGTCATTACTGCTTCAGTCCATGTCCCTCAGTCCATGTCCCGCTGTGGCATCAGGCGATACCTTAGGGATAATAGGAGGATCTCCTAGGAATGATCCTAGGACAGACGACGGTTTGAATTGGCCAGGGCCATATTCTTGATACCGTACAAGACCATCTGTGGCTATATCTACATAGGGTAGAACCATATCTGTGTTGGTCAAAGGGTGCTTTTCTGTGTGCGTCAGCTGGTCTACTGTGATGATTCGATCCTCATTGGGGAACATCATGATGCATAAAACAGAGGATGCTATGGTAGACATGGCGTACATGTAACTCCACCCAAGGAGTATATTGTAATCCAAGTGAGCGTCCAAGAATTCGATGTCTATGTGGACCGTTTTGCCGGTTAAGTAGACCGGTATGTTTTGGAAGAGATCGACGGGGGTCGAGGGCCGACCGTCGTATGCTCTGAGTGTGATGACGGAAGGTTTGAGTTCTGGGGCTCCTAACTTCTGCCATACATTTTTTGACATGATGCATGTGGATGCACCCTCGTCAATGACACATCGGTGAATAGTGATATTCTGTACCGATACTGGTATCTAGAAGGCGACCGTGGAGGGAAGCCTAGGGGTGGCTTTTTCTAAATCAAAATCCATCATGCGCGTGTCGGCAGGGTCGATGGCGCCTAAGGCAGAAAGTAGGGCTTTCCGTTGCTTCGGGCATGACTGCAGTACCTCCAAAATGGACATTCAGTAGGTGACTAGGCTAAATCGTCTATAATGTTGTAATTGTGGTTTGCTTTAGAGTAGTTACCTTCTTGCCTATTAGGCCCTTTAACCATTTTTGGCAATGGTTCCAAAGGAATATTTGGAATGGTCAAAGCTGTAGTCGGCACAGATGTACTAGCCCTTGACATACCGGTGTCTGGTGGGGTGTCGTAGCTGCGATTCCAGGTTTGGAAAAAAATTTCTTCCCCAGCCATGTAAATTTAATGGTTGTTTTTCTTGGAATCATTGGGGTTTTGCTGCTGAGTGTTGACCGTTCCTTGATGGGGGAAGGGTTCTTGCATAAATGTAGTTGTCTGGGAAGATCCTCCTTGTCCTCAGTTACTCTGAAGATTTTTCAGCTCAAGGAGTTCGGGACAGTGGTGAGTATAGTGCCTGCACTCACCACATATCGAACAAGAATGGTTTGTACATAAAGGCGGCCTCTTGCCTTGCTTTTGAGCATTGCTTGGCTCCTGGTTTTGGTTTCGGTTGGGGTTATCTCCAGCCTGGGGTCACGGTGGGCACTTTTGGTTGCTGGCCCCCTGTCCAGGGTTCCCTTTGAGTTTGTTTTTTATCTTTCTTTTAACCACGTTAGGAGGGTAATTCTCCTGATCATACTGGTGTGGTTGATTTTGGGACGGCTGCACAAAGTTCACCTGTGCATTGTTTTGCGTTGGTGGGTTATGTGCTTGGGACTGAACATATTGCTGTCCCATGTTTGCACTTGGCCATTGGGGAGGAGTTCTTTCGTCAGTTTTTCTTCTTGCGTACTGGGTCCCCCAAGCTTGAGGGTAAGGTCCTCCTTGGTGATACGTTGGCACCCTATTAGTCAAATTTTGCTGCTGCATATGATGACTTTGAAATCTGGGTTGAGACATGTTCTGGGTATACCCATGTGTGTAACCGAGATTCTGACTGTTGCTGCCTAGGTACCCTTGGGTCATCGACCCAATAAGTCCATCTACAGAGTTTGATGCGCCTGGAAATTCTTGATAAGATTGCAGGCGCGGGGTGTTAGGCAGGATATTTTATATGTATCTTGACTGCGTATAGATCAGTTCAAGATATTGGGCTTTACTAATTGCGTCCCCTTTGGATGCGAGGTTACGTTGCACCACATCCTTTGAAATATCCACCATCAAAGTTTTCAAGAATAAATCTAAAAGGACTCGGTCGTCGAGTTGTGCTTTGCATAAGCTGCAACGCCGTCTCCACTCATTGAGATGTTCAGAAATGTGGGTAGAGGGGGATTGTCTGAAATGAGTCAGTAACTCCATTCCCAAATCGTGGTGAATGAGAGACTGAAATTATGTGAGGAGTGCAGTAGCGAGGGCGCTAAAGGTTCTATGAGAAGCAGGGGGTTGCTTGACGTACCATTTCGTGGCCACTCCCGTGAGAGTGCATTGAAACAACCTCAATCGAATAGTATCTTCAATGATGCTATTCGATGAGCACCATAGGTGAGAGGTAATTATATGATTCCTTGGGTCTTCCACTTGCTTGCCCTCAAACTTTGGTATGTCTAAAGGGAGCTTCGTGGGCATGGGAGGCCAATTGGGGTTGTGTGTGATGGGGTCATTGGTGAGCTTGGTTAAATCCGATAGATTTAATGCTGCTAAGAAGGGTGACTGAGAGGTTGACGCCATGGCAATGTGTGAAGACATGAAGTTCTGGTTAGAATGAGGGTTATTCTGTGACGTACTTGGTTATGAATTCAACTGGCTTCCTGTATGGGATGCACTCTTCTGCCCCCTAGGGGAGGAGGGGGGAGTGATGTGTGGTGTGGTGTTGGGAGACCGACTGGGGTTCCCAACTAAGGTTGCTCCAAGAAAGGAGGAACAAACCACTGTGGCAACGTTCCGTCTTTGACGCCTAAATGGCGAAAGACCTGGAACCCCTCCCAATAATGGGGGGAGGTCCAAAAGACGACTGGACCAACGAGGTTCTGTTGGAACCATTTGAGGGTTGTCCAGGTTAGGTTTTGGAATTTTTTTTTGAGGGGATCAAGTCTATGATCATGACAATTTTATGGCCACATACATAAGAAAAAGCTAAAATGAAATGAATTTTCCTTTAACTTAATCTATGTGAGAAATCAAGCAAAAAATGGTTTTGTTTGTTTGTGCGTGATACTCAAAAAATCCTAGAAGACCTAATAATGTCCTCACACACTCAAAAGTAACTGGGCCTTGAGAGGATTTCTTGCGAGTGACGGCACGACGTCCCAAAAGAACTGGCGATGCCCCCAGTTAGCTGAAGAGAATCAACCCAAGTAAGGGTAGAGGGTCTAATGCTTGCCTGCACCGTCACCTATAAGGTAAAGGATGCCCTAGTTTTTGTCACTAAGAACCACCGTCCCATGTGAGCGTTGAAGTCTTGGGCTTCTTGGTAGTCAGCTAACAATACCGAGTCTCAACCGGGTCAGGTAGCCCCAACTGATATCGCACGCACTGCGCCTAAGCCTAACCCCCTCTGAATCGGGTCTCTACCGCGCTCAGGTTTTGTTTTCCATGGGCTGATAGGTGGATTTTAAAACTTCCTAAAAACACAACTTATATGTTTCAAATGTGAAGCGTGATCAAGGCGGCTTATTGGATGCCTACCCCCTTGATCCTAACTTAGTATATAATTTCTCTTGTGGCCCCTGTGGGGAGAATTTAGTGAGTTGGTTTAAGTTATTTTTAGGTGGCTTTATTTTCTTAGTGGGTGAATGTGTGTGAGTGTATGGTGAACCATCTCATAATTTGAACATATGGATATCAGTGATCCTTTACAAAAGTCTCCTAGTTAAACTATGTGACATTTCTCCTTACTCAAATAAAAAGCATTTGCGGATAATGGGCCGTTTCCAAAACCTCCTAATTATTCTATGTGAGTGACTAAAGGGAGATGGAAAATAAAAAATGTAGAGTGTTCATATGCTTGTCTAGGGTCACCCAATGGCGCAAAGACAACAGATATTACTTGCTCTAATTTGCAATTCAATCCTAGTCCCGCAATTTCCTAAATGCAAAAATTGAAATTTAAACTAAACAATTTCTACACTAGCTTATGCATGTGTGGTCATGAGCCACTTACTTGGACTAGTTAAACTAAGTGTGCATACCAAAATTTGCAAAAAACATAAATTTTTTGGAAAGCAATGGTTAATTGGCCCCCTACTTAAACTATGTGAACACTTTTTGCAAAAAACCAACTTAAATGAAAACTAAATAAATGCCTACAAAAAGCAACAAAAATTAGTTTTCAAAAGCTGTGGGGTATCAACATAGGTGTTGGCAGATACATTAGGGGCTTCCCAACACACTTAAAAGCATAAAAAATGAAGAAGATAGAGAGAAATAATCTCTTTGCAAGTTGCACGCAAAAACCTCTGACAAGTGCGTTTTCCTATGCGCAGGTCACTCCTGAACGTGTGCCCTGCGCGTCTGTGTGAAAAAACTGCGTGAAAAATTATTGCAAGTAAAAAAAAAAAAATTAGGAGCTGCCTTCTTCAGTTTGTCACCTTAGTGAGTCTAGGGACTGCAAGATGGGTCAGAGGACTGTCAGCTCCACTCCAGCATAGACTAAGGTGTTGAGCCCTAGAATTGCCTTCTCTTTTACAAACCTTCACTTCATTTCATCATTATTTTATCACTTCATAAGCCTAAAATCAATGAAGAATGATTAGGATTGCTTAAAGGTTACTTGAAATTGATTAACATATTGTATTTTCATGATTTTTTCTGTTTTAATAATTTTCTACAAAATAGCTACAGAATACAGGCGTTTCGTAGCTGATCACGCGTTTCGTAGCTGATCATGCGTTCCACAACTGTTTTAGAGTTTAAATGGGTTACAGGTGTCGTCTGAAGGAAAAATGCATATGGACAAATTCTACAGCACTCCCTCATCATTCGTTGCTCTCCACAAAGTCTAAGTTCGAATCTCCAAGCAGTTATGCACGTGGAAGAGATTAAAACTAAGAGGTTGTTTCCTATTAAAACACGAACTCTATAGATGTCCGCAATGAAGAACGAGGCTGTCAATAAGAGTTTTAATTTGATTAGAAGTAGAAAAGACATTTATCCTTGTTTTTCTCAAAGGGTAGTTATGTAATTTCATTGTAAGAATCACTCGGGAGACCGAGAGACGCTAGCTAGTGGATGTTTTGTTTTTAGTTCTCCAAGACTGTGTTAATCTGTTTTTATGAACGTTTTCCTTTAATAAAAGAAGTTCAGCTTTGATGCATGAATTGAAGCAATGTTGAGGAGTTAAATATTTCGTTCTACTCTGGTGGTAGAGGGCCTCTGCCTCCTTAGCAGCCTTGTTTTATTGTTTAGATAAGTATTTTAGTCTCGTTTTCGTTTCTAGTTTAAGTAGATTTCTGAAGCTTATGTTCATATTTGTTTATATTCACTATCACAGCTAAAATTACTCTAATAAACTCTTCCAAAATATCATGACGATGAATAAGGTACAACTATGATAGTGTAGGTTTTAGTTGCATTTTCTTTCGTTAATTATCACAATTAAAAATTACTCTAATAAACTCTTCCAAAATATCATTATGATGAATAAGGCATAACTGTGGTATTGTAGGTTTTAGTTGCTTGTTTACACTAAGTATCACAGCCGGTCTTACTCTTACAAAGCTCTTCCAAAATATCATAACAATGAGTAAGAAATAGTTGTGGTGTCTTAGATTTTAGTTGTATTTTCTTTCAGTTTTATGTTTATGTTCAATTGCATTGGATAATACAGCCAGGACTGTTTTACAAACTCTTCCAAAATATCATTCATCCTGAACAAGATAGGCTGTAGAATTCCATAGACTAGCTGCATGTTAATTAGAGCACTCCGGAGGTAGATTGCATTTAATTCAGCCATGTCATTTCATTTCATTTTAAGTTTGATAATGGCTTTTAGTTTAACATTGTTCACTGTACTTCAAATAGACTAGTGACACTCTAGTTTAGTTTTAGCTCACTGTATTAGCACTCTCGTTTAGTTTTCATCCATTGCATTTTTAAATTATATTAGTTGTTAAATTTAAATACCACGGTCTTCATTATTTACAAAACTTTGTTTGTTCCAAATTCATATTAATACACAATTATCTGGACAGAAGTTAGTATCAGTCTAAAGGCCGGAGTATTTGGCAACCTTTTTACCATTTCAAAAACAAGCCTTTTCTCAAAGACTATTTTAAAAAGAGAAAGCTATAACTTTTTGAATAAGGCCTAGTGGTGCTAGATTGAGTTGCAGAACAGGATTAGAAGCTAGTTTAGAATAGAAATCTTATGGTGCTACAAAAGTTCTCTTCCAAATATATTCCAATAGACCTTTAATCTGTTAGGTCCCTATATTACTAGTATAGTCCCTTATTGTTGTTAGTGTAACCCCCTTATTGTTATTATTGTACCCTTGTAACCCCCATTTTGTTATTATTGTGTCCTTAAATTATTATTGTTAGGTCGGCTAGGATTACATTGTGGCCCACTAGGATTACATTATGGCCCCATGGACTCCTATATATAGAAAGGAGGTTTTGTAAATTGTATCGTCCAAGAATTGTTCATTTATGTAATGTATTGGAGGTTTCCCCCTCGAAGTGGCTTATTTCTAAGGCGTTGATATCTCTTTTCTTCTATTTTTGGAGCTGGTTACACAACATTTGGTATCAGAGCTTTGGATTATAGGGTTTCGCTGCTCCAAACAGGTCATCGTGGAATTTTCTCTATAACTTTTTTTCTACGAAGTTTCAGAAGCTAAAATGTTTAGGGTACAAAGTGGAAATCCTGAGGAAGAATTTCTAAAAATTTCAGAGCTTGGTTTGCAATATTTTCGGAGATATGATCTATGGAAGTTAGGTCTTTTTTCAGGCTCCTAAACAGGTCATCGTGGAATTTTCGCTATAAATTGTTTTCTATAAAGTCTCAAAATCTGAAATTCATAGGGTACGAAGCTGAAATCTGGAGGAAATGTTTCAAAAAATTTCAAAGCTTGGTTCGCAATATTTTTGGAGATATGATCTGTGGAAGGTAGTGCTTTTTTAGGCTCCTGAATTTCATCTCAAAGAGGTGATCGTGGGAAAATTTCAATAACTCTCTCTCTGGGCATTAGATTGGAGTGCCGTAAACATTGGTCGCAAGTACATGGACTGTAGTTTCTTGGATATCAATTTTAGAGACAAAGGATGAAACAGTGACACGTGGCAAGTCGTACAATTTCACTGTACTGATCCAGTCCAAAATTAGGTTATTGTGGGAGATTGGACACAACTTTGTCTTGGAGAATCCAAATCAGGTTAGACCTATGGCAATTGAAATATAATTCAAAGGGCTACGTTGGTACTAAAATTCAGATATTGAAGTGCTGAAATCACAGAGACAATCCAATTTTAATATCGATCTCCTCAAAAGAAAGAAAAAGGTGTGTATTTTTTTTCCGAATTGCATAAGTCTTGTTTGAAGAATCAATTTGAATTGATTCCAAGGGAATATTGTAGAATAGATATCAATATTGGGTTCTAAAATATGCCTCGTAAAAATAATTCAACACCCATTAAGCCTTTAGAAGGCTCTACTATGACTCATGAAGACGAAGAATTGCAACATGATCTATCAAAATTACAAGAGCAAGTGCAACAAATTTCACTCTCGCAAAGAGCAAAAAAAAATGAAATGGAAGTTTTGAAGAAATACGTGGAAGCTAAGATGGATGGCATGGAAGCTACGATGGATGACATGAAAGACAACATGGAAAACATGAAGAATGATCTCAAAGCAGACATCGAAGGTTTGACAAAGTTGAAACAAGAAAGGTTTCCTAATGGTGAAAAGATAGTAGAAGAACCTCATGATGAGAACAAAATAAATGTTAATCGTGATTTCATAAACTCTAATGTTTGCGGGAAGAACCACCATATTCCAAAAATGGATATGAGGAAGTTTGATGGAAAGGATCCTGTAACATGGATACTACAAATGGAGCAATATTTTGATCTCCATAACATGCAAAACACACAAAAGGTACGCATTGCAACTTTACATTTAGAAAAAAATACATTTGTATGGTATCGATGGCTTTGCTCTCGTAAAAAAATTGTCACTTGGTCAATTTTTATGGAAGAAATGATAGCACATTATGAGGATACAAAGAGTAACACATTATTTAGCCAATTGATAAATCTCAAACAAAAAGGTTTAGTGGGCAGCACATTAAGGACTTCCAAAAATTGAATATAAGGGTAACTGATATTCCAGAGGAACACAGGATTGATCTCTTCATAGGCACTTTAAAGGATAACATCCAACATGAAGTTCGCGTTCTGGAACCTGATTCATTGGAGAAGGCATTCAGGTTGGTAAGAAAAGTTGAATGTAAAATTATGGCGACAAGGAAGCCTACCACTCAATTCTATAAAGAAGGAAGTGTTGCTACGCCTAGATTTCCACAACCTACAAGGTTGACACCACAACAATTGGAAGAAAAAAAGAGCAAAAGGGCTTTGCTACAGTTGTGATAGCAAATACACTAAAGGTCATAAGTGTGCTGAGAAGAAATTATTTTACATAGATTGTGAAGAGGAAGAAGAAAATGAACAAGAAGAGGATATACACGAGGAACCAACCCCAGAAGAGGAAGAAATGAATCCAACCATGTCGTGTAATGCACTGGCAGGAATTACCACTCCTCAAACTCTCAAGATAAAAGGACAAATCAAGAAGAGAAAGGTAATAGTGTTGATTGATTCAGGTAGCACCCATAATTTTATTCATTGTAAGGTAGCCAAGAAATTAAATTGTTTCCTATACCCAGCACCAGAATGTCAAGTGATGGTTTCAAATGGAGGAACTATAAATTGCTTTGGAAAATTCCATAATATCAAGCTAACCATGGGGGAATATGTATTGACTAGTCCAATGCTTTCCATTCCTATGGGAGGTGCTGATGTTGCACTAGGAGTACAATGGTTACAATCTTTGGGGACGGTAGCTTTTAATTTTTAAGAACTTTTCTTGAAATTTTTTTCAGAAGGAAAGGAATTCGAATTACGGGGTATTGAAGGGAAGCCGGGAAGGATAATAAAATCTAATGTCATGACAAAGCTTCTAAATAAACAACAACGAGGTGTAATTGCATAATTATGCTCACTAGAAGTTCCGACATCAAAATCATCTATTTCTGCAGATCTCCAACAAGTCTTGGACAATCATTCCAAGGTGTTTGAAACTCCCAAAGGACTCCCACCTATTCATGATCATGATCATGCTATTCATTTGATTCCAGGAAGTGTTCCTCCAAACATCGGGCCTTATAGATATCCTTACTTCCAAAAGAGTGAAATTGAATGTATGATTGCAGAAATGTTAGAGGCGGGTATAATTCAACCTAGTCAAAGTTCTTTCTCTGCTCCTGTAGTATTGGTACACAAGAAGGATGGATCATAGTGAATGTGTCCGGATTATAGGGAGCTTAATAAGCTCACCATTAAAGATAAATTTCCCATTCCTGTGATTGATGAATTATTGGATGAATTACATGGAGCAATTTATTTTACCAAGTTGGATCTTCGTTGAGGATATCATCAAATTAGAATGAAGACTGAAGATATTCCAAAAACAACATTTCGAACTCATGAGGGTCATTATGAATTTTTGGTCATGCCTTTTTTCCTTACCAATGCACCTTCTACATTTCAAGGGTTGATGAATTCCATTTTCAAACCCTTCCTTAAAAAATTTGTGCTAGTATTTTTTGATGATATACTAATCTACAACAGGTCTTGGAAGGATCATGTTGAACATGTTGACAGGGTGCTCAAACTATTGCAGGAGAAACAATTATATGCAAAAAAATCCAGATGTTTCTTTGGAGTACAAGAGGTGGAATATCTGGGTCATATTGTATCTCACGAGGGTGTTAAAGTAGACCCTAACAAAATTAAAGCCATTAAGGAATGGAAAGTCCCCACAACCATAAAGAAGTTGCGAGGATTTCTCGGGTTAACAGGGTATTATCGCAAGTTTGTTAATAATTATGGGAGAATAGCGGCACCTCTAACAACATTATTGAAGAAAGATGCATTTTCATGGACTCCTGAAGCAACTAAGGCCTTTGAACGTCTTAAAGAGGCAATGTGCCTAGCACCGGTCTTAGCTACACCAGACTTCACAAAAACCTTTATTGTGGAATGTGATGCCTCCGGAAATGGAATTGGTGCAGTTTTAATGCAGGAAGGAAGACCCATTGCTTTTGAAAGTCGTCCAATCAAAGGAAAGTATTTACAGAAACCTATTTATGAGAAGGAAATGTTAGCAATACTGCATGCACTAAAGAAATGGCAAACTTATCTAATGGGAAGACACTTCAAGGTAAAAACTGATCATGATAGTCTTAAAAAAAATTTGGAACAAAGAATATCGTCAGAAGAGCAGCAAAAATGGGTCACAAAGATGTTGGGTTATGACTTTGAAATAGTCTACAAAAAAGGAAAGCTTAATGTTGTTGCAGATGCACTCTCAAGAAAGAGTGAAGAGGTGGAAGCATTGCTTTGTGCCATTTCTATTATCCAACCAGATTGGATAACTGAATCAAGAGATGAATGGAAGAAGGACAAAGATGTATGGACACTCATTCAAAAGTTGCATCAAGATCCTAGTACATCTGATACATTTAGTTGGAAAAATGATTTCTTATGGTACAAAGATCGCTTATAGAATTCCCAACTAAAACAAAATATTCTTCTAGAATTGCACACTTCTCCTTTAGGAGGACACTCAGGATTTTCAAAAACTTACCACAGGGTGAAGAAAGAATTTTTTTGGGATGGCCTTAAATATGATATTCAAAAGTTTGTGATGGAATGTTTGGTTTGCCAGCAGAATAAAGTGGAAACAATTAAG
Source organism: Pinus albicaulis (assembly GCA_034641835.2). Lineage (NCBI taxonomy): Eukaryota > Viridiplantae > Streptophyta > Pinopsida > Pinales > Pinaceae > Pinus > Pinus albicaulis. The sequence continues at coordinate 174,122 of JAXQQM020081682.1, read as the reverse complement.
ACCCCGGGACTTCTACAACCTCTATCCATTCCAAGTCAATGTTGGGAGGAGATTTCAATGGATTTTATCACAGGTTTACCCAAGTCCGAAGGAAAGAATGTCATCATGGTGGTAGTTGATAGACTTACCAAGTATGCACAATTTTGTGCATTATCTCGTCCATTTAAAGCAAGTACAGTTGCTACTACATTTATGGACATAATTCAAAAGCTACATGGAAGCCCAAGGGTTATTGTGAGCGACATAGATCCCATTTTTACTGGAAATTTTTGGACGGAGTTATTTTCTTGTTTGGGTACTCAATTAGCTCATAGCTCATCTTATCATCCTCAATCTCATGGTCAAACTGAGATAGTAAATAAATGTTTGGAAGGATATCTTCGTTGTTTTGTATCTGATAAACAAACACAATGGGTCAAGTGGTTACCTCTCGCTGAATGGTGGTATAACACTTCCTTCCATACTGCAGCAAAAATGACCCATTTATGGCACTTTATGGATATCATCCACCATCCATCACATCATATTTAAGAGAAAATTCGAAGGTTCAAGCAGTGGAAGATCACATCGAGCATCGGCAAGAAGTTCTCCAACTCTTAAAGGATAACCTGAATTTGGCACAAAATCGAATGAAACAACAGGCAGATCAACATCGCAGCGAGAGAAGTTTTGATGTAGGAGATTGGGTATTTCTACGGCTACAACCATACAAACAAATGTCCCTCAAGCAAGCAAAGAAGGATAATAAATTATCGCCAAAGTACTATGGTCCTTACAAGGTGTTGCAAAAGATTGGTACTATGGCATACAAATTGGAGCTTTCTGCTTCTTCGCGAATACATCCAATTTTCCATGTTTCATGCTTAAAGAAGGTTATCGGTGAAAATCTTCCAGTTCAAACAATATTACCAGAACTTGATGTGGAAGGAAAAATCATATTGGAACATGAGGCGGTCACGGAAACAAGAACTAGACAACTACGGAATCGATCAATTTCAGAGTATCTCATCAAGTGGAAGAACTTACCCACTGAAGATTCTACATTGGAGGATGAGAATTTTATACAGAAGCACCCAGAGCTACTCAAGTGTTGAGGAAAACACTTTTTTGAAGGAGAGGGGCATTTTAGGTCCCTATATTACTAGTATAGTCCCTTATTGTTGTTAGTGTAACCCCTTTATTGTTATTATTGTACCCTTGTAACCCCCATTTTGTTATTATTGTGCCCTTAAATTATTATTGTTAGGTCGGCTAGGATTACATTGTGGCCCTCTAGGATTACATTATGGCCCCATAGACTCCTATATATAGAAAGGAGGTTTTGTAAATTGTATCATCCAAGAATTGTTCATTTATGTAATGTATTGGAGGTTGCCCCCTCGAAGTGGCTTATTTCTAAGGCGTTGATATATCTTTTCTTCTATTTTTGGAGCTGGTTACACAACATAATCATGGATGAGATGTTGTAACATTGTAAGTTGATTGTTTGATTGTTTAGTTAGGAGAACTTCATTTACACTTAACTGCCCATTTTTCAAGCTCTTCCAAAACATCTTTAATGAATTAATTGGACAATTTAAGCTTATGTTGTGATTTATTTCCTTGAATTCATTATCAATCTTTGTATTTTTCTAGTCATAGTTTAGGCTTTGTTTTGTTTCAGTATTTTCATTTGTCATTGGTCATCCATAATTTAGGCTTCACTCTTTTTTTAACCAGTAGCTTCTTTTCACCAACATTTAGTTCTTTCCCTTGTGAACATAAAACCATAAAAAAAACCAAAAACATCATAAAACACTAGACACAACGTAGTGAGAAATAAATACCTAGGCACATATAGTGCACCACACTCCAGCAGTTTACCAACCCTGGTTGACAATTAATGAACTCAATTTAGGAGACTAGGTTGAGCACAAACATAAGGCTCTCCTACAAAATATGGCACAACCACATAAACTTGAAACACGTTAGTGGAGTCGTCAATCCTATTGTGGTGGATTTGACACACGGGTGTACGAAATCGCATGATTTTAGAGAGTGTGTTCTACCCTCTAAAATATAGGTAACAGGCAGTATCTGGGGGGAGGTCAAAAGCATAAAACTTAAATGAAGTAATACACTAAAGTATGCTCTGTTAAAAAACAAAAACTAAAACCACAAAAGAAGCTATATAGAGAGTTCCAAAGAGTAACAAGGTAAACAATGGCTCGATGGCCTCTTCTTATTGAATGCTTGGAATGAAAACAAATCTTACCCACTTGCCAAAGGTCCCCTAGGAAATGGCTCTAGGTCCCGATGCAAGGATGTTTGTCCTTAAAGTTTTGCCTTCTCACACAGTCTAACTCTCTCTCTCTGCTACAGTGGACTAAGATGTTGGGTGGCCAACCATCGAGTCCTCTCTTGCTCCAGCTCCTTGGGTCACACACGATGTTGGTGTTGCTTGGACAACTTTGGCCAGCATATCTTTTTTATCACCATTTGTTCATCTCTTGGTGGGTTTATATAGGTGAGCTTCAAATCCTCCTTCCCTCCCTTGGTACATGATGGATGGTGACCCAAGGGAGGGGTATGATTCCATTATGTGCTCAAATATGCTTTTGTGTGCTCACACAATGCCTAAGGAGGTGTTGGTGCTGTCCTTAGGCGGATTTCACGTAAGGAGAAATTGTCCTTTGCTTGCTTGTGGTCCCAAAAAGTGACTTTTTTCCACTTCCAAGAATGTGTGCTTATCAGGCTCCAGTGCACGTAGAAGGCACTCTTTTCGAAGGAAAAAGTGCGCATTTAAGCATTGATGACTAGTTCAAATTTGATTTTCTCAAAACCTTATAGATTTTAAATACTTCTTGATTCCATAATGTATCCATGTCCTGTAAATCCTTAGGCTCGACATTAATTGATTTCGTCTTCTGCTATACGATTTTCCAGTGTTAATAGTTAGGTTAAGGGTAATATAAGGTTAAGGTTAAGGTTAGGTTAAGGTCAAGGTCAAGGACAAGGTTAAGGTTAAGGTCAAGGTTAAGGGTAAAGCTAAGGTAAATGTTAGGGTTAGGTTATAGTTAAGGTTAAGGTTAGGTCGAGGTTAAATTCAAGGTTAAGGTTAGGTTAAGGTTAAGGTTAAGGGTTTGGTTAAGGTTAGGTTAAGGTTAAGGGTTTGGTTAAGGTTAGGTTAAGGTTAAAGTTAAGGTTATGGTTAGGGTAAGGTTAGGGTAAGGTTAGGGTTAAGGTTAATGTTAAGGATAAGGTTAAGGTTAAGGGTTTAGTTAAGGTTAAGGTTAGTTTAAGGTTAAGGTTAATGTTAAGGGTTTGGTCAAGGTTAGGGTTAGGTTATATTTAAGGTCAAGTTTAAGGTTATGGTTAAGGTAAGGTTACGATAAAGTTAAGGGTAAGGTTAAGGTTAAGGTTAGGTTAAGGTTATGGTTAAGGTAAGGTTAAGGGTAAAGTTAAGGTTAAGGTTAGATTATGTTAAGCTTAAGCCTAAGGTTAAGATAAGGTTAAGTTTAAGGTTAGGTTAAGGTTAATGTTTAAGGTTACGGGTCTTAACCTTAACCTTCACTATAACCTACCCTTATCATTAACCTTTACCTAACCTTAACCTTAACCATAACCTTAACCTTAGCGTTGACATTAACTATAACATTAACCTTAACCAAACACTTAACATTAACCTTAACTTAACCTTAACCCTAACCTTAACCTTAACCTTAACCTTAACCTTAACCTTAACCTAACCTTAACCTTAACCTTAACCTAACCTTAACCTTAACCTAACCTTGACCTTGACCAAACCCTTAACCTTAACCTTAACCTTGAATTTACCCTTAACCTAACCTTAACATTAACCTTAACCTTATCTTAACCTTAACCTAACCTTAACCTTAACCATAACCTAACCATAACCTTACCTTAACCTAACTTAACCTTAACATTGACCTTGGGCTTAACCTTAACTTTAACTCTACCCTAAACTTAAGGGTTTAGTCAGGTTATGGTTAGTCAGGTTAAGGTTAAGGTTAAGGTTAGGTTAAGGGTAAAGTCAAGGTTAAGGTAAAGTTAAGGTTAGGGTTAGGTTAAGCGTAAAGTCAAGGTTAAGGTTAAGTTAATGTTAAGGTTAGGTTAAGGGTAAATTCAAGGTTGAGGTTAAATTTATGGTTAAGGTTAAGGTTACGGTTAGATTAAGGGTAAAGTTAAGGTTAGGTTAAGGTTAAGGTAAGGTTAAGGGTAAGATAAGGTTAAGGTTAAGGTTAAGGTTAAGGTTAGGTTAAGGTCATGGTCAAGGTTAAGGTTAAGGTCAAGGTCAAGGGTAAAGTTAAGGTCAAGGTTAGGGTTAGGTTTTAGTTAAGGTTAAGTTTAGGTTAAGGGTAAAGTCAAGGTTAAGTTTAAGGTGAAGGTTAAGGGTAAGGTTAAGGTTTATGGTTTCAAGTTTATTCATGTTAAGGTTAAGGTTAAGGTGAAGGTGAAGGTTAAGGGTAAGGTTAAGGTTAAGGATAAGGTCAAGGTCAATGTTAAGGTTAAGTTAGGTTAAGGGTAACATTATAGTTAGGTTAAGGTTAAGGTTAAGGTTAGGTTAAGGTTAAGGTCACAGGTTTATTTAAGTTAAGGTTAAGGTTATAGGTTTAGTCATGTTAAGGTTAAGGTTAAGGGTTTGGTGAAGGTTAGGGTTATGGTTAAGGTTAAGGTTAATGTTAAATTTAGGTTAAGGTAAGGTTAATTTTAGGGGTTTAGTCACGTTAAGGTTAAGGTTAAGGTTAAGGTGAAGGTTAGGTTATAGTGAATGTTAAGTTTAATGGGGTAAGGTTAAGTTAAGGTTAAGTTAAGGTTAAGGGTAAGGTCAAGGTTAATGTTAAGGTTATGGTTATGGGAAGGTTAAGGTTAAGGTTAAAGTTAGGTTAAGGTTAAGGTTAGGTAAAGGTTACCGGTTTAGTCAGGTTAAGGCTAAGGTTAATGTTAAGGGTTAGGTTATAGTTAAGTCTAAGGTTAGGTTAAGGGTAAGATAAGGTTAAGGTTAAGGTTAAGGTTAAGATTAGGTTAAGGTCAAGGTCAAGGTTAAGGTTAAGGTTAAGGTCAAGGTTAAGGTTAAAGGTAATGTTAGGGTTAAGGTTAGGGTTAGGGTTAAGGTTAGATGAAGGTTAAGTTTAAGGTTAAGGCTCAGGGTTTGGTCAAGGTAAGGGTTAGGTTATAGTTAAGGTTAAGGTTACAGGTTTAGTAAGGTTAAGGTTAAGGGTAAAGTTAAGGTTAAGGTTAAGGTTTTCGTAAAGGTTAGGGTTAGGTTATAGTGAAGTTTAAGGTTAAGTTAAGGGTAAAGTCAAGGTTAGGGTTAAAGTTAAGGTTAATGTTAAGGGTAAGGGCAAGGTTAAGGTTACGGGTTAACCTTAACATTAACCTTAACCTAACCTTAACCTTATCCTTATCCTTAACCTAACCTTAACCTTAACTGTAATCTAACCCTACCTTTACCCTAACCATATCATTAACTATAACCTATCCGTAACCTTAAGCTTACCCTTAACCTTAACCTTGACCGTGATCTTGACCTTGACCTTAACCTTAACCTTAACCTTAACTTAACCTTAACCTTGAATTTAACTATAACCTAACCTAACCTTGACCTTAAATTTAACCTAACCCTAACCCTGACCAAACCCTTAACCTTAACCTTAACATTAATCTTAACCTTAACCTTAGACTTAAAATAACCTTAACCTTAACCTTCCCATAACCATAACCATAACCTTAACCTTCACCTTAATCTTAACCGTGAATTTACCCTTAAGCTAACCTTAACCCCTTAACCTTAACATTAACCCTCCCATAACCATAACCTTAACCTTGACTTTACCCTTAACCTAACCTTAACCTTAACCATAACCTAACCCTAACCTTGACCAAACCTTAACTTTAACCTTAACCTTAACATTCCCCTAACCTTAAACTTCCCCTAATCATAACCTTAACCTTAACCTTCCCATAACCATAACCTTAACCTTAACCTTGACCTTACCCTTGACCTGATCTTAACCTTGTCCTAACCTTGACCTTAACTTTACCCTTAACCTTACCTTAACCATAACCTTAACCTAACCTTACCCTTAACCTTATCTTAACCTTACCCTAACCATAACCTTAACCTTAACCTTATTCTAACCTTAACCTTGAATTTACCCTTAACGTAACCTTAACCATAACCTTATCTTTACTGTTAACCTTAACATAACTTTAACCTTAACCATAACCTTAACCTTAACCTTAACTATAACCTTAACCTTCACCTTAACCTTAACATTAACCTTGATGTTACCCTTAACTTAACCTTATCCTAACCTTAACCTTAACTTAACGTTACCTTAACCTTAACCTTCACCTTAACCTTACCCCCTTAACTTTACCTTAACCTAAGCTTAACCCCTTAACCTTAACCTTAACTTTACCCTTAACCAAACCCTTAACATTAACCTTAACTTAACCTTAACTTTAAATTTATTCTTAACCTTAACTTTGACCTAACCTTAACCTTGATCTTAACTATAGCCTTCCCCTAACCTTAACCCTAACCTAAACCTTAACCTTAACCTTAACTATAACCTAACCCTAACCTTGACCGAACCTTACCCTTAAGGTCAAGGTTAAGATTAAGGTTAAGGTTAGGTAAAGGTTAAGGTTAAGGTTAAGGTTAAGGTTAAGGTTAAGGCTAGGTTAAGGTTAAGGTTATGGTTATGGTTATGGAAAGGTTAAGATTAAGGTTAAGTTTAGGTTAAGGTTTTGGTCTGTAATGTTCCCACTAGATATGGAAACTACTCAGCCTCTTTTACACGTCTCCTTTGGGGTTTTAACAAAATAATGCACTAGAAATTGTATATCTGACTTTTAATACATGGAACTGCAGAAAATTCCAAAAATAGCTGAAGATGTTTTTTATTAAAATACATATCATATCTGAGCAATAGATATTAGCAAGCTACAATGTGAATCTTCAAGATGAGAGGCAAGCCTCAATCATCTGAGATCTATTACAAAGGGAAAATCAAATAATACTTGTAGCAACACATGAAATAACGCAGTACCCAATGGGGCAACACTGTAGATTGAACCAAATATGACAATAGATGAAATGTACAAATTAGAAATACCATTGTAATGTTCCCAATTTTTAGCCTCAAGCTAAAATGGAACATTATAGTTGCACATTTTATTTTTGTTTAATAAAATGGGGAAGGAGACAACTTAGCCCCTTTCAGATGAAGAAATAACACTCCTTATGTGAAAAGGAGACAAATAAGTAGCTGAAATAAACACTTAAGGGTGTGAATGGAACCCAACTCACTTGGTTTAGTCATCTTTGACTAAAGTCAACAGCGTTTCCCAAGGAGGAGAGGCTTCCTAGAGAAGATGCGCAGTTTTGGAGGGAAGACACTCACATGAGAGTGGAAACCCTAACTGGTGGGACCTTGGTGGAGAAGAGTTTCCTTTATTTATATGGAGGAGATGGTAGCCCATTTGGATTATGTTCGAAGTTTAGAATTGGGTCTGCAAAGGCTTGCATCCCCGGGTTGTTTAGGAGGGTGGTGGTGCCCTCGGGCACTAGGGTGTTCCCGGTAGGGAATCCTTACCTATTCCTCAAGGAAGGATGAGGATTAAGCTACATTTTCCTCAATATGGAATTAGCCACAGTTACATTAATCTTCTACAGCGTTAGCTCTGCAGCAGAGAGGACGTTGTGTTGCTGGGTGCAGTAAGAGAGGAACTTATGGAGTCATTCTTGGCTTGCTATGTCAGTGGAGGAGTGATCTATTCATTGTAGGAGCTGAAATGAGGATTCTCGGGCTTCATTTCATATCTTTGTCACTTGGCCAAACTTCCATCATCTCCCACTGCGCAGTCCATGGAGGAAACTGTGTTATTTTAGAGGAGGCAGTGAGAGAGGGTTCTTAGAGCTCATCAAGAGGATTTTTTTGAGACAAGGGATCAACCCTTTGTATTGGATACATTATCAGAGGAGGAAAATAAGATTTCAGATCAGACACAGCCTCATTCTTGTTTTGGTTCAGTTGCAGTGACAAGTCTCTTGTCACATTTTGGTATTTTCTAGCATTTCTAGCAATCTCTCATAGATTGGATAGAAATCTTGTATTTCAGCCCATTTCTTGTTTTTGGGCTATTATTTTGTATTTCTTTAGCCATATGTACATTTATGCATATTCAGCATTTTCTACTCTCACAGAGACTGCGCAGGCATGGTACTCCAGAATTTTGTGTAGTTGTAGCAACTTGTGTATTTTAGGGTTTAATCATTGGAGATTGATTCCCATAGCAAAGGGGATTCATTCCTCATGATATTTCTGTATATTATTACTGATACTATAATATGATTATGGTTGTAGTATTTTCCCTCTTATGTTACATTCATATTTTCAGAGTTAATGAAATGTTCATGTATTGTTGTAGCTCTCTCATTGAGCCTTGTTTTAGAGATCTAGTTTGGGGAGATCTATATAACCCATCTATAATCATTTCTTTAAGCTCATTTTCTGCGAGGGAGATATATTAGATGTGTTCTAGGGCATCCCAGTGTTGGTTGGCCTTATTTATGTAGTGGCTTCCTTATACAACGTCCTCAAGGACCCTGTAGCAGAAATTCCCGAAGTGGAAATATTGCATATGCATAGACAGAGTCTATGAAGGGCCAAATAGCTTCTGCATCTCACAATTCCTTGTGAAGGTGACATATCTGGTAAATTCCCCAACATTCAATCTCTAGAATGGACTTGTGGTCTTTCTATAGAATGAATTTTGGAATATCTCAAGATATTCCTGATGGAGTAGCAAGTTCCAGATTTGGAACATTACACGGTCAAGGTTAGGGTTAGGTTATAGTAAAGATTAAGGTTAAGTTAAGTTTGACCTTACACTTAACTTTCTCCTTAACCTTAACCTTCACTTTACCCTTAACCTAACCTTAACCTGAAGTATAACCTAACCCTAACCTTGACCTTAACTTTACCCTTAACCTTGACCTTAACCTTAACCTTAACTTTAACCTTGACCTTGACCTAACCTTAACCTTAACCTTATCTTACCCTTAACCTTAACCTTCCCAAACCCTTAACCTTAACCTTAACCCTAACCTTAACGTAACCTTAACCTTATCTTAATATTAACCTTAACCTTAAACCTTGGTTAGGTAAAGTCAAGGTTAGGGTTATGTTAAGGGTAAAGTCAAGGTTAAGGTTAGAGTTAGGTTATAGCTAAGGTCAAGGTTAAGGTTAAGGTTAAGGTTAAGGTTACAGGTTTAGTCAGGTTAAGATTAAGGTTAATGGTAAATTCAAGGTTAGGGTTAGGTTAAGGTTAGGGTTAAGGATATGTTAAGGTTAAGGTTGAGGTTAGGTTCAAGTTAGGTTAAAGTTAGGTTAAGGGTAAAGTTAAGGTTATGGTTAGGGTTAAGGTTAGGGTAAGGTTAGGTAAAGGTTAAGGTTAAGATTAAAGTTAAGGTTAAGAGTTTGGTCAAGTTTAGGGTTAGGTTATAGTTAAGGTCAAGGTTAAGGGTAGGTTACGGTTAAGGATAAGGTTAAGGTTATGGGAAGGTTAAGGTTAAGATTAAGGTTAAGGTTAAGGTTTGGTCAAGGTTAGCATTAGGTTATAGTTAAGGTCAAGGTTAAGGCTAGGTTAAGGTTAAGCTTACAGGTTTAGTCAGGTTAAGGTTAAGGTTAAGGTTAAGGTTCATTTCAGGGTAAATTCGAGGTTAAGGTTATGGTTATGGGAATGTTAAAGTTAAGGTTAAGGGGTTAAGGTTAGGTTAAGGTCAATTCAAGGTTAGGGTTAGGTTATAGTTAAGGTTAAGGGTAGGTCAAGGGTAAGATAAGGTTAAGGTTAAGGTTAGGTTAAGGTCAAGGTCAAGGTTAAAGTTAAGGTTAAGGTCAAGGTTAAGGGTAAAGTTAAGGTCAAGGTTAGGGTTAGGTTATAGTTAATGTTAAATTTAGGTTAAGGGTAAATTCAAGGTGAAGATTAGGTTAAGGTTCAAGTTAAGGTTAAGGTTAATGTTAAGGGTTTGGTTAAGGTTAAGTTAAGGATAAGGTTATGGTTAAGGGTTTGCTTAAGGTTAGGTTAAGGTTAAAGCTAAGGTTATGGTTAGGGTAAGGTTAGGGTAAGGTTAAGGTTATGGTTAGGGTAAGGTTAGGGTTAACTTTAATGTTAAGGTTAAAATTTTAGTTAAGGTTAAGGTTAATGTTAAGGGTTTGGTCAAGGTCAGGGCTAGGTTATACTTAAGCTCAAGTTTAAGGTTATGGTTAAGGTAAGGTTAACGTAAGGCTAAGGGTAAGGTTAAGGTTAAGGTTAGGTTAAGGTTATGGTTAAGGGTAAAGTTAAGGTTAAGGTTAGGTTAGGTTAAGGTTAAGGTTAAGATAAGGTTAGGTTAAGGTTAAGGTTTAAGGTTATGGGTCTTAACCTTAACCTTCACTATAACCTACCCTTAACATTAACCTTTACCTAACCTTAACATTAACATTAACCATAACCTTAGCCTTAACCTTGACCTTAACTATAACCTTAACCTTAACCAAACCCTTAACATTAACCTTAACTTAACCTTAACCTTAACCTTAACCTAACCTTAACCTTGACCTTAACTATAACCTAACCCTAACCTTGACGAAACCCTTACCCTTAGCCTTAAAATTAACCTTAATATAAGGTTAACTTTAAGGTTAAGTTAAGGTTAATGTTTAAGGTTACGGGTCTTAACCTTAACCTTCACTATAACCTAACCTTTACCTTGACCAAAGCCTTAACCATAAGGTTAAGGTTAGGGTTAGGGTAAGGTTAGGCAAAGGTTAAGGTTAAGGTTAAGGTTAAGGGTTTGGTCAAGGTTAGGGTTAGGTTATAGTTAAGGTCAAGGTTAAGGTTAGGTTATGGTTAAGGACAAGGTTAAGGTTATGGGAAGGTTAAGGTTAAGTTAAGGGTAATGTTAAGTTTTGGTCAAGGTTAGGGTTAGGTTATAGTTAAGGTCAAGGTTAAGGTTAGGTGAAGGTTAAGCTTACGGGTTTAGTCAAGTTAAGGTTAACGTTAAGGTTAAGGTTAGGTTAAGGGTAAATTCAAGGTTAAGGTTATGGTTATGGGAACGTTAAGGTTAAGGTTAGGTTAAGGTCAAGTCAAGGTTAAGGTTGGGTTATAGTTAAGGTTAAGGTTAGGTTAAGGGTAAGATAAAGTTAAGGTTAAGGTTAAGGTTAATGTTAGGTTCAGGTCAAAGTCAAGGTTAAGGTTAATGTTAAGGTCAAGGTTAAGGGTAAAGTTAAGGTCAAGGTTAGGGTTAGGTTATAGTTAACGTTAAGGTTAGGTTAAGGGTAAATTCAAGGTTAAGGTTAGATTTTCTTTCATGTTAATATTAAGGTTAAGGTTAAGGGTTTGGTTAAGGTTAGGTTAAGGATAAGGTTAAGGTTAAGGGTTTGGTTAAGGTTAGGTTAAGGTTAAAGTTAAAGTGAGGGTCAGGGTAATGTTAACATAAGGTTAAGGTTATGGTTAGGGTAAGGTTAGGGTTAAGGTTAATGTTAAGGTTAAGGTTAAGGTAAAGAGTTTAGTTAAGGTCAAGGTTAGGTTAAGTTTAAGGTTAATGTTAATGGTTTGGTCAAGGTTAGGGTTAGGTTATACTTAAGGTCAAGGTTAAGGTTATGCTTAAGGTAAGTTTAAGATGAGGTTAAGGGTAAGGTTAAGATTAAGGTTAGGTTAAGGTTATGGTTAAGGTAAGGTTAAGGGTAAAGTTAAGGTTAAGGTTAGGTTAAGGTTAAGGTTAAGTTAAGATAAGGTTAAGTTTAAGGTTAGGTTAAGGTTAAGGTTTAAGGTTACGGGTCTTAACCTTAACCTTCACTATAACCTACCCGTAACATTAACCTTTACGTAACCTTAACCTTAACCATAACCTTAGCCTTAACTTTGAACTTAACTATAACCTTAACCTTAACCTTAACGTAAACTTAACCTTGACCTTAACTATAACCTAACCCTAACCTTGACCAAACCCTTAACTTTAACCTTAACCTTAACCTAAACTTAACCTTGACTTTACCCTTAACCCTAACCTTAACCATAACCTTTACCTTAACGTAACCTTAACCTAACTAAACCCATAACTTGAACCTTAACCTAACCCTAATCTTTAATTTACCCTTAAGCTTAACCTTAACCATAAACTTTACCTTAACATAACCTTAACCTTACCCTTAACTTAACAATACCCTTAACCTTAACCTTAACCTTATTTTAACCTAACCTAACCTTAACCTTAACTTGACTAACATTAACCTTGACCAAACCCTTAGCCCTTAACTCCTAACCTTAACCCTTGACCAAACCCTTAAACCTTAACCCTTAACCTTAACCTAACTTTAACCTTAACCTTAACCTTAACTATAATCCTAACCTTGACCAAAACCTTAACCTTAACCTTAACCTAACTAAACACGTAATCTTAACCTTAATCTTAACTTGACTAAACCCGTAACCTTAACCTAACCTTAACCTTAACCTCAATCTAACTATAACCTTACCCTTAACCTAAATTAACCTTAACCTTGACATTTACCTTAACCTTACCCTTAACCTTACCCTTAACCTTCACCATAACCTTAACCTTAACCTTACCCTTAACCTTCACCTTAACCTTAACCTTGACTTTACCCTTAACCTAACCTTAACCTTAACTATAACCTAACCCTAACCTTGACGTTAAATTTACCCTTAACCTTGAACTTAACCTTGACCTTAACATTGACCTTGACCTTAACATAACCTTAACCTTAACCTTAACCTTAAAATTATTTTACCTTTAACCTAACCTTAATATTAACCTTAACCTAACATTAACTTTAACCATAACCTTAACTTTACCTTTAATCTAACCATAACCTTAACCTTAACCTGAACCTTGACTTTATGCTTAACCTAACCTTAACCTAAACCTAACCTTAACCTTAAATTTACCTTAACCTTGACTTTACCCTTAAGCTAAACTTAAGCTTAATCTTAACCTTAACCAAACTTAACCTTTGACCTTAACCTAACCTTAACCTTAACCTTGACCTTAACCTTATCTTAACCTTAACCTTAACCTCAACCTTAACCTTCCCATAACCTTAACCTCGACCTAACCCTAACCTTAACCTTAAACTTAACTATAACCTAACTCTAACCTTAATCTTACCCTTAACCTAACTCTAACCTTAATCTTAACCCGTAACCTTACCGTTAACTCTAACTCTAACCTTAAACTTACCCTTAAACCTTAACAGGGTAAGGTTAAGGTTAAGGTTGACTTTACCCTAACCTAACCTTAACCTTAACCTTATCCTTAACCTTCACCTTAACCTTAACTTTAACCTTAAACTTAACCTTAACGTTGAATTTACCCTTAACCTAACCTTAACCTTAACCTTAACCTTAACCTGACTAAACCCGTAATTTTAACCTTAACCTAACCTTAACCTTGACCTTAACTATAACCTAACCTTGTCATTGACCAAAACTTAACCTTAACCTTCCCATAACCTTAACCTTAGCCTTAACTATAACCTAACCCTCACCTTGACCAAACCTTTAACATTAACCTTAACATTTACCCTAACCATAACCTTAACCTTAACCTTGCCGTTAACCTTAAACTTAACCTTGAACTTAACTATAACCTAACCCTAACCTTAACCTTGACCAAACCCTTAACATAACCTTAACCTTGACTTTACCCTTAATATAACCTTAACCTTGACCTTGACCTTACCCTTAACATTAACCTTAACCTTAACCTTAACCTGACTAAACTCATAACCTTAACCTTACCCTTAACCTTAAACTTAACCTTGACCTTAACTATAACCTAATCCCAACCTTAACCAAACCTTAACCTTAACCTCACCCTTAACGTAACCTTAATGTTGACTTTACCCTTAACCTTAACCTTAACCTTAACCTTACCCTTAACCTAAGCTTAACCTTAACCTAACCTTAACCTTAACCTTAAGTTTAAAGTTATGGGTAAGGTTTTGTTAACGTTAGGGTTAGGTTATAGTTAAGGTCAAGGTTAAGGTTAGGTTAAGGTTAAGGTTAAGGTTAAGGTTAAGTTAAGGTTAATGTTAATAGTTTGGTTAAGGTTATGGTTAAGGTTAAGGTTAAGGTTAGGGTCAAGGTTAAGGTTAAGATTAGGTTAGGTTAAGGTTAAGATTAGGTTAAGGGTAAGGATAAGGTTAAGATTAAGGTTACATTAAGGGTAAAGTCAAGGTTAAGGTTAGGTTAAGGTTAGGATAGGGTTAAGGTTACAGTTAGGTTAAGGTTAAGTTAAGTTTAAGGTTATGGTTAAGGGTTTGGTCAAGGTTAGGGTTAGGTTATAGTTAAGGTTATGGGAAGGTTAAGGTTAAGGTTAAGGTTAAGGTTAAGCTTAGGTTAGGGGTAAATTCAAGGTTAAGGTTAAGGTTAGGGTAAAGGTTAAGGTTAAGGCTAAGGTTGAGTGTTTGGTCAAGGTTAGGATTAGGTTATAGTTAAGGTCAAGGTTAAGGTTAGGTTAAGGGTGAAGTCAAGGTTAAGGTTAAGGTTAGGTTATAGTGAAGTTTAAGGTTTATATAAGGTTAAGGTAGGGTGAGGTTATGGTTAAAGTTAAGGTTATGGTTATGGGAAGGTTAAAGGTAAGGTTAAGGTTACGTTAAGGGTAAAGTGAAGGTTAAGGTTAATATTAGGTTATAGTGAAGTTTAAGGTTTATATAAGGTTAAGGTACGGTCAGGTTATAGTTAAGGTTAAGGTTATGGTTATGGGAAGGTTAAAGGTAAGGTTAAGGTTACGTTAAGGGTAAAGTCAAGGTTAAGGTTAGGTTAAGGTTATAGTTAAGGTTAATGTTATGGTTAACCTTAACCTTACTATACCTGTACCATTAACCTCATCTTAACCTTACGTTAACCATAACCTTAGCCTTGACCTTAACTATAACCTAACCCTAACCTTGACCAAACCCTATCCATAACCTTAATGTTAAGGGTAAGGTTAAGGTTATGGGTTTCGTTAAGGTTAGGGTTAGGTTAGGGTTCTTTTTATAGTTAAGGTTAAGATAAGGTTAATGTTAGGTTAAGGTTAACATTAAGGTTAAGGTTGTCGGTAAAGTTAAGGTTAAGGTTAGGGTAAGGTTAGCGTTAAGGTTGGGGGAATTTTAAGGTTAAAGTTAGGTTAAAATAAAGTTAAGGTTAAGGTTATGGTTAAATTAAGGTTAAGGTTAAGGTTTTGTTAAGGTTAGGGTTAGGTTATAGTTAAGGTTAGGTTATAGTGAAGGTTAAAGTTAAGAACCATAATCTTAACCTTAACCTTACCCTTAACCTTATCTTACGTTAACCTTAACCTAACCTTAAACTTAACCTTAACCTTCACTATAACCTAACCTTAACCTTAAGCTAACCCTAACCTTAACACTAACCTTAACCTTAACCTTAACCTGAACCTTCCCTTAATCTTAACCTTAACCTTAACGTTACCTTAAACTTAACCTTGATCTTAACCTGACTAAACCCATAACCTTAACCTAACGTAACCTTAAACTTGACCTTGACCTTAACCTTAACCTTACCCTTAACCTTGACCTTAACCTAACCTTAACTTTAACCTAACCTTAACCTTAACCTTATCTTAACCTTACCCTTAACCTTATCTTAACCTAACCTTAACCCTAATATTAACCTTAACCTTAACTATAACCTAACCTTAACCAAACCCTTAACCTTAACATTAACTTGACTAAACCTGTAACCTTAACCTTAACTTTACCTTTAACCTTCACCCTTAACCTTAACCTAACCTTAAACTTAACCTTAACTTTAACCATAACCTTAACTTTACCCTTAACCTTAACTTATCCTTAACCTTAACCATAATCTTAACCTCAGGTTAAGGGTAAGGTTATGGTTAAGGATATGGTAAGGTTAGGGTAAGGATAATGTTAAGGGTAAAGTTAAGGTTAAGGTTAGGTTAAGGGTAAAGTCAAGGTTAAGGGGAAGGTGAAGATTAAGGGGGTGAGTTTAAGGTGAAGGTTAAGTTTAAGGTTAAGGTTAAGGTTAGGTTAACCTTAAGGTTAGGGTTTAACCTTGACCTTACCCTTAACTTTCACCTTAACCTTAACCTTAACCAAACCCTTAACATTAACGTTAACTTTATCTTAACCTTAACCTTAACCTTACCTTAACCTAACCTAACCTTAACCTAAACCTTAACCTTACACTTAACCATCACCTTAACCTTAACCTTGACTTTACCCTTAACCTAACCATAACCTTAACTATAACCTAACCCTAACCCTAACCTTAACCAAACCCTTAACGTTAACCTTAACCTTAACCTGACTATACCCAAACCTTAACCTTAAACTTAACTTTACCCTTAACCTTAATCTTAACCTTAACCTTACCCTTAGCATTAAACTTAACCTTAAACTTCCCATATCAATAACCGTAACCTTCCCCTAACCTTAACCCTAACCTTAACCTTATATTTACCCTTAGCCTAACCTTAACCTTAACTTTAACCTTAACTATAACCTTAAAATTAACCTTAACCTAACCTTAAATGAACCCTTAACCTAACTTTAACTTGAATAAACTCTTAACCTTAGCCTTATCATTAACCTTAACCTTAACGTTAACTATAAACTAACCCTAACCTTACCCTAACCATAACCTTAACTATAACCTAACCTTAAACTTAACCTTACCCTTATCCTAACCTTAACCTGAAACTTGACCTTGACCTTAACCTTAACCATAACCTTGACCTTAACCTTAACCTAACCTTGACCTTAACCTTGACCCTAACCTTATCCTTACCCTTAACCTTATCTTAACCTTAACCTAACCTAATCTTAACCTTCAACCTAACCTTAACCCTAGCCTTAACCTTAACCTTAACCTTAACTTTACCCTTAACCTAACCTTAACCTTAACTTAACATAACCTTAACCTTAACCTTAACCAAACCCTTGACTTTGACTTTAACCTTAACTGTAACCTTAACCTTAACTTGACTACACCTGTAACCTTAACCTTAACCTTAACCTAACCTTAACCTTGACCTTAACTATAACCTAACCCTAACCATAATTTTGACTTTACCCTTAACGTAACCTAAACCTTGACATTAACCTTAACATTAACCTTTCCCTTAACCTAATCTTAACCTTACCCTAACCTTAACCCTACCCTTACCCTTAACCCTAACCTAACCTTAACCTTAACCTTAACCTAACCTTAACCTTGACTTTACCCTAACCTTGACCTTAATTATAACCTAAGCCTAACCTTGACCAAACCCTTAACATTAACCTTACCCTTAACCATAACCTTAACGTAACCTTAACCAAACCCTTAACCTTAACCTTAACCATAACCTTAACCTTAACCCTCCCATAACCATAACCTTAACCTTGACCTTAGCCTTAAACTAACCTTAACCTTAACTTTAACTATAACCTAACCCTAACCTTGACCAAATCTTAACCTTAACCTTATCTTAACCTTAACCTTGACCTTAACCTAACCTTCACCTTAACCTTGACTTTACCCTTAAGGGTAACCTTAAACTTAACTTTAACCTTAACCAAACTTAACCTTTGACCTTAACCTAACCTTAACCTTCCCCTAACCTTAACCCTAACTTTAACCTTAACTTTACCTCTAACCTAGGCTTAACCTTAAATTTAACCTTGACTTAACCTAACCTTAACCTTAACCTTAACCTTCCCATAACCTTAACCTTAACACTAACCTAACTTAACCTTGACCTTGACCTTGACCTTAACGTTAACCTTAACCTTAACCTTAACCTTAAGGTCATGGATAAAGGTAAGGTTAATGTTTAAGGTTTGGTCAAGGTTAAGGTTAGGTTATAGTTAAGGTCAAGGTTAGGGTAAAGTCAAGGTTAAAGTTAGGTTATGGTTAATGTTAGGTTAAGGTTAAGGTTAATGTTAGGTTAAGGTTAAGGGTAAGGGTAGGGTTAAGGTTAGGGTAATTTTAAGATTGGGTTAAGGGTAAGGTTAAGGTTAAGGGTAAATTCAAGGATAAGGTTACGTTAAGGGTAAAGTTAAGGTTCAGGTTAGGGTTAGGTTATAGTTAAGGTCAATTTTAAGGTAAGTTTAAGGTTAAGGTTAAGGTTAAGGTTACAATTTTATTCAGGTTAGGGTTAAGGTTACGGTTAAGGTTAAATTCAAGGTCAAGGGTTTGGTTAAGGTTAAGGTTAAGGTTAAGGTTAGGTTAAGTTAAGGTTAAGGTTACGTTAATGGTAAAGTTAAGGTTAAGTTTAAGTTTAAGGTTAAGGTTAGGGTTAAGGTTAGGGTGAAGGATAAGATTACGTTAGGTTAAGGTAAAGATAAGTTTAAGCTTATCGTTAAGGTTAAGGTTAGGTTAAGGGTAAAGTAAAGGTTAAGGTTAGGTTAAGGGTAAGGTTAAGGTTAGGCTAAGGTTAAGGTTAAGGGTTTGGGAAGGTTAAGGTTAAGTTTAAGATTAAGATAAGGTTAAGGGTAAGGTTAAGGTTAATGTTAAGGTTAAGGTTAAGGTTAAGGTTAAGGTCAAAGTTAGGTTATAGTTAAGATCAAGGTTAAGGTTAGGTTATAGTGAAGGTTAAGTTTAAGCTTAAGACCCATAACCTTAACCTTAATATAACCTTAACATTGACCTTAACTATAACCTAACCCTAACCTGGACCAAACCCTTAACATTAACCTTAACCTTAACCTTGACATTACCCTTAACCTTAACTATAACCTAACCTTAACCTAAACCAAACCCTTAACCTTAACCTTAACCTAACGATAACCCTAACCTTAACCTTAACTATAATGTACCCTTAACCTAACCTTAACCTAAACCAAATCCTTAACCTTAACCTTAATCTAAACCTTAACCTTAACCTTAACCTAATCCTAACCTTAACCAAAACTTAACCTAAACTTAAAATTAACCTCAACCTTCACCTAATCTTAACCATAACCCTAACCTAACCTAACCTTAACCTTAACCTAACCTTAACCTTAACCTTAACCTTAACATTTACCTAACCTTAACCTTAACCTAACCTTAACCTTAACCTTAAATATAACCTTATCTTTACCATTAACATCATGTTAACATTACCCTAACCTTACCATTAACCTTAACCTTAAATTTACCCTTAACCTCGACTTTAACCTTAACCTTCCCCTAACTTTAAACTTAACCTTAACCTTAACCTTCCCCTAACGTTAACCATAACCCTAACCTTAACCTTAACCTTAACTATATCCTAACGCTAACCTTGACCAATCCTTAAACTTAAGGTTAAGGGTGAAGTTTAAAGTTAAGGTTAAGTTTAAGGTTAGGTTATAGTGAAGGTTAAGGGTAAGCTCGAGGTTAAAGGTGAAGTTAAGGTTAAGATTACGGGTAAGGTTAAGGTTAAGGTTAAGGTCAAGGTTAAGGTAAAGGTTAATATTAAAGTCAAGGTTAAGGTTAAGGTTATGGTTAAGGTTAGGTAAAGGTTAATTTTAATGTTAAGGGTAGGTTATAGTGAACGTTAAGGTTAACACCTTTAACCTTAAATCTTAACCTTAACCTTGACCTTAACCTTAACCCTTAACGTTAACCTAACCCTAACCTTGACCAAACCCTTCACCTTAACCTTAAACTAACTAAACCATTAACCTTGACCTAACCGTAACCTTAACCTTACCTTAACCAAACTTAACCTCTAGCTAACTGTAACCTTAACCTTACCTTAACCTAACCTAACCGTAACCTTAACCTTAACCATAACGTTAACCTTAACCTTGACCTTAACCTTAAATTTACCCTTAACGTTCGCCCTTAGCCTTAACCTAACCCTAACCTTGACCATACTCTTAACCTTAACCTTAACCTGACAAAACCCTTAACCTTGACCTAACCCTAACCTTAACCTTACCTTAACCTAACTTAACCTTGACCTAGCTGTAACCTTAACCTTACCTTAACCGAACTTAACCTTAACCTTGACCTTGACCTTAACCTTATCTTACCTTTAACATTACCCTTAACCTAACCTTAACCTTAACTATAACCTAACCATAACTTTGATGAAAACCTTAACCTTAACCTTAACCTTAACTATAACCTAACCTTACCCTTAACTTTATCTTAACCTTACCTTAACCATAACCTTAGGTTAATATTAGGTTAACGGTAAAGTTAAGGTTAAGGTTAAGGGTTTGGTCAAGGTTAGGGTTAGGTTATAGGTAATTTTAAGGTTAGGGTTAAGGGTAGGGGAAGGTTAAGGTTAAGGTTACGGGTCTTAACCTTAACCTTCACTATAACCTAACCTTAACCTTGAACTTTACTATAACCTAACCCTAACCTTGACCAAACCCTTAACCTTAACCTTAACGTTACCCTTAACTTAATATTAACCTTATCCTAACCCTAACTTTGACCAAACCCTTAACATTAACCTTAACCTTAACCTTAACCATAACCTTTACTTTACCCTTAACCTAACCTTAACCTTAACCTAACCTTAACCTTAACTTTACCCTTAACCTAACCTTAACCTTAACCTTAACCTAACCTTAACCTTAACTTTACCTTAACCTTGACTTTTCACTTAACGTAACCTTAACCTTGACCTTAACCTTAACTTTACCTTTAACATTCACCCATAACCTTAACCTAACCCTAACCTTGACCATACCCTTAACCTTAACCATAACCTGACTAAACCCTTAACCTTGACCTAACTGTAACCTTAACCTTACCTTAACCTAACTTAACCTTGACCTAGCTGTAACCTTAACCTTACCTTAACCAAACTTGACCTTAACCTTGACCTTGACCTTAACCTTATCTTACCCTTAACCTTACCCTTAAGCTAACCTTAACCTTAACAATAACCTAACCCTAACCTTGACCAAACCCTTAACCTTAACCTTAACTATAACCTAACCTTAACTTTACCCTTAACCTTACCTTAACTATAACCTTAACCTTAACCTTACCCTTAACCTTATCTTAACCTTACCTTAACCATAACCTTAGGTTAAGATTAGGTTAAGGGTAAATTTAAGGTTAAATTTAAGGGTTTGGTCAATGTTAGGGTTAGGTTATAGTTAAGGTTAAAGTTAGGGGAAGGTTAAGGTTAAGGTTAAGGTTACGGGTCTTAACCTTAACCTTCACTATAACCTAACCTTAACTATGAACTTAACTATAACCTAACCCTAATCTTGAACAAACCTATAACCTTAACCTCAACTTTACCCTTAACCTAATATTAACCTTAACCTAACCCTAACCTTGACCAAACCCTTAACATTAACCTTAACCTTAACAATAACTTTGAATTTACCCTTAACCTAACCTTAACCTTAACCCTTAACCTTAACCTAACCTTAACCTTAACATTACCTTAACCTAACCTTAACCTTAACCTTACCCTTAACCTTAACGCAACCCTAACCTTGACCAAACCCTTAGGTTAAGGTTAGGGTTAGGTTATAGTTAAGGCTAAGGTTAGGTTAAGGTTATGGTTATGGGAAGGTTAATTTTAAGGTTAAGGTTAATTTAAGGTTAAGGTTAAGGTTTGGTTAATGTTAGGGTTAGGTTCTAGTTAAGGTTAAGGTTAGGTTAAGGGTAAATTCAAGGTTAAGGTTAAGGTCAAGGTCAAGGTTAAGGTTAAGGGTTTCGTCAAAGTTAGGGTTAGTTTATAGTTAATGTTAAGGTTAGGTTAATGGTAAGATAAGGTTAAGGTTAAGGTTAAGGTTAAGGTTAAGATAAGGGTAAAGTCAAGGTTAAGGTTAAGGTTGAGGTTAAGGTTAAGGTTAGGTGAAGGGTAAGGTTAAGGTTAAGGTTAAGGTTAAGGTCAATGTGAAGGTCAAGGTCAAGGTTAGGTTAAGGTTAAGGTTAGGGTAAGGTTAAAGTTTAAGGTTAAGGTTAAGGTTAGGGTTAAGTTTAACCTTATCTTAACCTTAACCTAACCTTAACCTTAACTTTACCCTTAACCTAACCTTAACCTTAACTATAACATAATCCTAACCTTGACCAAACCCTTAACCTTAACCTTACCCTTATCCTTAACATTAACCTTAACCTTAACCTAACCTTGACCTTACCCTAATCTTAACCTTAAATTCACCCTTAACATAACCTTAACCTTAACCTTACCCTTAACCTTAAACTTTACCTTAAGTTTAACCTTAACCTTCCCATAACCTTAACCTTAACCTTAACCTAACCTTAACCTTAACCTTAACCTTAACCTAACCTTAACCTTAACCTTAACCTTAATGATAATGTAACCTTAACTTAACCTAACCTTGAATTTGCCCTTAACCCTAACCTTGACCAAACCCTTAACCTTGACCTTAACCTTATGTTATGCTTATCCTTAACCTGACCAAAACCTTAAGGTTACGGGTTTATTTAGGTTAAGGTTAAGGTTAAGGTTTTGGTTAAGGTTAGGGGTAGGTTATAGTTAAGGTCAAGGTAAGGTTAAGGTTAAGGTTATAGGTTTAGTCAGTTTAAGGTTATAGTTAAGGTCAAGGTTAAGGTGAGGTTAAGGTTAAGGTTACGTTAAGGGTAAACTCAAGGTTAAGCTTAGGTTAATGTTAAAATAAGGTTAAGGTTAAGGTTAGGTTAAGGGTAAAGTTAAGGTTAGGGTTAGGTTAAGGTTAAGGATAAGGTTAGGTTAAGGGTAAAGTTAAGGTTAGGCTTAGGTTAAGTTTAAGATTAAGGTTATGGTTAGGCTAAGGTTAAGGTTAAGGTTAGGGTTAAGGTTAAGGCTAGGTTAAGGTAACAGTTAGGCTAATGTTAATATTAGGTTAAGGTTAAGGTTAATGTTAAGTGTTTGGTCAAGGAGTTCAGGGTTATGGTTAAGGTTAAAGTTAAGGTTAAGGTTAGGGTTAGGTAAAGGTTAAGATAAGGATAAGGTTAAGGTTAAGGTTAGGTTATGGTTAAGGTTAAGGTTAACGTTAAGGTTAAGATTAAGGTTAGGGTTAAGGTTAGCATTAGGTTAAGGTTAAGATAAGGAAAAGGTTAAGTTTAAGGTTTGGGGTAAGGTTAAGGGAAGGTTAAGCTTAAGGTTATGGTTAGGGTAAGTTTAGGGTTATGTAATAGTTAAGGTTAAGGTTAAGGTTAAGGCTATGGGGAGGTTAAGGTGAATGTTAAGTGTGAAGGTTAAGGGTAATGTTAGGTTAAGGGTTTGTTCAAGGTTAAGGTTAGGTTATAGTGAAGGTTAAGGTTAAGATAGGGTAAGGTTAAGGTTAGGGTTAGGTTATAGTTAAAGTTATAGTTAGAGTAAGGTTAGGGTTAGGTTAAAGTTAAGTTTAAGGTTAAGGTTAAGGTCAAGGTTAAGGATATGTTAGGTTAAGGTAAGGTTAAGGTTAGGTTAAGGTTAAGGTTAAGGTTAGGCTAAGGGTTAAGTCAAGGTTAAGGGTTAAGGTTAAGGCTAAGGATAAGGTTAAGGTTATGTATTTGGTTAAGGTTAGGTTAAGGTTAATGTTAAGGTTAAGGTAAGGTTAAGGTAAGGTTAAGGTTAGGTTAAGGTTAACCTTGACCTTGACCTTAACCTTAACTTTAACCTAATCCTAACCTTGACCAAACCCTTAACCTTAACCTTAACCTAACCTTAACCAAACCCTTAACCTTAACCTTAACCTTAGCCTTAGCCTTAGCCTTAACCTAACCTAACCTTAACCTTAACCTAAACTTAAGCTTAAGCTTAAGCTTAACCTTATCTTAACCTGAACCTAACCTTAACCTTGACCTTAACATAACCTTAAGGTTATAAATAAATTTAAGGTTAAGGTCAAGGTTAAGGGTTTGGTCAAGGTTAGGGTTAGGTTATAGTGAAGGTTAAGGTTAAGTCAAGGGTAAAGTCAAGGTTAAGGTTAGGTTAAGGGTAAAGATAAGTTTAAGGTTAAGGTTTGGTCAAGGTCAGGGTTAGGTTATAGTTAAGGTTAAGATAAGGTTAACGTTAGGTTAAGGTTAAGATTAGGTTAAGTGTAAAGTTAAGGTTAAGGTTAGGGTAAGGTTAGGGTAAGGTTAAGGTTAAGGTTAGGTTAAGGTTAAGGTTAAGTTTAAGGTTAGTGTTAAGGTTAAGGGTAAGGTTAAGGTCAAGGTTAAGGCTAAGTAAAGGTTAAGGTTAATGTTAATGTTAAGGGTTTGGTCAAGGTTAGTGTTAGGTTATAGTTGTTACATAGCATTTTGTCACCGTCCCTGCAATCCCTCGTCCCATACATTGGAGGACTATTCCTATGACCTGTGAACAGTAAAATGTCCTGAAAACACCTTCATGGCATCCTATTGCATAAGGAAAAACATTTCCTCCGAAAAACCCTAAAAATAGATGCTTTAGCCTTGGTGCGACTAGCCAATTCATCTCTCGCGCCAATGAGGGAAATCCACACTAGAGGGCACTCCAACTGACACTCTGTCCCTTTGTTTCACTCACGCCAAGATTATTAAGGGATGTTTATTAAAAATAAATGGAGGAATTTTGATTCTAACAAACCCCAGAATGAATCATCAAAATAAGTTGAGTGGTTTGGCTCCGGATCTCCATGTATAGGAAGTGGTTTTCCACCTCTCATGGAACCTTCCTAAGAGATAGGACTTATCCCATGATTATAGGGATCCCAAATTCCCTTCCTCCATATATAAAAGCTTTCCCTCTCTATTTTCTAGCTAGATGAACTGGTAGGAAGGAAACTATAGCAGGGCAACTGTTGAGAGCAGAGCCGAAGAGAACCTCGTAAGAGAGAGAGATTTTTCCAGATTCCCGACAGGCTTTGTTGAGACACGCTCTGCTGGAAACCCTGCTGAAGGAAGATCATAGCGTCAGAGCACTTGGTTGTAATCTCCCTTTTGTCATTTATAATATAAGAGACTCTAATTTTGGTTCCATTTTTGTGTTTACTCTTTCATGTGATGCAATGAATTATATCCTCTCTGACTGACATATGGTTACATGCTTTAAGTATTACGTTGTATGTCGTCATTTCTCTGCGTGTGTACAGGTGTCCAGATGTGACGAACAAAAGGATTGTGATTTGTCAAGCTAGGGATGAGGAGCACCGCTTCTTCATCGACAACAACAGCGTGGGATTTGAGGTAGGCTACTTATAGTGGTCTTTGTATTTCTTGTAACTAGGAACCAACGTCATTGCATGATTCGATTGTTGCTAGACCCAATCTAGGGCTAGTGGGATCACCTCTGTCCGCAGAGGGGATTTACCTCCTCAACAATTTGGCGACTCCACTGGGGATTCAGTGGGAGTTAGTCTTTCCTCCTTTGGGTTCTTTCTTGGCTTTTGATTGATTTATCTGTGTTTCTAGTTCACCTTCCTTGGTGTTAAACCCTTGTTCAGCCCCCAAAAGACCAGATCCAGTCTATTTTGGTTCTTTTTCTTTATTTTTATAGGGTAAACTCGATTGGCGTGGTTTTTCTCCTGAAAGTCGCGTTAGCTGGCGCTAGTAGCTAGTTAGGCCCCCGCGCCAATGCCTTTTTGGCCCAAATTACAGCCAAACAGGTGCGCCAACGCTGCTTAGTGTTAGGGTTTGCTTGCTTTTGGGCTCTCTGAGTTTGAGTTTTGGTCCTGGTGTCTTTTTTCTGATTAATTGAGTGCCTTGAAGTCATTTTTTACTATGTTTGGCCGTTTTCCTCCGGTTGTTTGACCTTTACTATTAGTTTTCCATTCTAGCCCTAGGGCTTCTAGGTGCTTCAGTGTGTTGAGCCTGCCGTGGGAGTTTTGGGTCTTTGCTTGCCAGGTCAATTTTTCTTTTGCTTCTCTGCATTCGTCTTGTTCCATCTCATTGAATCATTGTGTTAATTGAGTTATTTTCCTTTCTTTCGTTCGATTTCGCTTTGTGTTACTCCAAGCCTAGATTACACGGTTTGTTTGAGTCTCTTTTGAGATTCTTCCCTGCTTTGAGGGATTTTGTCATCGATTTGAGTCTTGACTGTATGCATTTGAATTGAGTGAACTTGTTTGCTTCAACTCTCTCATTGTAATTGACCGAATTGGTGTTTTCATTAGTTTTTCATTCATTTAGTGCATTTGCTCCAATATATTGAAAAATACAAAAACAAATCTTCTGCGTTTTGATTGGCTTAGTGAAAATTGAAAGCTCTTTTGCATTGCTCGTGTTATATAAATCTAGAAGGAAGTTTTCTACTTTCATTAGCTTGCATTGGAAACAATAGTGGATGTTTTTGTGCGTTCGTTTTGTTGTCATTTGAAAGCTCTCAACCCTCCCGTAGATAGCTCTTCATTGAACAAAATGACGTTTTGTGGCATGTAGATTTCATTTAGAGGTTTTATGAGATCTGACATTCGATAGGGCCTTGAAACTGAAACGTAAATTGAAGATCAACTTTAAAATTTACTAAATTAACCTAAGGCAACATTGGAACATTAACGGAACATCTAGTAGTCTAAGGTAGAGACGTGTTCCGACGTCTTTAAGCCTAACAGTTGTCGCTCGTCATCTAGCTACAGATAGCGCTAGTACGAACTTGTGCTCCCTGTACCATCGCGTATATAAAGGGAGACCTAATTAGGTTGTAATCCTTTATATGTACAAAGCTGAGTCTGTTGCCTTTTACTCGTGATACACCGGACACAACATTCGAGGAGATTACCTACACATACGTCAAGTCCTTGGTTGATTTCTCTTTCATTTTTACCAAGGTGTATATGGCAGTTCACGGATCTCTGGTACACCCATCTACCTAGATTACCAAAGCAGTTGTTTTGATCTTTACCGACACACTAAATTTGAAAATATCATCAAGCACTTGTCCTTTCATGCTTGTTTCCAAAATGAAAGTGATAGAGTCATATTTTACTTGTTTCTAGACTCTTAAAACATGAAACAATGAAGTTTCCAGTTTCAATGTGGTAAAATTAATCACCTACGATCACATTCCCATTTAGAGATTGATTTTTCAGCCTGTTGTTGTTTGCCTTGGTTTTTGCCCATATGTCTCTTTTTTTTATCTCTTCCTCTTTTCATTACAGTCACAGTGGCAGAACCCTCGGTTTCATCTACTGGTAGTCTTTACACAGATGATTCATCAGAGATCTCTCAGTCCTCTGTTGAGTATCAGTAGCCCATTTTATCCGAGTTTCCCGACGGGGGACCGGTTATGTTTGAACTTCCCTTTGGAGGACTAGTTGACTTCAATTATCCCTTGTCCAATGCTTGGTTTGGATTTGGAGTTGGGGAACACTTCCCTCCTCTTACATCGGGATTGTCTTTTCTGGCTGCTATTATACCTCCTAGTCCCCATTGTATTTTGTAAGATCTTACAGCAGGGTCAGATATGGACTCATCCGATCCTTCTTCTAGTGAGGGAATTCCTACTTCTGGTGAAGATTACCATCATTTTCCCGAAGACATCCCTGAAACTTCTGTTATGTCTTCACCTGGTCCTTCGCTCCTAGCTGGATATAGGTCTTTAAGTCAGGTCATGTCCGCTATTGCCTCTATCGGAGTATCGATTCCATCCACGAGGCCGACCATTCCCACGTTAGGGATGTCGCCATCGACGCCTCTGACGACCTCTCCTTTTGTTACATCGCCACCTATTAGACCTACTGTCTGCGTGGCTGCATCTACGCCTGTTGTCACTACTTAGCCATCTAAGACCTCGTTAGTTCCTGAAGACATTTATAAAGCTTCTGTTATTCCGGAGAATATTTCTCCTGAGGAGTATCAATTGTCTTTACAGCCGTCAAACTCCGAGGTTGGTCAGTCCTCTCAAGATCTTAACCATCCTTACTTTTCCAATTATGGAGTGGATGGTGCCCCGATTTACGTCTTTCCATATCAATATGATGAGCAAGGAAACCCTCTTCATTTTCCTGCTCCTAAGGCTTACCAGTATATTAGCGATTTTCTATCTACCCAACCTGGGCAACCTTCTAATCAATAAGGGAAAAACCTCCAGGGACAACCTTTGTTTCAGCAAGGATATGCTTTCGGCACACAAGGAAAACCCTTCCAGGTACAACCTTCAGCCCAACTAGGTTATGTGTATGACCCGCAAGGACAACCCTTACAGGGACAACCTTTGTTTCAGCAAGGATATGCTTTCGGCACACAAGGAAAACCCTTCCAGGTACAACCTTCAGCCCAACTAGGTTGCTTTACGGTCCGTAAGGGAAGTCTTACAATCCTCAAGGTCAACCTTTGCAGCCTCACCCTGTGGTCCAACCAAGGCAACCTCAAGAACCGGGAGGGAAACCGGGGTATCAGCCTGGACCAATGTATGGTCCTGGGGGGCAAACCCATCCTTCTCAACCATTGGTGAAACCTTAGCAACCTCGTTTTCCAATTTGTCAAAATGTTGCACAGCCAAGGCCATCTTATGGTCTTGCCACAAGTCAACCTGGTTATCAAGCACAACCTAGCCCTCTCCCACCATCGGGCCAACCGGCTCAGCTAGGGTGGCCTGGTGTCTTTCATCAATTGATTCAACCTATTCAATGAGGACAACCTGTTCAGCTAGGTCAACCTGTTCAACCAGGGCAACCTGCATAGCCAGATCAACCGTTCAACCAGGACAACCTGCACAACCTGTTAACCCAGCTTAGCAGCCGATCTATTCCATGCCACAGCAGAACCCTCCTGTGCACCTGACTTATCAGACTCAATGGGGTCCCACTTACCAACAGTCCGTTCGACCCTAGGGCAGTTATTACCTTCAAGGTCAATATCGACCGGTTTACAACCCGCCCCAAGGTTCTGGTTATTACCTTCAACAACCAGGCTACACTTATAATCTGCTATCAAATCCATACACTGCTCAAACGGGGCCACATATAATCAAAATCAGTACCCTGGTTATCAACCTCTGTATCCTGGTTTTCAACTGCCATATCAACCCAATTATATGGCTTATACCCCCTATGGTCAGAATCCTCTGGGACAGAACCAATGGGGACAGAATTATGCTCAACCAAGCTGGAGTACAGGTATAGATCCTTATCGAGGACCTGGCATGCCTTTCAACCCTCAATTTCCTTTTCTCACCACGTTGGAATTACCAGACATGTCCAAGTTAACCAATGATCCAATTCTTCATAATCCATATTGGCCTCCGGTTCTGACGAAGGTGCCTAGCGATTGTCCTAAATTTGAAGGGAAATCTAGAGAGGACCCCCAAGAACATGTCATGACTTTTCATTTGTGGTGTTCTTTGAACTCTTGGATAGATGACTTGATTCTTCTACGTCTTTTCCAGCGCACTCTCACTACTGCTGCTGCTAAGTGGTACATAGAACTACCTCGTGGTATTTTTCAAGATTTTAATACTCTAGCTATGGCATTCCTGACACATTTCCAGTTACCGGTTCACTATGAAGCTGGGACACATCTCTTGATGTCTCTGAAATAGGATAAAGCCTCTCATATTTCAGATCATATTCACGAATGGAGATGTCTTCGTCGTCTGATCAAGTTTGACATTCCTGATCAACTTCTAACTCACTAGTTCACTACCTCCTTTGTCAATAAGATTGCATAGGACATTTCTATGGAGGCACGTGTAACCGAGGAACAATCCATTGCTCGTGCCCAGTACCTCAATTTAGTTTACTCTCAATCCAGCACGTTATATTATATCTTGACTGATGCCCTGCAACCAAGGACCTCTAAAGCACCAGCTACCCCATCGGTTGACGGTGTTATTGGTTCTGTCTCTTATACTTCTTGCAGGTCTTCTAATGGGAAGCAGAAATTGAATTATTCCAACAACTCTGATCCTCCCACCACTTCAAATTATGGTAAGACCACGGAGGTCAATGCCGTCCAAGCCAATCCTGTAGACAAGACTTCCAAAGGGAAGAAGAAGGGCAAAGGAAAAGCCAAATCTGATGCCCCAAAACTAGAATCCTCCAAACCACATGCTGATGATGGTTTGCAACGCAAACCGAAGTACCCTTGCCTGATCTGTGGTGAATATCACTACACCAAAGATAGTCCCAGACGGTCCGAGGTTAGTAAAATACTTAAGGGCTCTAAGGGAACTCTGAAAATTCTTAAAGAACCGTTTCCATCTTAGCAGACCCAGATGGTCGAGCAGCCTTCACCATCTGCACCATTTGGGTCTCAGGTTTTCATGATGAATGGTGCTGCACCTATTTATATTACCACTCGGTTGAAGGATTATGCCGGATCACGCCAGGTAGCTGGGAAGGAAGTTGTTGATGGACCTCCTCCCCCACCTACCTCTGGTCCTCTTGATATTGAGAAGCCTAGTGCTAAACCCATTGTACAACTGCCTTCCAAAGGTGTTCTCCGCAAGTCTTCCTCTAATCCAAACGCCTGTGCCGCTCAGCATTACAGCATTGTTGAGGATTTGACACAGGCGCTTTCCACAATGTCTACGTTGGAAGTGCTTCAGAGTTTCCCATCTTAGTGAAAAGCTTTGTTATCTGCAATCGGCGGCATTGACCCTGCTGATTCTAGCCTTCTCATCTTCAATCTAAAGAATTTTGTCCCATGACTTCCGCACCAGATCGCGCTTGTTATACAAGTTGGTATCAACAGCCTCAATATTCACAGAGCTGTTGTGGATGAAGGTGCCTCTACCTGCGTTATGTCATCTTCTTGCTGGAAGGCCATCGGCTCTCCAGCCCTTACTTCATCTCCCAATTCCGCCGAGGCATTCGATGGAAGGGAATCAAAACCCCTAGGTGTTCTCGCTAGTCTACCGATTACATTGCAAGGTAAGAAAGTCAACGTCGAAGTGGAAGTTTTTGATGCCAAACTCAACTACAATCTTCTACTTGGTCGCAGCTGGACCCACGCCATGTTGTGCATTCCATCCACCCTCTTCTAGCTTTTGAAATTTCCGCGTGAGGGAAAAATGTTTATTGTAGATCAGTTGTATTTCTTTACCTCATCCTACGAGAACAACGTGCCATACATGGACCAAATTCCTAATCCCCCTGACAGTATAGAACCAGGTCTTTTCAAGGACCCTGTTCTCATGGGTATTTTTCCCATTCCACCACCGAACACCGTTCAAGTCAACATGATCTCTAGGTCGGATGACTCGTGGATCATCCCTTCTCCTGAACAGGTTGCCTCTTTTGGAGAATCGATGCCTTGACCCTAGTTGAAATCAATTATTGCGAGATCGTCATTGCATCAGATCCTCCTCGTACTGATAATGCTCCTTTGAGCATGGCTCTTGATATTTATTCTCAATCCCCTTGGCTCGACGATGTAGATTCACCTGATCCTTTGAGAGAAGTTTTTCCATCTGACGAAGCTATCGTGGAGACTATGTCTCTTGAAGATCTACCATGGAGCGATGGGCATCATCGTTCCTCGTTCATGCCCAGCCTGAGGGAAATATATAATTGTCCCGAGTGTTTTGCATCTCAGGTTCCCTCTCCGCCTCTCTAAACGAAAATATTGACTCATTAAGTATTTTCAGAAGGAAATATGAGTAATATCGCCCAAATGATGCCTATCGACATCTCCGTTAAATTGGGGGTCATCGAGAACATCCATGTGGGAGTCACTTTTTCTCCCGATGAGATTCAAGTGTACACTAGCCTTTTCCGCGAATTCTGCGATTTTTTTGCATGGTCTTATGAAGAGATGCCTGGGATGGATCCCAGTATCGTCGTGCATGAAATTCTCACCTATCCTGGTGTGAAACCTGTTTAGTCAATTTAGTGTCCTAAATTGCTAACATAAATATCAGCCAGGGCTAGTAAACTGATGAAGTGTGATGCACGATATGTGCCTAAGTATCCCTTTTTCTTACTTCGTTGTTTTTAGTGTTTTATTGATGTTTTGGGGTTTTTTATGTTTGATCTTTAGTATGCTACTATATGCTAAAAATATGAAGTTAGATTTATGTCAAAAAGGGAGAAAAGGAAATGTTAATGAATAAATGAAAACAGAGTTTATTTGCAAGTTTTGTTCCTAACTAGAAAATGATGAAAACAAAAAGTTCTAATCCATGGATATTACAGCTTCTAAATGAACATTCATGAAATGAAAAGTAACTCAAAACACTACAACTTAATCTGATTTATTTAGTTAGAGATTTGTTGGAAGAGCTTGTGAAAAAGATTAATTCTAATGCAATGATGATCTCTTAAAACATAAAAGAAAAAATGAAACAACTTATAATATTACAACTAAATCTCATTCATGAGTTAGAGGTTTATTGGAAGAGCTTTTGAAAGAGATTAATCATAATGTGATAAGGATCTTCTATGAAGCAAAACAATCAATAACTCACAATATTACAAATTAGTCTCATTCGTGAATTAGAGGTTTATTGGAAAAGCTTTTGAAAAATACTAACTG
Source organism: Pinus albicaulis (assembly GCA_034641835.2). Classification (NCBI taxonomy): domain Eukaryota; kingdom Viridiplantae; phylum Streptophyta; class Pinopsida; order Pinales; family Pinaceae; genus Pinus; species Pinus albicaulis. Next base: position 141,788 of record JAXQQM020081682.1, on the reverse strand, counting down.
CAGTAGAATGAGGAATCTGATCTGAAATTGTGTGAACAAAATATTTCTTATCCAAAGATTGACAGTAGGGGCTTTTACTGGTTATTTCACCTTTACTAGAAAGGATGAAACCATAAGCTTCTGGCCCTCTTACTGACTCTACCTAAAGAAATATAATGTAAACACTAAATAGATCTGGCAAATGAGAATCTTCTTTTTAACTAAATAACAGAAAATGAAATGCTAATAACTCAAAATATCACAATTGAATCTCATTCATTTAATAGAGATGTATTGGAAGAGATCGAGAAAGAGACTAACTACAATATCATGAGGATCATTTATCTAAGAAAATGACATGAAACATAATGCTAAAAGCTATGATTTTAGAAAGCAATCTAAGTAAGGAAATATGACAAAACATAATTGAAAATAACTTATCTAAAAAACATGTAAAACCTCCTTGAATAGCAGGGGCCCTCTACTACCAATTTGCTGTAATCCTTAACTCCTTGAAGATGTGATCAAAACAACATCAAAGAACTAAACTTCTTTATTGATAAACTCACAAATCTACATCCCATTCCATCTTAATCTTTGTTACAAAACACTCTCTAATCCTTTCTCTTCTTCTCCTATTTTTTCATTACCCATGATAGGAGAAAGCTTCTCCTATTTATACAAAATATGAGAAGTTATCTCATTAATGGGAGTCCATGAATCTCTCCCTCCATCTCTAGAGTTACAATAAAAATAGGAAATGATAAGACACATGTATTTTTAGAGTTTCAACACAAATAAGAAATGAGACACATATCTTCTTAGAGTTTCAATACAAAAAGGAAATGAGACACATGTCCTCATGATCCCATGATCTTCTCCACTCAAATTCGAATTTGGTTTTGGGAGGCCACATAAAGGTCTTTTAGAAGCTTCCTTTTTACCTACACATGTCACAAAACTCATAACACATATATAGATATATGAAACTATGTTAATTTTCTAGTTTCTAATCATAAATTCACTTTAAATACATAAAATAAATAACTTTGGAAGACAAGGATCCTAACCCATATATTTATGAAAATGGTTACTTGATGTAGGGTTTTAGGTCAGATGGCTATGAAATAAGAGCTGAATGGTTATGACATAATGAAAATATGTATGAATATGTAAAACACTTTTGAGACTCAACATACCCCCCAACTGAAGTTGTTGCATGTCCTCATGCAACTATTGCAATGATTCATTTGTCCATGAGTTGATCTCTTATGACTTTTGACTCATAGATCCATTACAAACTTTGCTTTATAATATTTTCTTTTGGCAAAGTATAATACATTTTATTGCAACGTTTTTTTTTTATATGGTTGGTTCTTGTGTAACAACCGATTTTTTTGAGCAATGGTTCTTATGTAACAATGCTTTATTTTATTTGTTACATCAAAGTTCATGAAAACATTTAGAATCAAATACTCCATCAATGAATTGATCATTTGCAAGACATATAATATTTTGGATGATGTTGCAACAATAGTTGGTTGGGAAGTATATGTGGGTGGAAATGAAATGAAAATGTGTGATAGTTTATGACATGTGGATATGAAATGATGTCTCTTCCCCCCTAACTAAAGATATGACAATGTGAAAAAGGGAGTGAGGAATTTTTCCAAAGTTACAATTTTAGCATTCTAATGAATTACATGACTAAAAATTAGAAAACCACATACCTTCACTTACCTTAAATGTAGATGAGTTGTGTATACTGAAGAGTGTGGCTGTTGATGTTGTTGGATCATGAACTATGTAAACAAATGAATTTGATCCGCTTCTTTGTTCTCTTTGTGCTGATGGCAAGATTGGGATCTTTATTGCTGCTGATACAAATTGATTCCTGCTGCAAACTACTGAAATGATGTAGTCTTCAATCGTTACAAAATCTGATGGTACAATTCTAGTCATGCGAATAAATGTGTCGATGTCGAGAATGAAGAGAATTCATTGGATTACTGACCATTAATGAATGTCATTAACCAATGCGAGGCAAACTCACCATTAATGTCGATGAGTGCCAAGGTACCTAAGTACATCTTGCGAAGTGCGAATAGATGGGCTGATGTTGAGCTACTTGCAAGATCTAATGATTAAGGGACATTGATGTATTCCCATGATTGCCAGTGAGAGAACTTGTCATTAATGCATACAAGCCTCAAGGTACTATTAAGGACTCTAGTCTTGGACCTAGATAATGTGCTAATGTCGATAGGCCAAGACTTGTTAGAAGGAAGGCCTTAAGGAATCCTCCATCATCTAATGTGAGCATGAAAGAACAATTTTTGAAGGACTATGGATTCAATATTTTGCATTGAAGCAAGGTTTATTTGCAAAATGAAAAGGATAGGAAAAGGAAAATGGAAATCGAAAATGAAAAATGGAAAATGACAATGGGAAATAATCATGTAGGTGAACTTCTTGCTTTTATTTGTGGAGTAGACAAAAAGTAATGGAAAGTGTATGTGAATGAAGGAAAATGAACAACTAACTCTTGTTGGGAAAATAATGGTGGTTTGCTTTGAATTTCTTGGTTGGATTTACAATTCAAAAGGGGAGGAAAAGTAATGGTCTTGATGGATATGAACATGGACTTGTTCTTATGTTTCTCATGAAATCGGTCCTTTGAAAACCAATCGTGCACACAATTAGTTTCCTTCAATGATCATTTGATCATCCCAAATCTGCAAAAAAACCTTGACATAAAGAACATAAGTGTGTTAAAAAGGAAGTAGCTAATTTCTTTTTGATTCTTACGCAAAAATTAAATGTCAAATGAAAGAGATTAAGGTAAATCAGAAAGTTCTATATTCAGTCCAATTCATGATATCGATAACAATCCATTTTTAAAGAATAACCATAAAAAAATAAATCAACTCCCTATTGTCGGATGACTTCATGCACTGTGCTTAGTAAAACAATTGGCATCACAAAGATTCACTCTGTTCTTCAAGTTAAAACTTTATAGAAAAATACACATCAACAATATTAATGCCAAATGTTTAGAAATCATCTAAATAATCTTCCAATTGTCTTGCAAACCATTATTAAGAAGTTTTTTTTTTTTTAATGAAATAAAGCATGGATGAAATAATTGTCTTTATGAATATTTTTGAAACAAATTCCTGCCAATGCCTCTTTCATGCAAGATAAAAATAAAAAGCTTGAAATTTCTAAAGTCAAATTCCTAACTATGAAGTAGATGAAGGCAGAGTCCTTCTCAACTTATACAACTTGCATTTGATGCACATGTGATAATGTGTTTGCCTCAAATAATCCATTTGTCACTCATCATGTGCCACCACACATGAATTCTGCCACATTTTCCTTCAAATAAGGAAATCAGTTCCTTGATTATTTCTCAAAATCGAATTTTATAAAACTGTGACTATTTTCATTAAAAAAAAACATTTTTCTCTCACGCACACTGCAAATTAGTGCTCCGAAGAACCCTGAATTTCTCCCAAATGGATACGAATTTTAGAAAGTTCTTATAATATTACCTAATTCACCCCGTTCCCGAACAAACCCATGTTTTATTTTTTTCTAATTCGCCACGTTGTGCTCAGAAACTTCGTTTTAAAATCCGATGTTTTTGACAATTACGCATTTCGTTTTCTGGCAATTACTTGTGGTTTGATTTGTTTTTATTTGCAGGTTTTGAAGTGTAATGTCTTGTATCTCACAGAGAAGTTCAAATCGATCTCCTTCATTCCAATTACTTGCAATGGAATCTGCAATCTTCTCTTCATCAACAGTCTGAAATATTCTCTTCATAAGCAATTTTTTCATATGATACACTTCCATTGTCTGTCCCTGCAATTGAATTTCTAATCTTCTCTTCATCAGCAATTTGTAATCTTCTCCTCATCAAAAATTTGCAATCTTCTCTTCATCAACAGTTTCTTCATGTGATATACCTTTATGGTGTGCAAATTTTTAAAAATGATTTCTAATAACTGTTGTTTGAGGAAAAACGAATATGGAAAAGAGAAGGCTTTTTTTTTTTTTTAAATGCAGTGCATGGGTCTTTGTGTGGATTGAAGGACTGCATATATGCGTAAAGCCAAGCCAAAGGCTGGCCTCATGCGTATGCCTGGGTCTTATTTCCATGAGTCATTTTTTTGTTTTTTTTTAAATTAATATTTTTTTTTAATTGATTTGTTAATAAAATTATATATTATATTTTCAAAAATTCAAAAATATACATATATATTTCGTTAAACAAAACAATTATTGAAATTAAAATTTTTCATCATTTTTAAAGTTTATTGTAAAATAAAATGAAATGATGAAAACATAATTTTATTATTATAAAAATTATTTTTCTGATTCTCTAGATCACACAAAGTGCAGGAGGAGAGCATACTCAAGAAATTATTAATTTTTTTTTTTTTTTTTTAGATGTAAGAAATAAGGCTACCTAGTTACACTTCCCCAGCAACGGCGCCAAAATGTTTAGTCAATTTAGTGTCCTAAATTGCTAACATAAATTATCAACCAGAGCTAGTAAACTGATGAAGTGTGCTGCACTATATGAGCCTAAGTATCCATTTTTCTTACTTCGTTGTTTTTAGTGTTTTATTGATGTTTTGGGTTTTTTTATGTTTGATCTTTAGTATGCTACTCTATGCTAAAAAGATGAAGTTAGATTTATGTCAAAAAGGGAGAAAAGGAAATGTTAATGAATAAATGAAAATAGAGTTTATTTGCAAGTTTTGTTCCTAACTAGAAAAAGATGAAAAAAAAAGTTCTAATCCATGGATATTACAGCTTCTAAATGAACATTCATGAAATTAAAAGTAACTCAAAACACTACAACTTGATCTGATTCATTTAGTTAGAGATTTGTTGGAAGAGCTTGTGAAAAAGATTAATTCTAATGCAATGAGGATCTTTTAAAACATAAAAGAAAAACTGAAACAACTTATAACATTACAACTAAATCTCATTCATGAGTTAGAGGTTTATTGGAAGAGCTTTTGAAAGAGATTAATCATAATGTGATAAGGATCTTCTATGAAGCACAATCAATAACTCACAATATTACAACTTAGTCTCATTCGTGAATTAGAGGTTTATTGGAAAAGCTTTTGAAAGAGACTAACTACATTATAATGAGGAATCTGATCTGAAATTGTGTGAACAAAATATTTCTTATACAGAGATTGACAGTAGGGGCTTTTACTGGTTATTTCACCTTTACTAGAAAGGATGAAACCAGAAGCTTCTGGCCCTCTTCCTGACTCTACCTAAATAAATATAATGTAAACACTAAATAGATCTGGCAAATGAAAATCTTCTTTTTAACTAAATAACAGAAAATGAAATGCTAATAACTCAAAATATCACAATTGAATCTCATTCATTTAATAAAGATGTATTGGAAGAGCTTGAGAAAGAGACTAACTACAATATCATGAGGATCCTTTATCTAAGAAAATGACATGAAACATAATGCTAAAAGTTATGATTTCAGAAAGCAATCCAAGTAAGGAAATATGACAAAACAGAATTGAAAATAACTTATCTAGAAAAATGTAAAACCTCCTTGAATAGCAGGGGCCCTCTGCTACCAATTTGGTGTAATCCTTAACTCCTTGAAGATGTGATCAAAACAACATCAAAGAACTAAACTTCTTTATTGATAAACTCACAAATCTACATCCCATTCCATCTTAATCTTTGTTACAAAACACTCTCTAATCCTTTCTCTTCTTCTCCTATTTTTTCATTACCCATGATAGGAGAAAGCTTCTCCTATTTATACAAAATATGAGAAGTTATCTCATTAATGGGAGTCCATGAATCTCTCCCTCCATCTCTAGAGTTACAATCAAAATAGGAAATGATAAGACGCATGTCTTTTTAGAGTTTCAACACAAATAAGAAATGAGACACATATCTTCTTAGAGTTTCAATACAAAAAGGAAATGAGACACATGTCCTCATGATCCCATGATCTTCTCCACTCAAATTCGAATTTGGTTATGGGAGGCCACATAAAGGTCTTTTGGAAGCTTCCTTTTGACCTACACATGTCACAAAACTCATAACACATATATAGATACATGAAACTGTGTTAATTTTCTAGTTTCTAATCATAAATTCACTTTAAATACATAAAATAAATAACTTTGGAAGACAAGGATCCTAACCCATATATTTATGAAAATGGTTACTTGATGTATGGTTTTAGGTCAGATGGCTATGAAATAAGAGCTGAATGGTTATGACATAATGGAAATATGTATGAATATGGAAAACACTTTTGAGACTCAAAAAAACCTATGTGCCAGCATTTGCGCCCACTGCATCCTCGGAAAGCCGCTGCTATAAAAGCTGAAGTTGAGAAACTTCTTAAAGCGGGCTTCATATATCCAATCCCTTTGAGAGAGTGGGTTTCCAATATTGTCCCTGTGGATAAAAAGAAGGGCACAATTCGAGTCTTTGTTGACTACCGAGATATCAATCAAGCTTGCCCTAAGGACAAATATTCCACCCCCTTTATAGATTAGATCATTGATGATTGTGCGAGGAGTGAGATATATTCCCTTATGGACAACTTTTTGGGTTATAATCAAATTAATATCCTACAATCTGATCAACATAAGATCGCTTTCATCTATCTGTGGGGAACATTCACCTATAATAAGCTCCCGTTCAGCCTAAAAAATGTTGGAGCTACCTTCTAGCGTACCATGTCCTACTCCTTTCATGACATACGTAATATTGTTTAGCCGTTTTTGGATGACCTACCGGCTCATTCAGCTCTGCGCGAAGACCATCTCGAACATCTCCGCCAGATTTTTCTCCATTGCAGACGTTACAACATCAGGCTTAATCCTCACAAGTGTGTCTTCTGCGTTGACTTTGGTCGACTTTTTGGATTCATTGTCTCTAAGGACGAAATTCACCTGGACCCTCTCAAGGTCAAGGCTATTGTTAATCTCTCCTCCCCATCCTCGCTGCATCAACTTCAGAGTCTTCAGGGGAAAGCGAATTTTTTACGTCACTTTATCTCGAACTATGCAGAGGTAGCTAAAGGGTTTATGCGACTTCTAAAATAGGATGTCCCTTTCTGTTGGGAGGATATTGCTCAGTAATATTTTGATATCCTTAAGACGTTGCACGTCAACGCTCCATTAATACGTCCTCCCAACTATCATCGCGACTTTACCCTCTATTTGGCTACCGCATTCAACACTATTTCCATGGTTCTTTTATAGGATGACGATGATGGTAAAGAACACGTGGTTTATTATCTGTCTCATAATCTCCTCGACACTGAAATGTGTTATGCCCATGTCGAGAAGTTGGCACTAGCTGCAGTCCAGGCCATTCAACGGTTTCGCCATTACATCCTGTTGCGCACGGTAACCGTGATTTCCAATTGCAACCCCATGACTTACATTTTGTCTCAACAATTGCTGGGGGGCAAGTACTCAAAGTGGATTGTGATCCTCCAAGAGTTTGATTTGGAGTTCACTACAGCCAAATCGAAGAAGTCACTAGTTTTTGCTGATCTCATTTTCTCTCTCCCTACCGACTCTGTTCCGTCTCAATTCGAGGATCATATCCCGGATGAAAATCTCTTTCTAATCAGCACTTTCGATCCATGGTATGGTGATATCATCATGTACCTCCAGAAATATTCCTTCCGGTCCGAGTTAACGAAGGATTCTCGATGTCGTGTTCGACACCAGTCGCAACCAGATCTCATTGTCAGAGATACCTTATATTGGGTCGGAGTCGATTCTATACTCTGCCAGTGTTTGACCTTAGAAGAGGCCAAGAAAGTTTTGAATGAATGTCACAGTGGCGCCTGTGGTGGTCACATGTCCGGTTATGCTACCGCACAAAAGATCCTTCATGTGAGCTATTTCTAGTTGTCTATATTTAAAGACTATATTGTTGCAGTACGAAAGTGTCATGCTTGCTAGATCTTTCAATGCAAGACGCGTGCACCGCCCCTCCCCTTACATCCCGTCATTACCATGGGCCCTTTTTCCAAATGGCGCATTGATTTTATGACATGTAACCCTCACTCAGCCGGGGGGCATGCTTATATCATCATTGCCATAGATTACTTCACCAATTGGGCCGAAGCGATGCCTACATTGGCCGTAGATGGTAAGAAATCTACGTAGTTCATTTTCAACCATGTGATTACACGTTTCAGCGTTCCTCAAGCCATCATCACTGATCATGGATTTCATTTTTGGGACTACATGATGGCAGAGTTGACATCGAAGTTGGGCTTGTGTAAGGACAACTCGACGCCATATTACCCCCAGGAAAATGGCCAATTTGACTTCCTGAACAAAGTTCTTGTCACGATGCTTCAATGAACAATTTTTATACACAAATCGAATTGGCATCTCCAGTTGTTTTTAGCTCATTGGGCCTACCAAACATCAGTAAAGAGTGTGACCGGATTCACACTATTTCAGCTGGTGTATGGTCTAGAAGCTACTCTTCCGGTTGAATGTGATATCCCTTCATTAAAGTTGGTTGTGGAATTACTACCCGATTCTTCCCCAGAGGAAGACGGTTTCCTATATCTCGAAAGACTGGATGAAACTCACCACTTGGCTGCTTTGGTCATCTAGGCACAGAAAAAGCGGGTTAAATCTCATTTCGATCAAATGGTTTCTCCATGCTCTTTTATCGAAGGGGACCTCGTCCTCTTGTATAATGAATCTCATGGCAAGTTTGGGGCTAGTAAATTTCAACCTATGTGGCATGGGCCCTATATCGTTAAACACATATTAAAAAACGGGGCTTATGACCTGATAAATTATGAAGGTCTTCCTTTGGCACAACCTAGAAATGGGTTGTACCTGAAGAAGTATTATGCTGGAATCATTCTTGCATAGTATATGTACATAGGTGATTTTTTCATTTTTGTGCATGTGTGGTGTGGTGTGCTTTGTAAGCGTTTTTCTGCTCATTGGGTCTTCCTAATTGTGCAGATGTCTATCATTCCTTATATAGGTTTCGTGGATGGTGCCTCCCGTAGTGCCAGGAACCTGTCTTGAACAGCCTAGGTAATTTAAAATCCTACTGGTGAGTTAGTTAATTTACAAGGTGTTTTTCTGGGGCCTTCTACAAATAATGTCGCGAAATATAGTGCCATTTTGGAATTATTAAATGAGGCTGTTAACCTTGATATTTGCGCATTACTTGTATATCTAGACTCACAGCTTGTAGCGTTACAGCTCAATGGTCATTATTCAGTTAGAAACCCACACATTTTAAGATTCTATCTACATATTCATTTACTGGAAAAAAAATTTGATTACATCACATATCAACATATACCCAGATGAATGAATACACTAATAGATGCAGTAGCCAACATGGTATTAGATAGACATTTACGAAATTTATAAAATACATAATCATATGTAAGAAAGATCCATGTATATATATATATATATATATATATATATATATATGTCGAATGTTTGCAGCGTGTGCATCATATAAAATCCAAAAAATATACATTTTTTTTTTAATTACATCCAGAGATGCCATTTCTCTAAAAAATGTGCAAATAAAAGCCTAGGTGACTAATCAGCATGGTGCTCATGATAGCACGTCACTGCCTGCACCAATCACCTCAGTAAGCGATTGAGGTGACTCGGCACCCCTACGGTGTGCCTCTGATAAGCCATAGGGACATCAGCTAGGCGAGCATAGTCCATAACCCCATGAGTAATCCCCTCGAGATTCTGTACCAGTGCGTCCCCCTCGCCCCCCTCACCTTGAGGGTTATAGGCGAGCAGAGTCCTCCTCCATATCGGTGACATCCCAACAGGCCTCTTTGGGCTGACATCTGCATACATATAGGATCAATTGTTAGAACGTGCATGTATACCAAAAAATCATAAAACTCATAAAATGAAAAAGAGTCTCACCCAGCTCGTCATCCCAGTCCTCTCCTTCTTGGAGCGGAAGGTCTGGGTCTCCTGTGAAATCAGTGCCCGCATAGGGCCAGTCCTCTACGATGATCAGCTGTTGTCAGAGCCATCTAAAGAACTCGGGCCACCATGACATCTGTTGGCCGCCCCCTGCCCTAGGCATCAATGCTGCCCATCGAGCCATCCATGGCTCTCTCAATGGTGGATCTGCGACTATCACTCCCTAGCCCTAGAAGATAGGTAGCCGTTCTAGGAAGAACGACACCAAAATTAACCGTACCCAAACTGCTTCAGTTTTTCCTTTTTGCATTTGGTCAATTGTCATTTGATGTTCATAGTTACGGCTGTGGCCCAATCAAATACTGTTGGGTTCATGCACTCTAACGCCAGGAGGATTTGTGTTTTGGTAGCCTCGTGTGGTGCCTGTGACCCCGCAGCCCACGTAATGGTATGTAGCACCACTTTGAGTGCTAGATCGGGAACAGTATGAATGTCAAATTTTCCACTACCTAATCTCGTTTGTGCCCCCGGGCACACTCTCTCCATGACCATTTCCATTTTCTCATCGGAAGGCCTGGTACCTGTCATAATCAGAACTGGACCTCTGCGGGACAGTCCAGTGATAAAGTACACATCCAATACCTCAAGCTCAAGTACTTGATCTCGAAGTCTAAACTTATCCTCATCTTCATCCCAGTTAATAATCAAGTATTGCAATAGTTCGGGCTGAGCCCTGAGACATGGCGTTAATAATAATTTCTTCAAGCCATAGTTGCAGAGAGCATTCATACACTCCTCATTCTCCATTTCCATTTCTTCTTCCTCACTATTCTTTCTTTCCTTCCATTCGATCACCATTTTGCTTTATACCTACATCAAATTGGTCATAAACACATTGTAAGATCCCTTGGGCATTCAAAAATTCAATTGATTGGTTCAAATTTGAGTGGAATATTAGGTTGTGCAGTTGGAACGACTGTTTTGATGACATTCATGCCACCTGGCATGACCCCTTTGCAAAAAGATATCGATTGGCACAGGTCCATGCCTGATACTCACACCAACCGCAGAAGCCATATATTTTCAAATCCTCCCCTTAGGGATGCCAAATCACAATGAAAAGCTATGAAATATGACTTAAAAAATGGATAATGGAAGTGGCTCTTACCTGGAAAAGAAAAAATCTAGAATGGTGCACTGGATCGTCCACAATCGTCACCGCAAGATCACAGGGAAATAACTCACTATCACTCTACACAAGAGGTAAAAAGTAAAAAGTAAATATGTTTTTACTATAGGTCATATTTATAACCTTTTGAAATCAAATTTAGGTTTTGAGACTTGTTTTTCCAATATTTCACTATGTTTTGTCTAAAAATGGGTTTCACACTTGCTTTTTGTGCAGCGACAGGTTTTCACGTGACTAGGACGACGACACAAGTTGTATTTTATACTTTTTCGGACTCGGTAAAAACACAAAAAATTCACTACTGGAGTCATCTTTCAACTCTTTTCTGGCTCTCTAAAAATAAAAATATTGCCGAGTCATTTTTTTTTGAGCTCGTTAAATTGGCTGTGAAACGACATCTACCCAGTATACGTTTACCCCTTTTTCGTGCTGGGATAGATTATTTACGAAAAAGGAATACCCTAGCCTATCACGACTAGGATGCTCTCTCTGACATATTTTTCTACCTTTTCAGATCTGAGGGACTATCTACGAAAGGGATTGCTGGAGTTTTCTTTTTCGCTGTCTTTTAAAACTCTCTAAATGTGAAATGACGTTGATTTCTTCTTTTGACAGACTTGTTAAAAACTGATGACATCAGACTCCGTCGTAATGACGTTACTCGAGTTCCTCCTTCATGGGGCTCGTTAAATGTACTAGGTTGGATTTGTCTGAAGGAAAAACTTATATTTCAAGCATATGTTATCCCCCTTCAAGCTTGTTTCCAAAAATAATTGGGGTACATGCTAGAAATGGTGGGGGAAAATGGAACTAGTATCATCGTCGTGTCGGCAGTATGCCTCTCTTGAACATGGAACTTGTCTGCATCCATGTCAGGTTGGGGACATCTCATCTCATTATCTGCTTGCCTCCGTGGGTTTGGGTAATCTCTTTTGACCAGTCATTTTCTCTTTGCCATGTCATCATGACCTTAGATCCTTTGATGTCAAATACTACCAAATCCAGTGTCTTGCTGCCGATATGTTCAAGAGAAGTTGGCTTCTGCATTTTTTCAACCTCCCTCTGATTCTCTATTGATCTTGATTCACAAACATCATGTTTCTTTGTCTCGTGTCGATGATTTTGGAAATACTATGGCCCACCTCCGATCAAGGCCACTTCCTGTTGACTTCAACTCATTATCCAGGAAGTTGATTTAGAGACTCCCTTCATGTAACTTGGAGCCTGCATGCCTCAATGGCAGGTTCTTCGCATTTCGACGCAAGGTTTTCATTATTGACTTTCAATCAAATGATTCTGCGAGTGTTCGACACCATCTCACTGTTCACATTCCGTGGATTGTAGCTATAGTACCTTGAGAGCCATCATCCTTATTGGTGGTTTCTCTCACATCTGTTAACAAATTTCATTATTGGTTGGTAATTAGACGATGTTATTTCATGTTCGACTTCAACTCACATATTCACATGCTTGAACTTGTACACTGTTTGGGTCGAGATGGAGCGCAAGACCCTGGATCTTGTCTGATAAAATCCAGGCTGTGGATTTTTCGTGGATTATCATGATTGATTACATGACTCATTTGATGTGATGGTTGTGACCATACCTGAGTCTACTTGTTGATCCTTCTTTTCTAGATGGATGCGTCCATACCTTGGATCCCAGTTATTATTCACTCTATTATGGATGGTTGCGCCCATACCACATATCATGTATCAGAGATATTAGTTGTATTTGTATTTGCAGGTCTTTCGATGGTAGTTTTTTCAGTTGCGTGCATTCTCATAAATCATTTCACCCCTCCCTCTCTCTCAGACCTCATGCTTTAGGGGGCATCTGTTACACAAAATTTTGTCACCGTTCCTACAATCCCTCATCCCGTACATTGGAGGATTATTCCCAGGACCTGTGAACAATAAAATGTCCTGAAAACACCTTCATGGCATCCTCTTGCATAAGGAAAAACATTATCCTGAAGAACATTTCCTCTGAAAAACCCTAAAAACAAATGTTTTAGCCTTGGCGTGACTAGCCAATTCATCCCTCGCGCCAATGAGGGAAATCCACACTAAAGGGCGCCAACTAGCGCTCTGTCCCCATGTTTCACTCATGCCAAGCTTATTAAGGGGTGTTTTTAAAAAATAAATGGAAACATTTTGACTCTAACAAACCCCAGAATGAATCATCAAAATAATTTAAGTGGTTTGGCTCCAGATCTCCATGTATAGGAAGTGGTTTTCCAGCTGTCATGGAACCTTCCTAAGATATAGGACCTATCCCATAATTATAGGGATCCCAACTTCCCTTCCTCCATCTATAAAAGCTTTCCCTCTCTATTTCCTAGCTATCTGAACTGGTAGGAAGGAAACTATAGCCGGGAAACTATTGAGAACAGATCCGAAGAGAACCCTGTAAGAGAGAGAGCTTTGTCCAGATTCTCGACATGCTTTATTGAGACAGACTCTGCTGGAAGCCTGTCGAGGGAAGATCATAGCGTCAGAGCACTTGGTTTTAATCTCCCTTTTGTCATTTATAATATAAGCGACTCTGATTTTGGTTTCATTCTTGTGTTTACTCTTTCATGTGATGCAATGAATTATATCCTCTCTAACTGATATATGGTTACATGCTTTAAGTATTACATTGTATGTCATCGTTTCTCTATATGTGTATAGGTGTACGGACGTGAGGAATGGAAGGATTGTGATCTGTCAAGCTAGGGATGAGGAGCACCGCTTCTTCATCGACAACAAGAGTGTGGGATTTGAGGTAGGCTACTTATCGCGGTCTTTGTCTTTCTTGTAACTAGGAACCAATGTCATTTCACAATTCGATTGTTGCTAGACTCAATCTAGGTCTAGTGGGATCGCCTCTATCCGCAGAGGGTATTTACCTCCTCAACAATAGTTAAGTTCAAGGTTAAGGTTAAGGGTAAGGTTATAGTTAGGTTAAGGTTAAGGTTAAGGTTAAGTTAAGGGTAAAGTCAAGGTTAAGGTTAAGGTTAGGGTTACGGGTCTTAACCTTAAGGGTAAAGTCAAGGTTAAGGTTAAGCAGAAGGTTAGGGTTATAGGTCTCAAAGATAACCTTAAACAAACTTTTAACATTAACCTTAACCTTAACCTTACCCTAACCTTAACCCTAACCATAACCATATCTTACCATTAACCTAACATTAACCTTGACCTTAAGTTTACCCTGAAATTCACCGTAACCTTAACCTTAACCTTAACCTTAACCTAAATTAACCTTAACCTTGAACTTAAGGTTAGGTTAAGGGGGTAAGGTTAAGGTAAAGGTTAAGTGTTTGGTTAGGGTTAGGGTTAGGCTATAGTTAAGGTCAAGGTCAAGGTTAGGTTATATTGAAGGTTAGGGTTAACATAAGGTTAAGGTTAAGTTAGGTCTAGTTAAGGTTAAGGTTAAGGTTATAGCTATGGGAAGGTTAAGGTTAAGGTTAAGGGTATGGTCAAGGTTGGGGGTAGGTTATTGTTAAGGTAAAGGTTAAGGTTAGGTTATAGTGAAGGTTAATGTTAAGATAAGGTTAAGGTTAAGGTTACATGTTTAGTCAGGTTAAGGTTAAGGTTAAGGTTAAGGGGGGTTAAGGTTAAGGTTAAGGTTAAGGTTAGGTTAATGGTAAATTTAAGGGTAAGGTGAAGGTTAGGTCATATTTAAGGTTAAGCTTATAGTTAAGGTAAAGGTTAAGGTTATTTTATATTTAAATTTAAGGTTAAGGTCAAGCTTAAGGTTAAGGTTAAGCTTACGGGTCTTAACCTTAACCTTCACTATAACCTTAACCCTGACCTTAACTTTAACTATAACCTAACCCTAACCTTGACCAAACCCTTAACCTTAACCTTAACCTGGCTAAACAAGTAACCTTAACCTTAACGTTACCCTTAACCTTCACCTTAAACTTAACTTTACCCTTAACCTAACCTTATCTTAACCTTAACCTAAACCTTAACCTTAACCAACCTTAACCTTAACCTTAACTATAACTTAACCCTAACCTTACCCTAACCTTACCCTTAACCTAACATTAACCTTAACCTTAACCTTTTCTTAACATTAGCCTAACCTTAACCTTGACTTTACCCTTAACATAACCTTAACCTTAACCTTAACCTTACCCTTAACCTTATCTTAACCTTAACATTAACCTTAACCTTAACCTTTACCCCAACCTTAACTTAACCTTAACCTTCACCTTAACTTTACCCTTAACCTAACCTTAACCTTAACTTTAACTATAAACTAACCCTAACCTTGAAAAAACCTTAACCTTAACCTTGACCTTAGCCTAACCTTGACCTTAACCTTCACTTTACCCTTAACCTTAACCTTAATCTTAACATTAACCAAACCATTAACGTTAATCTTAACCTGACTAAACTCGTAACCGTAACCTTAACCTTAACCTTAAATTTACCCTTAACCTAACCTTAGCCATAACCTTAACCTTACCCTTAACCTAACCTTAACGTTCACTTTACCCTTAACCTTAACCTTAACCTAACCTTAACTTTAACGTTAACCTTACCCATAAACTTCACCTAAACCTTAACTTTGACTTTACCTTTAACCTAACCTTAACCTTAACTATAACCTAACGCTAACCTTTAACTTAACTTTACCCTTAACCTTCACCAAACACTTAACCTTAACCTTAAACTAACTAAACCCTTAACCTTGACCTAACCGTAACCTTAACCATAACATTAACCTAACGTTAACCTTAACATTAACCTAACCTTAACCCTAAATTTAACTTTACCCTAACCTTAAAGGTTTAGTAAGTTTAAGGTTAAGGTTAAGGGTTTGGTCACGAGAGGTTAAGGTTAAGGTTACGTTAAGGGTAAAGTCAAGGTTAAGGTTAAGGTTAAAGTTAGGTTAAGGGTAATTAAAGGTTAAGGTTAGGTTAAGATTCAAGATACAAGTTTACGCAGGTTAAGGTTAAGGTTAAGGTTAAGGTTAAGGGTAAAGTCAAGATTAATGTTAAGGTTAAGGTTATGGTTATGGGAAGGTTAAGTTTAAGGTTAGGTTATAGTTATGCTTAAGGGTTTGGTAAAGGTTAGGGTTGGGTTAGGTTAAGGTTAAGGTTAGGTTAAGGATAAATTCAAGGTTAAGGTTATGGTTATGGGAAGGTTAACGTTAAGGTTAAGGTAAAGGTAAGGTTAAGGTTAAGGTCAGGGTTGACCCTGATCTTAACCTTAACCTTAACCTTACCCTTAACCTAACCTTAACCTTAACCAAACCTTAACCTTAACCTTACCCTAACCCTAACCTTGACCTTAATTATAACCTAACCCTAACCTTAACCAAACCCTTAACCTTAACTATAAGCTAACCCTAACCTTAACCAAATCCTTAACCTTAACCTTATCCTACCCTTAACCTTAACTTATCCTTAACGTTAATGATAACCTTAACCTTAACCTTGACCTAACCATAACCGTAACCTTACCTTAACCTAACTTAACATTAACCTTAAGGTTAGGTTAAGGGTAAATTCAAGGTTAAGACTAAGGTTAAGGGTAGATATAAGGCTAGGTTAAGGGTAAAGTTAAGGTTAAGGTTAGTGTTAAGGTTAGGGTAAGATTAAGGTTAAGGTTAATGTTAAGGGTTTGGTCAAGGTTAGGGTTAGGTTATAGTTAAGGTCAAGGTTAAGGTTAGGTTAAGGTTAAGGTTAAGTGTTTGGTCAAGGTTAAGGGTAAGGGTAAGGTTAGGGTAAAGGTTCAGCTTAAGGTTAATGTTAAGGTTATGGTTAAAGTTAAGGTTAAGGTAAGGTAAAGATTAAGGTTAAGGTTAATGTTAAGGTTAAGGGTGAAGTTAAGGTTAAGGGTAAGGGTAAGGTTAAGGTTAAGGTTACAATTTTAGTCAGGATAAGGTTAAGGTTAAAGGTTTGGTCAAGGTTAGGGTTAGGTTATAGTTAAGGTTAATGTTGAGGGTAAGGTTACGATAAGGTTAGGGTAAAGGTTAAGGTTAAGGTTAAGGGTTTCCTTACCCTTAACCTTAACCTTGACCTTAACTATAACCTAACCCTAACCTTACCCTTAACCTTAACCTAACCTTAACCTTACCCTTAACCTAATCTTAACCTTAACCTTAATGTGACTAAACCTGTAACCTTAACCTTACCCTTAACCTTATATTACATTGACATTAACTATAACCTTAACCTTAACCTAACCTTAACCTTAACTTTACCATTAACCTAATCTTAACCTTAACCTAACATTAACCTTGAATTTACGATTAACTTAACCTTAACCTTCACTATAACCTAACCCTAACCTTGACCAAAGCCTTAACCTTAACCTTAAACAAACCCTAACCTTACCCTTAACCTTATCTTAACCTTTACTTAACCTTAAACTTTACCTTAACCTTAACCTTAACCTTAACTTTACCCTTAACCTTAACCTTAACCTTAACCTTACTGTTAACTATAACCTAACCTTAACCTTGAACTTAAATATAGCCTAACCCTAACGTTGACCAAACCCTTAACCTTAACCTTAACCTTAACCTTACCCTTAACCTTAAATTATCCTTAACCTTGACCTTAACCTTACCCTTAACCTTAAATTATCCTTAACCTTGACCTTAACCATAATCTTAACCTCGGTTTCAGGTTAAGGTTAAGGGTAAGGTTAGGGTTAAGGTTAGGGTAAGGTTAAGATTAGGTTAAGGGTAAAGTTAAGGTTAAGGTTAGAGTTAACGTTAAGGTTAAGGTTAGCGTTACCTTATAGTTAAGGTCAAGGTTAAGGTTAAGGGTAAGGTTATAGCTAGGTAAGGTTAAGGTTATGGTTAAGTTAAGGTTAAGGTTAAGGTTTGGTTAAGGTAAGGGTTAGGTTATATTTATGGTTAGGTTATAGTGAAGGTTTAGGTTAAGCTTAACCTTACCTTGACAAAACCCATAATCTTAACCTTAACCTTAATTGTAACCTAAACCTAACCTTGACCAAACCCTTAACCTTAACCTTAACCTTAACCTTCCCCTAACATTAACCTTAACCTTAACTATAACCTAACACTAATCTTTACCAAACCCTTAACCTTAACCTTAACCTGACCTTAACTATAACCTAACCCTAACCTTGACCAAACCCTTACCCTTAACCTAACCTTAACCTTGACTTTACCCTTAACCTAACCTTAACCTTAACCTTCCCCTAACTTTAACCCTAACCTTACCCTAACCATAACCTTAACTTTAATCTTAACCTAACCTTAACCTTAACCTACCCTTAACCTTGACCTTAACCTTAAATTTAACTATAACCTAACCCTAACTCTAACTAAACCTTAACATTAACCTTAACTTAACCTAACTTTAATCTTAACCTTAACGATAACCTTAACCTAAACCTTAACCTTAACCTAACCTTAACCTTAACTATAACCTAACCCTAACCTTGAGCAAACCTTAACCTTAACCTTAACCTTACCCTTAACCTAACCTTAACCTTAACCTTAACCTTGACTTTACCCTTAACCTTAACCTAAACTTAACCTCACTAAACCCATAACTTGAACCTTAACCTAACCTTAACTATAACCTAACCCATAACCTTAAGGTTTGGTTAACCTTAACCTTAAACTTATCTTAACCTTACCCTAACCTTAACCCTAGCTTACCCTAACCTTAACCCTAACCTTACCCTTAAACTTAACTATAACCTAACCCTTAAACTTAACCTTAACCTTAACCTGACTAAACCTGTAACCCTTGACCTTAACCTTAACCTAACCTAACCTTAACCAAACCATAACCATAACCTTCCCTTAACCTTAACCAAACCATAACCATAATCTTAACCTTAACCTTAACCTAACCCTAACCTTGACCAAACCCTTAACATTAACCCATAACCTTAACCTTATCTTTAAGGTTACGGTTAAGGTTAAGGTTATGGTTATGGTTAAGGTCAAGGTCAAGGTCAAGGTCAAGGTTACGGTTAAGGTTAAGGTTAGGGTAAGGGTTCAGGTTAAGGTTAAGGTTAAGGTTAAGGTTAAGGTTACGTCAAGGGTAAATTTAAGGTAAATTTAAAGGTTAGGTTAAGGGTAAAGTCAAGTTTAAGGTTAGGTTAAGGTTCAAGTTATGGGTTTAGTCAGGTTAAGGTCAGGTTAAGGTTAAGGTTAAGCTTAAGGTTAAGATAAGGTTTGGTTAACCTTAACCTTAACTTTAACCTTATCTTAACCTTACCCTAAACTTAACCCTACCCTTACCCTTAACCTTAACTATAACCTAACCCATAACCTTAAGGTCAAGGTCAATGTTAAGGTTATGGGAAGGTTAAGGTTAAGGTCAAGGTTAAGGTTAGGTTAAGGGTAAGGTTAAGGTTAAGATTAGGTTAAGGTTACGGTTAAGGTTAAGTTTAAGGTTAATGTTAAGGGTTTGGTCAAGGAGGTTATGGTTATGGTTAAGGTTAAGGATAAGGTTAAGGTTAGGTTTAAGTTAACATTAAGATAAGGATAAGGTTAAGGTTCAGGTTAAGGTTAAGGTTAAGGTTAGTGTTAGGGTTAGGTTAAGGTTCAAATAAGGATAAGGTTAACGTTAAGGTTAAGGTTAAGGTTATTTAAGGTTAATGTTAGGTTAAGGTTAAGTTAAGGGTAAATTTGACCTGTAACCTTAACCTTAACCTTAACATTAACCTTAACCCTCACTATAACCTAACCCTAACATTGACCAAACCCTTAACCTTAACTATAGCCTAACCTTAACCTTAAAAAAACCCTTAATGTTAACCTTGACTTTACCCTTAACTTAACCTTTACCTTAACCTTAACCGTAACCTTAACCTTACCTTAAATTAACTTAACCTTAACCTTGACCTTAACCTTAACCTTACCATAACATTAAGGGTTTAGTCAGGTTAACGTTAAGGTTAAGGGTTTGTTCAAGGTCAAGATTAGGTTAATGTTAAAGGTAAGGTTCAGGTTAAGGTTAGGTTAAGGGTAAAGTTAAGATTAAGGTTAGGGTTAAGGTTAGCAGAAGGTTGAGGTTAAATTCAACATTAAGGTGAGGGTTAAGGGTAAGGTTAGGGGTAAGGTTAGGGTAAAGTTAAGGTTAAGGTTTAGGTCAAGGTTAAGGATAAGTTAGGTTAAGGTAAGGTTAAAGTTATAGTTAGGTTAGGGTTAAAGTTAGGTTAAGGTTAAGGTTAAGGTTAGGTTAAGGTTAAGATTAGGTTAAGGGTAAAGTTAAGGTTAAGGTTAGGTTAAGGTCGAGGTTAAGGTTAGGTTAAGGGAAAAGCCAATGTTAAGGATAGGTTAAGGGTAAGGGTTTGGTCAAGGTTAGGGTTAGGTTATAGTTAAGGTTAAGTTAAGGTTAAGGTTAATGGTTTGGTCAAGGTTAAGGTTAAGTGTAAATATAAGGTTATGGTTAAGGTTAAGGTTAGGGTTAGGTTATAGCTAAGGTTAAGATTAGGTTAAGGGTAAAGTTAAGGTTAAGATTAGGGTTAAGGTTAGGAGAAGGTTTTAGTTAAGGTTAAGGTTAAGGTTAAGGTTAGGTTAAGGTTAAGATAAGGTTAAGGTTAAAGTTAAGATAAGGTTAAGGTTAAGGTTAAGGTTAGGTTAAGTGTAAATTTAAGGTTAGGTTAGGTTAAGGTTAAGGTTAGGTTAAGGTTAATGTTAAGGCTAAGGTTAAGGGTTTGGTAAAGGTTAAGGTTAGGTTAAGGTTAGGTTAAGAGTAAATTCAAGGTTAAGTTGAAGGTTGAGGGTTAGTTAGGTTAAGGGTAAAGTCAAGGTTAAGGTGAATGTTAAGGGTTAATGTTAAGGTTAAGGTCAGTTAAAGGTTAAGGTTAGGTTAAGGTAAGGTTATAGTTAGGTTAAGGTTTAGGTTAGGTTAAGGTTACGGGTCTTAACCTTAAACTTCACTATAACCTACCCTTAACATTAACCTTTACCTAACCTTAAGCTTAATCTTAACCATAACCTTAACCTTAACCTTAACCTTAACTATAACCTTAACCTTAACCTTCCCATAACCATAACCTTAACATTAACCTTAACCTTGAATTTACCTTAACCTAACCTTAACCCCTTAACCTTAACCTTAACCTTCCCATAACCATAACCTTAACCTTAAATTTACCTTAACCTAACCTTAACCCCTTAACCTTAACCTTAACATTCCCATAACCATAACCTTAACCTTGACTTTACCCTTAACCTAACCTTAATCTTAACCTACTCCCTAACCTAAATAAACCTGTAACCTTAACCTTAACCTAACATTAACCTTGAACTTTTCTTTAACCTTAACCTAACCTTAACCTAACCTTAACGTTGACCTTAACTATAACCTAACCCTAACCCTTACCAAACTTTAACCTTAACCTTAACATAACCTTAACCTTAATCTTCACTATAACCTAACCTTAACCTTAACCTAAACTTTAACCTTAAACTTAACCTTAACTTTACCCTTAACCTAACCTTGACATTAACCTAAGGTTAGGGTTGGGTTATAGTGAAGGTCAAGGTTAAGTTTAAGGTTAAGGGTAAGGTTAAGGTTAAGGTTAAGTTTAAGGTCAAGGTTAAGGTTAATGTTAAGGGCTTCATCAAGGTTAAAGTTAAGTTAAGGTTAAAGTTAAGTTTAAGGTTAGGTTAAGGGTAAAGTTAAGGTTAAGGTTAGGGTTAAGGTTAGGGGAAGGTTAAGGTTAAGGTTAAGGTTAAGGGTATGGGAAGGTTAAGGTTAAGGTTAAGTGTAAGGTTAGGGTTAATTTTAAGGGTAAGGTTAAGGTTAAGGTTATGGGTTTAGTCAGGTTAAGGTTAAGGGTTTTGTCAAGGTTAGGGTTAGGTTATAGTTAAGGGTAAGGGTAAGGGTTAAGGTTAACCCTAACCTTGACCAAACCCTTAAGGTTAAGGTTAGGTTAAGGTTAAGATTAGGTTAAGGCTAGGATTACGGTTAGGTTATAATTAAGGTCAAGGATAAGGTTAGGTTATAGTTAGGTTAGGTTAAGGGTAAAGTTAAGGTTAAGAATATGGTTAAGGTTAGGGTAAGGTTAAGGGTTAAGGTTAAGGTTATGGGTTTAGTCAGGTTAAGGTTAAGGTTATGGGTTTAGTCAGGTTAAGGTTATAGTTAAGGTTAAGGTTAAGGTTAGGTTAAGGTTAAGGATAAGGTTAAGTTTAAGTTTAAGGGTAAAGTTAAGGTTAAGGTTAAGGTTAAGATTAGATTAAAGTTAAGGTTAAATTTAAGGTTAAATTTAGGTTAAGGTAACATTAAGGTTAACGCTAGGTTAAGGGTAAAGTTAAGGGTAGGGTTAGGTTAAGGTTAAGGTTAATGTTAGGTTAAGGGTAAATTTAAGGTTAGGGTTAGGTTAAGGTTAAGGTTAACGTTATGGTTAGGATAAGGTTAAGGTTAAGGTTAAGGGTAAGGTTAAGGTTAAGGTTAGGTTAAGGTTAATATTAAGATAAGGTTAAGGTTAAGGCTAGGTTAAGAGTAAAGTCAAGGTTAACGTAAATTTAAGGTTAAGGTTAGGTTAAAGTTAAGGTTAGGGTAAAGGTTCACGTTAAGGTTAAGGTTAAGGGTTTGGTCAAGGTTATTGTTAGGTTATATTTAAGGTTAAGGTAAGGTTAAGGTTAAGGGTAAGGTTCGGTTCAGGGTAAAGTTAAGGTTAAGGTTAAACTTATGGGTTTAGTATGGTTAGGGTAAGGTTAAGGTTAGGTTAAGCGTAAAGTTAAGGTTAAGGTTATGGTAAAGGTTAGGTTAAGGTTCAGGTTAAGGTTAAGATTAGGGGAAGGTTAAGTTTAAACTTAATGTTAAGGGTATGGTCAAGGTTAAGGGTTTAGTCAAGTTAAAGTTAAGGTTATGTAAAGTTTAAGGTTATGGGAAGGTTAAGGTTGAGGTTAAGGTTAAGTTAAGGTTAAGTTTAAGGTTAGGGTTAAGGTTAGGGTTAGGTTATAGTTAAGGTTAAGGTTACGGTTAAGGGTAAAGTTAAGGTCAAGGTTAAGGTTAAGGGTTTGGTCAAGGTTAAGATTTGGTTATAGTTAATGTCAAGGTTAAGGTTATGGTTAAGGTAAGGTTAAGGGTAAAGTTAAGGTTAAGGTTAGGTTAAGGTTATGGTTAAGGTAAGGTTAAGGTTACATTAAGGTTAAGAGCAAGGTTAAGGTCAAGGTCAAGGTTAAGGTTAAGGGTAAGGTTAAGGTAAAGGTAAGGTTAACCTTAACTATAACCTTAACCCTATACCATAACCTTGACCAAACCCTTAATGTTAGTTTAAGGGTAAATTCAAGGTTAAGGTTATGGTTATGGGAAGTTTAAGGTTAAGGTTAAGGTTAGGGTTAAGGTTAGGGGAAGGTTAAGGTTCAAGTCAAGGTTATGGTGAAGGTTAGGTTAAGGTTAAGGTTAGGCTGAGGGAAAAGTGAAGGTTAAGGTTATGTTAAGGTTATGATAACCTTAACATAACCTTAACCTTCACGTTTCCCTGAACCTAACCTTAACCTTAACCTTAACCTTAACTTAATCTAAGCATAACCTTGAAATTAACCTTAAACTTAAGCTTAACCTAACCTTAACTTAACCTTAACTTTAACTTTAGCTTAACCTTAACCTTTACCTTACCCTTAACCTTAACCTAAACCTTATCTTAACCTTAACCTAACAATAACCTTGACCTTGATTTTCCCTTAACCTAACCTTAACCCCTTAACCTTAACCTTAACCTTCCCATAACCTTAACTTTAACCTTAACCTTAAAATTAACCTTGACCTTAACTATAACCTAACCCTAACATTAACCAAACCCTTAACCTTAACCTTAACCTTAACCATAACCTTAGCCTTAACCTTTCCGTAGCGATAACTTTAACCTTAACCTTGACCTTACCCTTAACCTCAACCTTACCCTTAACCTTACCCTTAACCTTAACCTTAACCTTACCCCCCTTAACTATACCCTTAACCTTAACCTGACTAAACTCATAACCTTAACCTTAACCTTAACCTAACCTTAACCTTAACTTTACCCTTAACTTTAACTATAACCTAACCTTAATCTTAACTCTTCCCTTAACCTTAACCTAACCGTAACCTTGACAAAACCCTTAACTTGAACTTGAGTAAACCCTTAAACTTGACCTAACCGTAACCTTAACCTTAACTTTAGCTTTACCCTAACCGTAAGGGTTTAGTCAGGTTAAGGTTAAGGTCAAGGGTTTGGTCACGGGTTTAGTCAGGTTAAGGTTAAGGTTAAGGTTATGGTTAAGTTAAGGTTAAAGTTAGGTTAAGGTTAAGGGTAAGGTTAGGTTAATTTCAAGTAAAGGTTATGGTTAGGGTAAGATTACGGTTAGGTTATAGTTAAGGTTAAGTTCAAGGTTAAGGGTGAAGTTAAGGTTAGGTTAAGGTTAGGTTAAGGGTAAATTCAAGCTTAAGGTTAAGGTGAAGGTTACATGTTTAGTAAGGTTAAGGTTAAGGTTAAGGTTAGGTTAAGATTAAGGGTGAAGGTTAAGGTTACAGGTCTTAACCTTAACCTTACCCTTAACCTTCACCCTTAACCTTACCTTGACCTTGACCTTGACCTTGACCTTGACCTTAACCTTAACATAACCTTAGCTTTAACCTAACCGTAACCTTAACCTTCACTGTAACCTTAACTTTAATTATAACCTAACCCTAACCTTGAGCAAACCTTAACCTTAACCTTAACCTTAACCTAACCTAACGTTATCCCTAACCTTAAATTTACCCTTAACCTAATCTTAACCTAACCCTAACCTTGACCAAACCCTTAACCTTTACCTTAACCTAACCTTAACCTTTACCTTAACCTTATCTTACCCTTAACCTAACCTTAACCTTAACTTGACTAAACCCGTTACCTTAACCTTACCCTTAACCTTAAGGTCAAGATTAAGGTTAGGTTAAGAGTAAAGTGAAGGTGAGGGTTAAGGTTAAGGTTAGGGTAAAGGTTAAGGTTAAGGTTAAGGGTTTGGTCAAGGTTAGGGTTAAGGTTAAGGTTAGGTTAAGGATAAAGTCAAGGTTAAGGTTAAGTTAAAGGTTTAGTCTAAGGTTAAGGTTAAGGGTTTGGTCATGGTTAGGGTTATGGTTTAGATTATGTTCAAGCTTAAGGTTAGGTTATAGTGAAGTTTAAGGTTAAGATAAGGTTAAGGTTAAGGTTAAGGTTAGGGTTAGGTTATAGTTAAGGTCAAGTTTAGGTTAAGGTTATGGGTCTTAACCTTAACCTTCACTATAACCATAACGTTAACCTTACCCTTAACCTTAACCTTGACCAAACCCTTAACCTTAAACTTAACCTAACTGTTAACACTGGAAAATCGTACAGTAGAAGATGACATCAATTAATGTCGAGCCCAAGGATTTACAGGATAGTAATACATTATGTAATCAAGAAGTATTTAAAATATATAAGATTTTGAAAAAATCAAATTTGAACTAGTCATAAATGCTCAAATGTGCACTTTTTCCTTCGAGAAGAGCGCCTTCTACGCACCCTTTTGCCCGAAAAGCATGCATTCCTGGAAATGGAAAAATGTCACTTTCCAGGACCACTACAAGAAAAGGACAGTTACTCCTTATGTGAAAGCTGCCTAAGGACAACCACTAGTGCCTCCTTAGACAATATGTGAGCACACAAAAGAATATTTGATCACACAATGGAATCACACCTCTCCCTTGGGTCACCATCCATCATGTACCAAGGGAGGGAAGGAGGATTTGAAGCTCACCTATATAAACCCACCAAGAGATGAACAAATGGTGATCACAGTGTTATGCTAGCCAAAGTTTCCCAAGCAACACTAGCATTGTGTGTGACCCAAGGAGCTGGAGCTAAAGAGGACTCGATGATTGGCCACCCAACATCTTAGTCCACCATAGTAGAGAGAGAGAGTTAGACTACGTCAAAAGGCAGAACTTGAAAGAAAAACATCCTTGCATCGGAACCTAGAGCCATTGCCTAGGGGCCCTTTGGCAAGTGGGTAAGATTTTATTTTATTCCAAGCATTCAATAAGAAGAGGCCATCGAGCCATCGTTTGCATTATTACTATTTGGAACTCTCTATATAGCTTCTTTTGTGTTTTTAGTTTTAGTTTTTTAACCAGAGCATACTTTAGCATATTATTTCATTTAATTTTTATGATTTTGACCTCCCCCCACATACTGCCTAATACGAATAGTTTAGAGAGTAGACCACACTCTCTAAGCTTGTGTGATTTTATAAACCCATGTGTCGAATCCACCACAAAAGGATTGGAGACTCACATAGACTAACTAGGAGGTTTTGGAAGTGGCCCATTATCCGCAAATGCTTTCTATTTGAGCAAGGAACAACGTCACATAGTTAAACTAGGGGACTTTTGTAAAGGATCACCAATATCCATATGTTCAAATTATGAGATTGTTCACCATACGCTCACAAACATTCACCCACTAAGAAAATAAAGGCACCTAAAAATAACTTAAACCAACTCACTAAATTCTCCCCACAGGGGCCATAAGAGAAATTATAGATTAAGTTAGGATCAAGGGGGTAGGCATCCAATAAGCTGCCTTGATCATGCTTCAAATTTGAAACATAGAAGTTGCATTTTTAGGGAGCTTTAAAATCCACCTATCAACCCACAGAATAGAAAACCCGAGCGTGGTAGAGACCCAATTCAGAGGGGGTTAGGCTTAGGCGCAGTGCGTGCGGTATCAGTTGGGGCTACCTAACCCGGCTGGTACTAGGTATTGTCAGCTGACTACCAAGAAGCCCAAGAGTCGAATTCTCACGTACAACGATGGTTCTTAGTGGCAAAAAATAGGGAATTATTCACCCTATAGGTGACGGTGCAAGCAAGCGCCAGACCCTCTGTCCTTACATTGGTTGATTCTCTTCGGCTGACTCGGGGCGTCGCCAGCTCTTACGGGACATTGTGCCAGCACTCGCAAGAAATCATCTCAAGGCCCAGTTAATTTTGAGTGTGTGAGGACGTTTTAAGTCTTCTATTATTTTGAGTATCACGGGAAAACAAAAAAAACCATTTTTTTCTTGATTGATCACATAGATTAAGTTAAAGGAAAATTCATTTCATTTTCGCTTTGTTTTATGTATGTGGCCATAAATTTGTCGTGATCACAGACTCGATCCCCTCAAAAGTTTTTGTTTTTCAAAAACCTAACCTGGTCGACACTTAAATTGTTCCAATGGAACCTCGTCGGTCCAGGCGTCTTTTGGCCCTCCTCCCATTATTAGGAGGGGTCCCAGGTCTTTCACCATTTAGGCGTCAAAGACGGAACATTGCCATAGTGGTTGGTTCCTCCTTTCTTGGAGCAACCTTAGTTGGGAACCCTAGTTGGTCTCCCAACACCACACTGCACACCACTCCCCCCAATCCCCTAGGGGGCAGAAGAGTGCATCCCATATGGGAATCCAGCTGAATTCACAACCGGGTACATCACAGAATAACCCTCATTCTAACCAGAACTTTGTGTCTTCACACCTTGCCATGACATTAACCTCTTAGTCACCCTTCTTAGCAGAATTAAATCTACTGGATTTAACTAATCTCACCAATGACCCCATTTCACACGACCCTAATTGGCCTCCCATGCCCATGAAGCTCCCTTCAGACATACCAAATTTTGAAGGAAAGCAAGCAAAAGACCCAGGAAATGATATAATGAACTTTCACCTGTGGTGCTCATCGAATAGCATCATTGACGATACTATTCGGTTGAGGTTGTTTCAACGCACTCTTACGGGAGTGGCCGCGAAATGGTACGTAGAGAAACTCCCTGCTTCACATAGAACCTTTAGCGCCCTCGCTACTACGTTCCTCACATGCTTTCAGTTACCCATTCACCACGATTCGGGAATGGAGTTACTGACTCATTTCAGACAATCCCCCTCTACCCATATTTCAGAAAATCTCCATGAGTGGAGATGACGTCACAGTTTATGCAAAGCACAACTCGACGATCGAGTCCTTTTAGATTTATTCTTGAAAAATATGATGGCGGAGATTTCGAAAGATGTGGCACAACGTAACCGCACATCCAAAGAGGACACAATCAATAAATCCCAACAACTTGAACTGATCTACACTCAATCAAGATACATATATAATATCCTGCCCAACACCCCATGCCTACAATCTTATCAAGAATTTCCAGGCGCATCAAACTCTGCAGATGGAATTATTGGTCAATGAACCAAGGGTACCTAGGCAGCAGTAGTAAGAATCTTGGTTACACACATGGGTCTACCCAGAACATGTCTCAACCCGAATTTCAAATTCATCATATGTAGCAACAAAATTTGACTAATAGGGTGCCAGTGTATCACCAAGGAGGAATTTACCCTCTAGCTGAGGGGACCCAGTACATAGGAAGAAAAACTGATGGAAGAATTCCCCCCCAATGGCCAGGTGTAAACATGGGACAACAGTATGCTCAGTCCCAAGCACATAACCCACTGACACAAAACAATGCACAGGTGAACTTTGCGCAGCCGTCCCAAAATCAACCACACCAGTATGATCAGGAGAACTACCCTCCTAATGTGGTTAAAAGAAAGGTAAAAAAACAAACCCAAAGGGAACCTTGGATAGGGGGGCAGCAACCAACAACGCCCACCGCGATCCTAGGTTGTAGGTAACTCCAACCGAAATCAGAACCAGGAGCCAAGAAATGCCCAAAAGTAAGGCAAAATTCCACCTCTACGAACAAACCATTCTTGCTCAATATGTGGTGAGTACGGGCACTATACTCACCACTGTCCTGAACTCCCTGAGCTTAAAAAGCTTCAGAGTAATCGAGGACAAGGAGGATCTTCCGAGACAACTGCAGTTATGCAAGAACCCTTCCCCCATCAAGGAACGGTCAGCATTCAGCAGTAAAACCCCACCGATTCTGGAAAAAAAAAACCATGAAATTTACATGGCTGGGGAAGAAATGTTTTTCCAAACTTGGAATCGTAGCTACGACACCCCACCAGAAACCAGTACGTCAGGGGCTAGTACGAGCGTACCGACTGCACCTTTAACCATTCTAAAGATTCCTTTGGAACCATTTCCAAAAATGGTAAAAGGGCCTAATAGGTGAGCAGGTAACTATTCCAAATCAGCCCACAATTACAACATCGTAGATTATTTAGCCCAGTCACCTGTTGCTATGTCCGCTTTGGAAGTATTGCAGTCATGCTTGAAGCAACGGAAAGCCCTACTTTTCACATTAGGCACCGTCGACCCTGCCGACATGCGCATGATGGATTTTGACTTAGACAAAGCCACCCTAGGCTTCCCTCCATTGTCACCTTCTACATACCAATATCAGTACATAATATGACTATTCACAGATGTGTCATTAACGAGGGTGCATCCACATGCATCATGTTAAAGAATGTATGGTAGAAGTTAGGAGCCCCCGAACTCAAACCTTCAGTCATCACACTTAGAGCATACGATGGTCACCCCTCAACCCCTGTCGGTCTCTTCCAAAATGTACTGGTCTGGATAGCTGGCAAGACGGTCCACATAGACATCGAAGTCTTGGATGCTCAGTTGGATTACAATATACTCCTTGGGTGGAGTTAGATGTACACCATGTCTACCATAGCATCCTCCATTTTCACATCATGATGTTCCCTCACGAGGATCAAATCGTCACAGTAGACCAGATGATGCACACTGAAAAGCATCCCTTGACCAACACAGATATGGTTCTACCCTATGTAGATACAACCATAGATGGTCTTTTACGGTATCAAGAATATGGCCCTAGCCAATTCAAACCGTTGTCCATCCTAGGGTCATTCCTAGGGGATCCTCCTATTATCCCTGAGGTATCACCCGATGCCACAGGGGCCCCGGTATGTGTGATGTCCACATCAAGCACTGAGGTTAGTCGAGACACGAACTCAAGCAGTAAGGTTAGTCAGGACAATGACTCCATCCAGTCTATTAATGATGAGATATGTACCATCTTGTACTTACAAGAGGAGCACCGATACGTAGAACACCCCCCAGTAATACCCATTATATTTTGCACCCTATGTCATGAATGTGGCCACTACCTTGAAGAGTGTGATGCGTTGGAACTCATTGACAGATGGTACCCAATTGAAAGATTTTATTACGTGGGGCTATGGGCAGCCCAATTCACATGCCCGTTATGCGCTGACAATCACCTAATATAGGATTGTCACTACATACCTCGCTTCCAACTAGCCCTTGCTAGCCTCTGCTCAGCCATAGTTCATCTTTCCCGAGAGGACGATATGTATGATGAATGCATCAACAGCTCCATGACCCAAGTAGAGGAGATGAGCAGGTCTATAATGTTCTTATCAGCTAAAGGATGACCTAGCAAGGAACCCATAGTTACCCCTACAAGCACTTCACAAGACCCACCCGCATGCACGTTATGCAAGCATACATACCATATAGTAGTCCATTGCCCTGACTTAGTAGCATTGCGATGATGGTACCTCGCCCGAACTCAGACCACGCACGATGGGACCGCCATATCATGGAAATTTTTCCTGATATGTCAGGGTAATAATTATGACTGAAATTGTACTTATGTCTCATGGATATGTCCCACTATCGACATGATTAATGTCGTAGAAAAGAGGACGAGCGATTTCCAAGAATGGCATAAAATATATGTCGCCGGCTCAATGTCCCCACCACCACAATGGTGTGTCAAGACTGATAAGACCACACACCAATCACGTAGACCCCAGACCAAGCCTAGGATAACATATGGCCTATGTGGTATAAACAGTCATCGGATCAACCAATGCAGAGAACTCAAACCCCTTGCAAATAGTTTCCGCATAATCTCACCCTCCCTCAAAAAATTCTCTCTAATAAAGAGAAGATCACACACACTTACTACTGAATTTGCTCACACTTTCATCATAAATTTAAGTGTATGCATCTACCCAAGATGAGAGCTACTAGAGTGGCATTAAGTCAACCACCCACCAAAAAGGGAGGCAAGTTTCAACCTACGACGCAAATATGGAAACAGAAGATGACCTGATCTGCAACCAACCCTTTCCAAGCGTCCACATCTGGAACATCAAGTAGTGTATATTCTCACACTATCTACTCTGTCTGTGCTGTGATACCTTGCACCATTTTCACCAGTCATAATCAAGCACTGGATGAATGTCCATTGCTACAAGTGTTTAGGAACCTCTGTAATAAAAACAGCTTCCACCCACTGGAAATTGACTATCCTAGCGGGAAATCCAACCATCGGCTCACGCAGGACTCCATTTCAGAGATCCTTCCCTCGCCGCATGCCAGCGACATAATTAATCACATATGACATGTGTAATCGCATGCCCAAAATAGGATTTCAACAACCTCCCTGTCACAAGAATTCCACTTTATTCCTGTCAAAAAAAACCAAGGCACCTTATGCCTTTGCATAGATTTCCGCGAGATAAAAAAACTTGCATACCACCATCAAACTTCTTGATGACACCCAACCACTTATGTGCAAGGCCCTCCACTAGAGCATCCGCCATATGCATGTCTACCTCGATTCCCAGCTAGTAGTCTCACAGTTAAACCAAACATTTGAAACCAGAGACACAAACCTATTTAGAAAATATTTGCGTGCCAAAAGATTAAGAAGACAATTTGAGTATATTACATTCTCACATGTATCAAGGAATCAAAACCAAACAACTGGTCGCATAGCTAACAATATCCTAGACCGGAATGCATCGCGAACAAACCACCATAGATAAAAAGCCAAAAACATATATATCCATCAGCATAATACAAAATGCATAAACCGAAATAGATAGCACACCATGTAGAGCCGCAAAAAAGATCTCTCATATATATATCAAAAAATATGTGTATCAAAGTACAAAAATAGTATCGCTGGCCCATTGGCCAGCCTAACAATATAGAGGTCTTCAAAAATGAGGGACGCATCATCATAATGGGTGCTTTCCCTATGTACAAATATACTCTAGGGTGGTGCCCCCTGTTGTAGACAATTTTGTCACCCCTAGAGACAGTCTAGAGTTGCCATAGACCAGTGCCTAGGACATCTTATCATAGCAAGAGAACATGAAATATAGCTTGGGTGTCAATCTAAAAGCTCTCTTACTATCTCTTGTTAAACAAGGAAACTAGTTTAAATGGGACCAATCTCTCTCAGAAGCTGATACAAAGATAAGAATAATGTAGGAACATCATGCAAAACTCCAATACAAAAGCATCAGAGAGGTAAGAGATAGCTTACTGCAAAGAGGGCCAGTTCAAATAATATGCCACAAAAAAATCAAATATCGTAAAGTGGATGCGATGAAGAAACAGGAAGAAGATACTAGTTAGCATGAGGTCGACACCCGGATACACAACGAACCACATATGGGATTATCCAACTAAGAATCCATACATGACAATGGCATTTTTAAAAGCACCCTCATCAAGTAACTAATATAGCAGAAAATATGAATGACATGAACATGGAACAAATGATATCATGACTAGGCCTATTTAAAGTGCTTGACTAATCCAATTATGGGCACCAACTAGGATGAATCCTTACTTAAGATTAGTGAGCCACTCGCATTCTAGAACATGATACAAGAAGATAAATAACATGGAATGAGATTTTATATTAACACATAAGAGAACATTACATACTCGTGAGATACCAAAGACCGGAATCCTCATTACGACTTATAACTCCTCCTCACCGAGACCCTACGGGCTCCGAGCCTTCATACGTAAGTGTTACAATATGTATACAAGAACTTCTCACCTGCACGAGTTCTATCGATAGAAATCTGGAACCCTTACAATGTCTTTCTTTTTTAGTTTTTATAGGAGAAGGAGAAAACTCTAGAGAATGAGGTAGGTGATATACATTTAATGATCTTATTTAAAACGAATTTAAAAGAAAAACCCACCTATGCATGTTTGGTGGTGCTGAAATTGTGCAAGTACTTTGCTACAACTTCATGAAATAAATTTTGAGGATTAAAATCTCCTCATGAACAAGACATAAGGAATAAAATATATACATGTTACGTACTTAGCGGGAAGAAAAAAATCGCTACAATAAAACCCCGGGGTTTCTTGTATTTGTGCATAGTACTCTCGTCCCCTTGGGCCCCGAACCGGAATTTGTATTTTTCAATGTCGGACACCGAGCTCTTCGATCTTTCCGTTGATATTCTTCGTAACCTCATTTATGCTTTCAACTACTGAATCTGCCCCCTTTGAATTGCTCGGCGTGGGTTTAATGGGTTTACTTCTGCTTCCATTAATGAAGTCATATCACAAGAACTACCCTCGCCTTTCCCTCTTAAATTTCACTCGTTAAGAATGGTCCTTAGAAGAGATCTTGGCCTCTCGCAACGGAGGTGATGCATTATGGCGGCTCCTTCTCAATACAAACCTGAAAAACCCGCAAATATATTAGAAAAAACCAAACACATGAGTAAAGGGCATGGAGGTGGAGATGATGGTGACGTCGAGGACATGGCCACATAGCTAGAACAAGCGGGGGTGGCAAGGAAATTACAAAGTGGAGGTGTGGTGGAAAGGCTGGCCGTAGAGAAACATTAACACATAACGTAAGAATGAAATATATATATATGAATAGCGGAGGGTGAGATGATGAAC
The DNA here is from genome assembly GCA_034641835.2 of Pinus albicaulis. Lineage (NCBI taxonomy): Eukaryota > Viridiplantae > Streptophyta > Pinopsida > Pinales > Pinaceae > Pinus > Pinus albicaulis. The sequence continues at coordinate 108,037 of JAXQQM020081682.1, read as the reverse complement.
ACATGGAGCAATGACGTGGTGGGGGGACTCGGTCGCCGGGTGGTCGAGCGGATGATCCGGGACCGTTCAATTCCGCAGTAAGATCCATGGTTACAAATGCTTTGAGGCAATGGGACGGTGGGCCATGGACGTGACAGACATGGGTTAAAGCGTGTGCGGCTTCGGAGGATATCCACCGTTGGATGGAGGTCGATAGATCCGACGGCTGCCGGTGAATTCCGCTGCTCCGTCTATGGTCGGCCATTTAATGTGTGAAATGGGCGCTTTGGCAATCGTACACCGGGACACGTGTCACCCGGCGTATGGAATCGCTGGGTCTGCGGGGAATACCGCCGACCATGGATGAGTGGTGCGGAAAATACCACTCGTTTTTCGAGTGCGGGGACCACCATTGTTGGATTGATTGCGGGCCGTAGATTTGGTTGAGATCGGACGGCTAAGGTTTGGTCCGAAACTATAAAGTGATGGGCCCCGCTTGGTTATAACACAAGGTTTTGCATACGATTCACATGGGGATTAAAACCAAGGGGTTGAGACCCGATATAAAATTTAATTGCGGGTTTTAACTTTGAATGGGGGTATTTTTGTGCGTGGGGGGGGAATGATAGATGAAATGTGAGGGTTTTGGGCCACTATAGGGATTTTAAATGAATTCGGATGGGACTCGTTAGCCAAAATTTAGAATGGAGGGGCTGATATGCACAACATCGGCTCCATCCGGGGATGGTACATTCCTCCGTGGACGTGGCGAGAACCTACGGACCAGCTGATCATTTCTTTGCATACCTTGATCTTCTCGTTCTTCTAGCTTTTCTCTTCGTAATTTATCGAGTGCACGAACAAAATCAAAATTAAAACAAAAACATATATATAGTATGATACATCGGGCTTGCTCGCCTAAATCGAATTGAAAGTAGGGCTTGAGGAATTGACCATTTACGAGGGCATCCAAAGAAATCACCCCGTAAATTTTCCAATATGAACGTGTTGTTACCTCCCCTGTTCCACAAATTTAAATGGACCAAACCAAAGTGGATCAAATTTAGCATGATTGCCCTTCTCTCGCTCTTCGAACGTCCCATCTAAGAATCGAGTCTCCAATTTTAAATTTTCTATCTTTCGCATGCCGATCAAAGATGTTTTTTCATTTTCTCCCCGATACTCCAATAATCTCTAATTCACTTGGCTCCGTGTTTCTTCCAATTCTACCAATTGGTTAATCCTTCGACCATGTCATCTAGTTCTTCCCTGGATTTCCCTGCATGAAACATGCCACCGGCAAAGCCAATTGCACAGAAAAACAACTCGCTTGTCCATATACTAATTCATAAGGAGATTTCCTCTTGCTCTCTTCGTCTGGGTTATCCTATTCGCCCATAGAGCAAATTTTAATTGGGAATCCCAGCTTTTTTCCGATTCTCATTTATTGTTTTCTTCAAAGTCCTCACTAGGGTTTTATTTGAGGACTCTTCCAAGCCATTACCCTATTGATAGTAAGCCGTGGAGTGATTCAATATAATGTTGTACCGCCCTGCAGAAATTTACGAACCTCGGAAGACTTGAAGGCTTGTGTGTTATTAGTTACAATTCTAGCAAGACAGCCCAAACCCGGATATGATATTTTCTTCCACAAATTTGATTATCACAGACATCTCGTAGCATTTCTTGCGGGTATGGCTTCCACCCATTTTGTAAAATAATCACGTGGTCGTTAGTATCCATTTATATTGGCCACTTGATGGGGGGGTGTATTTCCCCTATAAAATCTAATCCCCATTTCCGAAATGGCTCATTTACATGAATAGGAATCAAGGGTAAAGCTGCCAATTTCTGTCTTTTCGCAAATATTTGGCACTTGTCACATGTTCCGACCCAAGCAAAAGCATCCGTAAATAATTTTGGCTAGTAGAAGCCGACCTTCGAGATTTTATGAGTCGTAGCCCTCCAGATTCGTAATGTCCTCCACAGATTCCTTCATGAAATTTCCGTCATTATATTCTCCACTTCATTTTCTCGTAAGGCATAATAGTAATATACCGAAGGATCTCTCCAATATAGTTGTCCATTAGCAACTATGTATTTCGGGATTTCATTCTTACGTACTCGTACTTTACCTTATCACAACTTGGAGGATAGCCGAGTGTTAGAAGATATTCAACTATTTCTTTGTACCAAGGACTAGTAAGATATTTTATGTGTATCTTTTGAGTGGCCATCTCTAGTCCTTGCTCGTTCTTCTCCTTTCTCGTGATTCTTCATTTGCTATCATGGATAAATTTATGCCCGAGCCCGATGATTTGATTCGAGACAAAATTTTGGCTAGCCCTTGTCCTTTAACCAGCCTTAGTGGGTCTTATGTCCAGATCGTACTCCCGTATTTTTGCAATCCATCTTCCTCTTTTGCCTTCACTATCTCCTCGAACAAGGATGTCCTTGACAATCGCTGTAGGAACATATGCGTAGTGTGGGATTGTAAAACATATGTTCTAAAGGCTTTGAGAGACTTAACCAGTGGCATATGCCTCGTTTTCTAGTATGTTATATTTCAATTTCGCATCATGCAATACCCGATCGAAAAAGGCTATTGGTTGCTCATATCCATCTTCATTTTTACGTAATAAAACTCTTGCTACTCGTATGGGGTGAAGAAAATGAAAAGATTATAAATGGCTTTGTATAATCGAGGCCCAACTAGCACGAGAGCCTCTCGCAAATGCCCTGTTTTATCCTTGTGAATGCATATCTAGATTCCCGGGACCATTTTACTTCATTATTCTTTTTCAACATATTAGTTATATGTCTAACTATCTCAGAGATAGTTAGGAATGAATCTTCTCGTAAAATTAATTCGGCCTAGAAACACCGCACTTCCTTCTTATTCCCCTGGGTAAAGGAATACTGTTTATAACTTCAACTCTCTTAGGGTCTATTTTCACACCGTCTTTAGTTACAATGTGCCCTAAGAGTTTTCCCTCATCTAATGAAAATAAATATTTTTGAGGATTGAGTGAAAGACCATACCTTCCGCATTTTTCAAAAGTTCTTCATAAGTGATGAATGTGTTCAGTATCATTCTTTGTAAATACCGTGATATCATCCGTATATACCACCAAAAACTTGTCCTACTCTCCAACAAAGGCTATGTCCATTGCCCTATGAAAAGTAGCTCTTGCATTAATTAATCTAAAAGGCATCCCGGCATACATGAATGTTCCCCATGGCGTGGTGAAAGCGGTTTTCTTTTTTATCTTCCGGGGAACACATGCCCACCTAATTATAACTGTAAAAAACCATCCATCATTGACATTCTAGATGCTCCCACCACTTTCTCGCAAGATGTGGTCCATCTTAGGCAGTGGATAATTATCTTTTAGAGATGATCTATTTAAATTCCTGAAATCCACACATAATCTTATTTCTCCATTCTTTTTTTCATACAGGGGACAAGATTTGCCACCCATTCGAGTATCTTAGTGGCACTATTATTTTGGCTTGTAGCAGCCTTCTTGATTTCTTTTTTCAATAGAGGGAAGCAGCAGAGGATTTATCCGCTCGAGCTTCGCTTATATGGTTTTGCATCTTTCCCTCGTAGGAATTTTATGTTGCATTATATTAATATCAAAATTTTTTAGGTCCTAATAGGACCATGCAAATACATCTTTGTAAGATTGAAACAACTTCAAATATTTTCTTTTATATTCCTCTCGAAACCTTTTTTGGATAATTTTACGATTTTGGGCTCGAGCATCGTTGCCCAAATTCAAGTCTTCTACTTGATTTTCTTTCTACCGCATTGTTTGGCTGCAATGGAATATCATCTTTGTTAAATAATCTTTCTAGAGGCACCCGACCCTCTAGGGATAATATTTCCTTTTAGCCTGCAACACTTTACTTCCCGCCATTTCATCTTCCCATTTGTTATCCGCAACATTTTCAGCTTCTTCAATTTCTCCTACTGTTTCTAAGAATTTCTTCATTTGTTCGTCATCTTCGAATACTCGCCGATACTTAATATTATCCGGGATGGATAGCTCGTATCGCACCTCAACTTCGTATCTCGAAGTGGATTCCGAGGAGGTTAGAATGTACCTGGCAGCTACAAGAAGAGAATCTGCTATTCTGTTTCCGCTCCCAAGGCTCGAATCGTATGTTAAATGCCAAAAATAAATTTTCTACCATGTCCCATACTTCATTTATATATTCTCTCACTGGGGGTGTTTAGTTTGACATTGATTTTTGACCTTCCTTACCACCAAATTTCGCAGTCTCCCATGACTTTTAAACTTTGTATTCCCATATTCTTAGCCGTCTCGTAGTCCCAACAAAAGTGCTTCATATTAAGCTACATTATTGGTAGCCTCATATTCCAATTTAAAGGACAGATGGGACCCATTTGCCCGTAGGAGATATTAATAACACCTGCAGCTCCATTACCTTCCTTTGAATTTGCACCATCAAAATGTAAAGTCCAAATTTCTGCTCCCCGGCCTTCAAGGCCGCTCGCTTTGGATTTGACCAAAACGAGGCTCATGGGCATAATTTTGATTTTCTTCTAACATCAAACATGAGAAGTATCCCTCTTTGTTATAAACTAGGGAATTCCTTCGAGCAATCGACTTTAGTTACCATTTTAACAAATCTAGTCTCCCCCTGTACAACCTCCTCTCCCGTCCTCCAAAGACTCGGGAGCGTAGCATATGTTAAGTCCATTTTGAGTGACCCACCAATTTTTGTACCCCAGGATCTTGACAAGTAACATGCCAAAGCGGGTCGGGATATCAACAACCACAATGTCCATGACCACACTCTTTGCTTGGGATTTGGGCCAAATTGACCACTAAATCTTTAATCATTCCTAAGCATTTAACTCTTTTGGAATCAAATGAGTATAGGTCTTTATATGGTCTTGTAATTTGTAGTCCTAGTCTGTTCCATGTGTACGACGTAGGCATAATATTATGGGAAGCCCCGAATCTAGCATACAATTGTGTAACAACAAAGTCATGAATAACTAGAGACACATAAAAAGGAGGGGTAGAAGGATCTACTTCCTCAACATGTGGGCCAAAGACTACCGGGGGTCTTTCTTCTTGAAGGTTTAAACTATCGTGCACAATTGATATTTCGGGAGGAAGCATGAAGGAAGTAACTTGACACCGATATGCAGTGTTTGTTTTAACAACTCGATCGGGGGGACTGGAATTTTAATTTTCTCAAGTTCTTTTTGCAAACTAAAAGAAACGAAAGGATTTTTCGTTACAACTTCTTTAAATTCTTTGTTATCAGTTGAAGATTTAATTTCTTTTGCCATCGACTCGACATGGGGAGGACTAACTACTTTTTGAAGAAGAAGGAATCGATCATTTGGTTGCAAGGGAGTATTTGGAGGACTCTTACCTTTTTTTGTGTTTCTCTTTGTTGCCGATTCTTTTCGAGCGGTACCTCCTTCCGAGGGGGCTCTTCTTCTTGATCTTGAGTCCGGGTCCTCTTCCTTGAAGATCCGAGATCGTATTTTACATTGAATTGTGCTTGCATGAAATCAGCAAATTGCTTACAATAATGATCAATCTCTCGCTTCTTCTTCTTCTTCTTGCAATGGGTATTCTATATCATCACCGTTTGAAAAAGAAAAATTTGAATCTTCTAATTGATAAGTAGCATCTTCATTGGAGTCTTCTACTGGACCTTCCAAGTACAATGGATGTGGTACCCGATCTTGTCGCTCCTTTGCTTCCCTTGGAAATATTTGCAATGGTGGTCTCTTATACTCGGGGATTGTATCCTCCTGTTTGGAGCATTATAAAAATTCTTGGGGGGCTAAACTCTTAGCCTCCAATTCAAGCTTGACCATCTTCTTTATCATTTTTCTTATTTCCTCCATTTTATCCGAATCCTTATCTTGGCTAGAGGAGGAAACCTCTTCTTTACCTCTCCTCCTAGTATCTTGTTCAACATTTCCCTTTAATTTCCCAGTGGAGGCAAAGTTTGCTTCCAACTCCAGAGCATCCGACCGAGCATCATCTAAGGTAGCAGGGTTTTCTTTCCCTTAGAGAGAATCCAAAATCTGAGTCAAATGCTCGTTATGAAAACAACTTTGGCGACATTCGATGTGGCTTCATATCGGCGAGGGAGATTTAGATATAACTTATTAAATCTCTTAATAAACTACGACACTCCTTCGTTATGTTTATTCTTAAGAGTATTGAATTAAGTAAGACACTATCCATGGTCTTTATTTTCTCCCCATTTCCCTGAGAAAAGTATTCTCCATGTCATCCTGTGGTCACCGAACGGTTTCCCAAGGTCTTGAACCATTTTCTCGGCTTCACCCTCCAAATATTGTACAAATAATCTTAAGACCACATCCAAATGTTCAACATTTAAGTTTTCTACAAAGGGAGCGAGAAAGTCTCAAGATGCTTCCGAGCATAAATTTCATTTTCTCCATTAAATCTAGGTAGAATCTTCAAATAATCCCGTGGCATATCATTCAACACTTGAGGTAAATCTAGGTGGAGCATATTTGTTCAATAAAAAAAGCTGGTACATTCACCATTGGGGGAGGTGGGGGTTGTGCAATAGTCCGATGTACAAATGAAAGAAGAGGAGGCGGAGGGAGTGGAGTATGTGTGATAATCGGGATGTGTCGTACGGAGGTATGGGGTGTGGATGGAAACAATTCATGATTAACAAAGGCCACCTCTCGTAACTTCTTTAATTTCCTCAGCCTCGGGAGTAGGACGAAAATCCTCTTCAATACTGGCACTTCCCCGGTGGACTTTCTAAATAATATTCGAGATTTTCTTCGAGTGGGATCGAGATGTTCGGTTCTAATTTCTTGAGAAGAAGAGGGCGTACAATTTGCTACGAGAATATTCGGAGATTTCATCACGAACCGATTTCCTCTCTTTCCAAACTATTTTATGAATGATCTTCTCCGGGGTCGACATGTAGGGTGTCTTTGAGCGAGATGTATCTAACCTCAAATGTGGCTTACGAGGAGCCGGGACTACCAATAGATTTATCGAGTAAATAACGATGGAGTCACCAAGGTGAGAGATATGAAACTCTTCAACTCTCTCGTGCTCACCCGATTAGAGAGTGAATATGATTTTTTAGAGGCCCAGGGAAGCGATATTCTTGAATTCGCTCCCCCGGCAAAGTTGCAGAAAGATGTTGTAGACAATTTTTTTCACCCCTAGAGACAAGCTCTAGAGTTGCCATAGACAGTTGCCTAGGACACCTTATCATAGCAAGAGAACATGAAATATAGCTTGCGTGTCAATCCAAAAGCTCTCTTACTATCTCCGTTAAACAAGGAAACTAGTTTAAATGGGACCAATCTCTCTCAAAAAGTCGATACAAAGATAAGAATAATGTAGGAACATCATGCAAAACTCCAATACAAAAGCATCGTACGAGTTAAGAGACAACTATCGCAAAGAGGGCCATTTCAAATAATATGCCATAGAAATCAAATATCAGAAAGTGGATGCAGTGAAGAAACAGGGAAGAAGATACTAGTTAGCATGAGGCCGACACCCGGATACACAACGAACCACATATGGGCTTATCCAACTAAGAATCCATACATGACAATGGCGTTTTAAAAGCACCCTCTTCAAGTAACTAATATAGAAGAAAATATGAATGACATGAACATGGAACAAGATATCATGACTAGGCCTATTTAAAGCGCTCGACTAATCCAAGTATGGGCACCAACTAGGATGAATCCTTACTTAAGATCAGTGGAGCCACTCGCATTCTAGAACATGATACAAGAAGATAAATAACATGGAATGAGATTTTATATTAACACATAAGAGAACATTACATACCGTGAGATACCAAAGACCGTAATCCTCATTACGGTTATAACTCCTCCTCACTGAGGCCCTACAGGCTACGAGCCTTCATACGAAGTGTTACAAGATGTATACAAGAACTTCTCACCGCATAGTTTACTGATAGAAATCTGGAACCCTTACAATGTCTTTCTTTTTAGTTTTTATAGGAGAAGGAGAAAACTCTAGAGAATGAGGTAGGTGATATACATTTAATGATCTTATTTAAAACAAATTTGAAAGAAAAACCTACCTATGCATGTTTGGTGGTGTTGAACTGGTGCAAGTACTCTGCTACAACTTCATGAAATAAATGCTGAGGATGAAAATCTCCTCATGAACAAGACATAAGGAATAAAATATATACATGTTCTGTACTTAGCGGGAAGAGAAAAATCTACTGCAATAAAACCCTGGGGTTGCTTGTATTTGTGCATAGTACTCTCGTCCCCTTGGGCCCCGAATCGGAATTTGTATTTTTCAATGCCGTACACCGAGCTCTTCGATCTTCTCGTTGATATTCTTCGTAACCTAATTTATGCTTTCGACTACCGCATTCGTCCCCCCTTTGAATTGCTCGGCAGGGGTTCAATGGGTTTACTGCTTCCATTAATGAAGTCATATCACAAAGAACTACCCTCAGCTTCCCTCTTAAATTTCACTGTTAAGAATGGTCCTTAGAAGAGATCTTGGCCTCTGCGACGGAGGCGATGCATTATGGCAGCTCCTTCTCAATACAAACCTGCAAAACCCGCAAATATATTAGAAAAACCAGACACATGAGCAAAGGGCGTGGAGGTGGAGATGATGGTGACGTCGAGGACATGGCCACATAGCTAGAACAAGCAGAGTGGCAAGGAAATTATAGTGGAGATGTGGCGAAAAGGCTGGCCAGAGAGAAACATTAACACATAACGTAAGAATGAAATATATATATATATGAATAGCGGAGGGTGAGATGATCAACACGTGGAGCAATGACGTGGTGGGGGGACTCGGTCGGCGGGTGGTCAAGTGGATGATCCGGACCATTCAATTCCCGAGTAAGATCCACGGTTACAAATGCTTTGAGGCAATGGGACGGTGGGCCATGGACGCGACGGACATGGGTTAAAGCGCGTGCAGCTTCGGGAGGATATCCACCGTTGGATGGAGTTCGACGAATCCGACGACACCTGGGTGAATTTTCGCTGCCCGTCTATGGTCGGACATTTAATGCGTGAAATGGGCGGTTGGAAATCGTACCCCGGGACACGCGTCACCAAGCGTATGGAATCGCGGGTCCGCAAGGAATACCGCCAGCCATGGATGAGTGGTGCGGAAAATACCACCGGTTTTCGAGTGCGGGGACCACCATTGTCTGGATTGATTGCGGGCCGTAGATTTGGTTGAGATAGAACGGCTAAGGTTTGGTCGCGAAACTATAAAGTGATGGGCCCCGCTTGGTTATAACACAAGGTTTTGCATACGAGTCACATGGGGATTAAAACCAAGGGGCCGAGACCCGATATAAAAATTTAATTGTGGGTTTTAACCTTGAATGGGGTATTTTTGTGTGCGAGGGGGGGGAACGATAGATGAAATGTGAGGGTTTTGGGCCACTATAGGGATTTTTAAACGAATTTGGATGTGATCGTTAGCCAAAATTTCGAATGGAGGGGCTAATATGCACAACACCCCCTCAAGAGGAGCACCTAGGCCCACCATCGCTCCTAGTGCCACCACTAGAGTTGTTGTCACCACCGCAATAGCTACCCATCATAGAGTAGGCCGGTAGTCCCTCTCGCGGGCCATCACTATGTTTAGCCATGCCTCGTCAAAGTCATCCATAAGACCTCGGGTAGGCATCCTATGGCTCAAATGGTCCACTCGACCCTAGAATTCCTTTAGAGCCTCCACCCGAGCCGTAAGTACTCGTGATGCGCACCTCAGCTCGCATCTACACGAGCTCTCTCAGCCCTACTACCTCGGTGCCGTAGCCGAGCCGCTAACCTCACCGAAGGTCCACCCTACGGCACCACCTCCCCCGACCACCCCGGCGGTCGTGGGGGGAGGATCGTGACCCACCGGGGCCGGGCCACTCGGCTTCCCACCTCACCAACGTCTACACGAGTAACCAAAATAATATCGTTGTCAATAAAAAACACTCAAGTACACAAAAAACTCGAGTAAATTCAGAAGTATAGCACATACCTACGGGACCCCAAACATAATCAAAAGGGAGACCAATATCCGGATCACCCCGAAAGTCCATCCCCGCATAAGGGTGTGGAAAAAACATCTACAGATTGGCCTCAAACCAGGCCTCCATCGTGGCATTCCAATAACGACCCACCATGCCACTTGTTAGCCATCAATAATTTTTGTCACGAGAAAATGATGGCTAAAATAGGTCTTGAGCCTTGAAGAGATTATTTTCATATAAAATTACTCATTCTTCAAGCCTTATGGTGTTTTCTAAAAAAAAATCTTCACTGTTGTTCCTTTGTTGTTTTTTCCTTCGCTATTTTTCCTTCATCGTTGTTTCTTCACCGTTGTTCCTTCATTACTTTTTCCTTTACTATTGTTCCTTCGTCGTTGTTCCTTCACTCGTTGTTCCTTCCACACTGTTCCTTCACCGTTGTTCCTTCACCGTTGTTCCTTCACCGCTATTCCCGTGATCGCTATTCCTTTACCGATGTTCCTTCACTGCTCGTTCCTTTACTATTGTTCCCTTATTTTTTCTACCCCCCACGCCCCTTGTAAAAAAGGTTTTTCCCTTTGTATTTATCCATAACTGGATTTTTACGTTTTAACACCGAAAACCGAATTTTTCCCCGACCTAAAATATTTCCCACTACGTGAAAAAAAAGATGACATCACCCCGGCCCCACCACGTGTTTCCATCGCACATATTTCTATTTTTTGCACTCATCCATGGCCGTTGATCTTCGGCCCAAAGATCTAACGGTCCCAACCACATTTTGTGTTCATTTCACCAATAAAACTAATCGCTCATTTTCGTTGCAAAATAGGTGGTTTTTTTCCCTGGACACATGTCAATCAAAGACCCGTATCACGTTCATTCCTAGCTAAACTTCTTACCACTCATTTCATGCGCGAAAACCATTCGTGGTTTTCTGAAACCGCCTATCAACTATTTCGCTCCAATATTCAAATTAAACCCTATTTTCACGGGTTTTGTCCGTAAAACCTCCTCCACATGCAATTTATCCTCCTCACCTGCTCCTTTCACCCCCCACCCAGACCTCTAAAAGTATTTTAACCCAATACGCATAGGATTTTATGTAATAGTTTGTTTATGTTGCGGGTTTCATGGCGGATGAGCCGTAAAGCCGTCGAACAGTCGTGATAAAGTAACAAAGGGTCAAGGATGATGATCCTCGTGCAAAAATCATGAATAAAGGGATTCCAAAGTTTCAAAAATCATGGTTTGACCTGGTGCCTCACGACCATTGGTTATATAATGAAACCCTCGGCGCGCCAAAGACACATGTACATTAACAAAGGAAACGAAGAAGAACAGATGAAAGACAGAGGAGATTAAAGTTAAAGGTTAAAGTTTAAAAACTCGAAGATTTAAAGACTTAAACGATGATTTACAAAGATAAAGACACAATGAATAAAGCAAGAGAAATGCTTAAAGGATAAAACAATCAAGATAAAATTTTTAAAGGCCCGAAGATGATTATAGAAGTCCAAAAGCAAAAACAAGGGTTTAAAGCAACAAAGAGAGATAGATCACTCAATAAAGCCTCCAAATTCCACATCGGTGAGGCAATTAATCCTCAAAATGCCACCTACCATCTAATTTGCCTCAAAATAATACACGCTTAATGCAAAGTCGGAGATATTTTCCAAAATACAACTCAAGTAATTTCCAGCTACCAAAAAAGCCTCAAAGTCAACAAAAGTGACTAAAGTTGATGAAAATTAATGCAAGATTCAATTAACGAGAGTTAAAAACATTAGATAATTTCTCCATTTGGCCCTTCAAAGGCCAAGAAGTACTTACTCGTATTAATTGAACAAATAACCCTTTCTTTCACTCCACCTCCTCATTCTTCTATAAATACTTCTCTAGAAGACAATATTGTCTTGGTTGAATACTTGTTGAATGTAAATAGCTATTGAGGTTGATGAAGCTATGTTTTGTAATTGAAGAATGATAAGTTGAGGTGAGAAGTTTTGAAGCTCTAAAGACTCACCGGACTTGAAGATTGTAACTAGTTTGAACATCAAATACACAAGCGGATTTATGGGATCCTGGGTCTATGTCAATGGTGATGTTTTTCTTACCGTAATTGTTATTTTTCTCATGTTTTCCATAATTTTCACTTTATTTGATAAATAATATCAAATATAGATTATGATTTACTTCTAAATTACCCTAAATCTCACTCATAAATCTTTATCTTTATGTTTTCTTCTATTTGTGTTTTGAGGATAATTCAATTGAGTATAACCAAAGTGAAGTGTTGGTAAGCCCATGTTTCCCTGAGTACAACTTGAGATATTGTCTTTGAAATTTCTTGAAATTCTTCTTATTAAAGTTAAACTAGAGAATTTTATGGTTAGCCTTGTCCTCTAGTTTGTCTCCAACGAGCTTGCTTTGAAAATTTCCCTTAAGAATATCCTAAAAAGCAGTGTTAGATTCAAAGTTCTTACTTGATCTTAAGCTATTCTTTGTTTTTATCTTAAAAAAAATTCTTTTGAGTATGCTCTGAAAGTAGGCTAGGTTAAAATTCTTACTTGATCTTAAGTTGTACTTTGTTTTTCTTATATGTTTTCTTCTTTCACCACATTTTTTATGTTCCATACCATAAATAAACTTAAAGAGATCCTTTGATATAGATTAATTTCCCCATCGACCATTCTTGAAACTAGTTGTGCAATTAAATCCTTTTGTGACTCCATAGCCCAATGGATTGATACTATTCCTTAATTATCCTATCAGCTTGAACCATTCGTCAACTTACTCACACCTTCACCCTTCAAATTGACTTCCTTCATTTTGATGATATCCTACCCAACCAAAACAAACAAAACCATTGTACTTCCTAACTAGCCTAATATCATATAATAAGCCTTAAAGATCATATCTTTGAAAACATCACACATAGAGAGATCCCTCTATGAATCTAGGATGGCTAGATTCTTAGATTCCAAAGCGGTTTTGATGTAGGCTCTACGGCTGTTTGTACTTGCCAATCTTGCAACTACGAGACCTAACATAGTGGCGACCATACTGGGGGAATTTATGAGTAAAATCCTTAAAATCCCTCGTAATTCAAGTAAGATTAGCTTTCTTCAAGCACTACCAACATAATGGTGATCATGATAGGACCTGTTCGAATCGAGTGGCAATCTAGGTAACCCTTAGGGTCCCTATGCACCCTTGTCAAACCTTGAAGAAATTAGCTACCGATCAATAGAGTAGACTCTTTTTATCTCTATTGAGGAGGTAAATCCCCTCCGTGGATAGAGGCGATCCCACTAGCCCTATATTGGGTCTAGCAACAATCAAATCATGCAATGACATTGATTCCTAGTTACAAGAAAAACAAATACCACGATAGGTAGCCTACCTCAAATCCCACACTCGTTGTTGTCGATGAAGAAGCGGTGCTCTTCGCCTCTAGCTTGAAGGATCACAATCCTTCCACTCGTCATGTCCGGACACTCGTACACACACGAGAGAAATGACAACATACAACGTAATACTAAAAGCATGTAACTATATATCGGTTAGAGAAGATATAATTCATTGCATCACATGAAAGAGTAAACACAAGAATGGAACCAAAATCGCAGTCTCTTATATTATAAATGACAAAAGGGAGATTACAACCAAGTGCTCGATGCTATGATCTTCCTTCGGTGGAGCTTCCGATGGAGCATGTCTCAACAAATCTTGTCGAATCTAGACAAAGCTCTCTCTCTTACGGGGTTCTCTCCTACTCGCTCTCAATAGTTGCCCATATATAGTTTCCTTCCTACAAGTTTAGATAGCTAGAAAATAGAGAGGGAAACATTTTATAGATGGAGGAAGGAAAGTTGGGATCCCTATAATCATGGGATAGGCCCTATCTCTTAGGAAGGTTCCATGAGAGGTGGAAAACCACTTCCTATACATGGAGATTAGGAGCCAAACCACTCAACTTCTTCTAATGATTCATTCTCGGAGTTTGTTAGAACCAAAATTCCACCATTTATTTTTAAAATTAATCCCTTAATAAGCTTGGTGTCGGCGTGAGTGAGACACAGGGACATAGCGCCCGCTGGTGCGCCCTATAGTGTGGATTTCCTCATTGGCACGAGGGCTGAATTGACTAGTCACGCCAAGGCTAAACATCTATTTTTAGGGTTTTTTTAGAGGAAATGTCCTTAAGGAGAATGTTTTTCCTTATGCAAGAGGATGCCATAAAGGCGTTTTCAAGACATTTCTACCGTTCACGAAGTCACGGTAATATTCCTCCAATGTATGGGACAAGGGATTGTAGGGACGGTGACAAAATGCTTTGTGTACAGTATGCCCACTAAAGCATGAGGTCCGAGAGGGAGGGAGGGGGTGAAATGCTTTATGAGAACGCGCCCTAACTCGAAAACACCGTTGTTGAAAGACCCGCAACTACAAATACAAATGATATCTCTGATATATGATATGTGGTATGGGTGAAACCATCCATAATAGAGTGCACAACAAGCTGGGGATCCAAGGTATGGACGTAGCCATCCAATCAAATGAGTCATGTAATCAATCATGATAATCCACAAAGAACCCATAGCCCTGGATGTTACTCAGACAAGACCCGTGGTCTTGTGCTCCATCTCGACCCGAAAATAGTACAATTTTTGAGCATGAAAATAAGTGAGTTGAAGTCGAACATGCAAGAACATCGTTTGATTACCAGCCAATAATGAAAGTCGTTAAAAAAACGTGAGAGGAACCACCAATAATGACGATGGCTCTCAAGGTACCAAAGGTAAAATCCACGAAATGTGAACAGTGATTTGGCATTGAACACTCATGTAATCATTCGATCGAAGGCCAATAATAAAAAACCTTGCATCGAAATGCGAAGAACCTACCATTGAGGAATGCAAGCTCTAAGGTACTAAGGGAGTCTCTAGATCATCTTCCCGGATAATGAGCCGAAGTTGACAAGAAGTGACCCCCCGATCGACGAAGGCCATAGTGATTCCCACATCATCGACATGAGAGAGAGGAACATGATGTTTGTGAATCAAGATCAAAAGAGAATCGTAGGGAGGTTGAAAAAATGCAGAGGCCAACTTCTCTTGAACATATCGCAGAACGACGACACTCGGATTTGCGTATTTGACATCAAAGGATCCGAGGTCATGATGAAATGGAAAAGAGCAAGATGAGTGGTCAAAAGAGATTACCCAAACCAATGGAGGCAAGCGAGATAACGAGATGAGATGTCCCCAACCCGACATGAATGCGGACAAGTGCCATGTTTAAGAGCGACATACTGCCAGACACGACGATGATACTTGGTTCCATTTTCCCCCACCATTTCTAGCGAGTACCCTAGTTATTTTTGGAAATAAGCTTGAAGGGGATAGAATTATCTTGTGATATAAGTTTTTCCTTTGCACAAATCCAACCTAGTACATTTAACGAGCCCTAGGAAGGAGGAACTCGAGTAACGTCATTACGATGGAGTCCGATGTCATCGCTTTTAACGAGTCCGACAAAGGAAGAACTTGGTGCCTTTTCATGTTTAGAGAGTTTGAAAAGACAGGAGAAAAGAAAACTCAAGCATTCACTTTTCGTAGATAGTCCCTCAAATCGGAAAGGTAGAAAACTATGTCCAAGAGAGCTCATAGTCGCGATAGGCTAGCATATTCCTTTTTCATAAATAATCTCTCCCTAGCCCAAAAAAGGGATAAATGTATCTGGGTAGATATCGTTTCATGACCAATTCAACGAGCTCAAAATGACAAGCGACGTGGAAATATTTTCAGTTTAGAGAGTCGAGAAAAGAGCTGAAAGATGACTCTAGTAGTGAATTTTTCGTGTTTTTACCGAGTTCGAAAAATTATAAAATACAACTCGTGTCGTCATCCTATTACGTGTGAAAACTCGTCGTTACGTGAAAAAGCAAGTGTAAAACCCTTTTTTCAACAAAACATAGTGGAATATTGGAAAAACAAGTCTTAAAACCTAAAACTGATTTCTAAAATTTATAAATATGGCTAGATAGTAAAAAAAATATTCACTTTTTACTTTTTTACCTCTTGTGCGAAGCGATAGTGAGTTATTTCCTGCGAGCTTGCGGTGACGATTGTGGAAGATCCGATTGCACCATTCCAAATTCCATATTTTCCGGGTAAGAGACACTTCCATTATCCATTTTTTAATCCATATTTCATAGCTTTCCATTGATTTGGCATCCTCCGAGGGGAGGATTTGCAAGTTTAGGGCTTTCGTGGTTGGCATGGGTATCGAGCACGGACCCGCGCCAATCGAGGTCTTTTTGCAAAGGGGTAGTGCCAACCGCGCAACCTAATATCTTGCTCAAAATAAAAAATTGAACCAATCAATTGAATTTTTTGAATGCCCAAGGGATCTTACAATGTGTTTATGACCAATTTGATGCGAGTATAAAGCAAAATGGAGATCGAATGGAAGGAAAGGGAGCATAGTGAGGAAGAAGAAATGGTAATGGAGAATGAGCGATGCATGAATTCTCTTCGTAATCGTGGCTTGAAGAAATTCTTCTTAATGCCATGTCTTCGGGCTCAGCTCAAACTATTGCAATACTTGATTAGTATCTCAGGGATGAAGACAAGGAGAAGTTTAGACTTCGAGATCAAGTACTTGAGCTTGAGGTATCGAGATGTAATTTATCACTAGACTCGTCCCATAGAGGTCCAGTCTCCTATTATGACAGTACCAGAGCCTTTTGGCGAGAAAATGGCAATGGTCATGGAGAGATTGTGCCCTCGGGGCACAAACGAGATCGAGGTAGTGGCAAAGTTGACATTCATACTCGTTCCCGACCTAGAAATTAGAATGGTGCTACATAACATTATGTGGGTTGCGGGGTTGTAGGCACCACACGAGGGTACCAAAACACGGCTCCTCACGCGTCATAGTGCATGAACCCAGTAGTATTTGATTGGCCCGCACAGTAATCGTGAACATCAAACAAGTTGACGAAATGCAAAAAGGACAAACTAAAGAAGTTTGGGTACGGGTCAATCTTGGTCTCGTTCTTCCTAGAACGATCTGCCTATCTTCCCGGGGCCGAGGGGGTGATAGTCGCAGATCCCCCATTGAGAGAGCCACAGATGGATTGATGGGCAGCATTGATGCCCAGGCAGGGGGCAGCCACCGAATGTCATTGCGGCCCAAGTTCTTCGAATGGCTTCGACGATAGCTAATCATTGTAGAGGACCTGCCCTATGTGGGCACTCGATTTCACGAGAGACCCAGACCTTCCGCTCTTGGAAGGAGAGGACCGGGATGAGGAGTTGGGTAAGACTCTTTTTCATTTTATGGGTTTTATGATTTTTTTGATATACATGCATGTTCTAACAATTGATCCTATATGTATGTAGATGTCGCCTCGCAGAGGCACTCGCTAGGATGTCACCGATAGGGGGAGGACTTTCGCTCGCCATGACCCCTCAAGGTGGGGGTGGGAGGGAGACGACTGGCGTATAGAACCTCGGGGGGATTATTCGTGGGGTTCGAGACTATGCTCGCCCGCGGGCCGATGTCACTATGGCTTTACGAGAGGCACACCATAGGGGTGCCGAGTTGCCTCCATCACTGCATCGAGGTGATTAGTGCAGGCGATGACGTGCTACCATGAGCACCATGCCGATTAGTCGCCTAGGATTTTATTTGCACATTTTTGAGAGAGAGATGTTGTCTCCGGATGTAATTAAAACAAACATGTATATTTTGGATTTTATATGATGCACACGTTGCAAACATTCGACATATATACATTTCTACATGGATATTTCTTACATATGATGATGTTTTTTCATATGTTATGCAAATGTATAATACAATGTTATCTAATGTATCGCCTACATAATCTACATAAAGAGACGACCCAAATGGAAAAGTTAAAATTCACAAAATGCATCACACCAACATATTTTATTTTTACACAAGCTTAAAAGCACAAATTCAAACTATGCTTGAAATGAGTTTACATTTTTACGCTAAAGCTTGAAAACACCAAATAAATTACGATTGAAATGACAAGGAAAAACGGGCATGCCCCCGACATGGTGTCTCAATTTGAGGTATATACTTTCCCCAAGCTTCGGTGCATATGCAAGGTGAATGCGTGAAGGTTCAAATCATGAGATTGAGATCATATCAAGGAGTCAAACAAGATCATGTTTCATTATTTTAACAAGGTTGACACGGTTAAAAGAACTGGTCCTCAAACCAACTTGTTTCATTATTTAGGGAGCTTGACACAAGAAAAGGAACTATGCTCCGATAAGCTCAAAGGAGTAGCCTAAGATGCAAAATGCTGAGACGATTAGACATTTCCCCTAGGCCAGGCATGAACGAGGAACGATGATGTCCATTTCTCCATGGAAAATATTTGAGAGACATTGTCTCCACGATAGCTTCATTAGACGGAAAAAAATTCTCTCAAAGGATTGGGCAAATCAACATCGCGTAGCCAAGGGGATTGAGAATAAATATCAAGAGCCACGTTCAAAGGATCATTATCAGCGGGAGGAGGATCAGATGTGGTGATGATCTCATAATAATTGATCTAAAATGGAGTCAAAGGCATCGATTCTCCAAAAGAGGCAACCTGTTCAAGAGAAGGGATGACCCACGGTCATCCGACCTAGAGATCATGTTGACTTGAACGATGTTCGGTGGTGGAATGGGAAAAAATACGATAAGAACGGGGTCCTTAAAAGGACTTGGTCCTATAGTGTAGGGGGGATTAGGAATTTGGTCCATGTATGGCACGTTGTTCTCGGAGGGATGAGGTAAATAAAGACAATCGATCTACTGTAAAAGAAATTTCCCCTCATGCGGAAATTTCAAAAGCTCGGAAGAGGGTGGATGGAACACACAACATGGCATGGGTCTAGCTACGACCAAGTAGAATATAGTAGTTGAGTTTGGCATCAAAAACTTCCACTTTGACATTGACATCGTCTTACCTTGCAATGTAATCGGTACACTCGTGATAACACCCGTGGGTTTTGACTCCCTTCCATTGAATGCCTCGAGGGCATTAGGAGATGAAGTAAGGGTTGAGAGCCGATGGCCTTCCGTGGCTGCATGACATAACGCAGTAGAGGCACCTTCGTCCACAATGGCTCTGTGAATATTGAGGTCGTTGGATACCGAGCTTGTATAACAAGCGCGATCTAGTGTAGAAGTCGAGGGATGAAATTCTCTAGATCAAAGGTGAGAAGGCTATAATCGGCGTGGTCAATGCCGCCGATTATAGATAACAAAGCTTTCCGTTGAGATGGGAAAATCTGAAGCACTTCCAACACGGACATTACGGAAGGTACATATGCCAAATCCTCAACAATGTTGTAATGATGAGCGGCAGCGGGCGTTTGGATTATAGGATGACTTGCGGAGAGCACCTTTGGAAGGTAGCCATACAATGGGTTTAGCACTGGGCTTCTTAATATAAAGAGGACCAGGAGGCAGGTGGGGGAGGAGGGCCATCAATGAATTCCTTCCCGACTATCCGGCGTGATCCGGCATAATCCTTCGACCGAGTGGTAATAGAAACGAGTGCGACAGCCATTCATCATGAAAACCCGAGACCCAAATGGTGCAGTATGATGAATGTTGCTCGACCATTTGGGTCTCGTTGAGATGGAAATGGTTCCTTAAGAACTTCCGAAGTGCCCTTAGAGCCCTTAAGAAGTTGACTAACCTTGGATCATCTCGGGACAATATTTGGTGTAGTGGTCTTCATCACGGATCAGTGCAAGGGTACATCGGTTTGCGTTGGGAACCATCATCGCACATGGTTTGGAGGATTCTAGTTTTTGGGGCATCGGATTTGGCTTTGCCTTTGCCCTTCTTCTTCCCTTTGGAATTCTTGTCCACGGGATTGGCCCTGGACGACGTTGACCTTTGCGGTCTTTCCGGAATCCAGAGTGGCGGGAGGAGCATGAGTCGTTGGAAGAATTCAATTTCTACTTCCCATTAGAAGACTTACGAGAAGCTCGAGAGATGGAACCAATAACATCGTCAACCGATGGGGTAGCCGGTTCTTTAGAGGTCCTTGTTCGTGAGGCATTAGTCAAGATATCGTATAACATCAGTCGGAATGAGAGTACACTAAATTAAGGTACTGGGCACGAGCAATGGCTTGTTCCTTGGTTACACATGCCCCCATAGCAATGTCCTGAGCAATCTTGTTGACAAAGGAGGTAGTGAACCAGTGAGTTAGAAACTGATCAGGAATTTCAAACTTGATCAGACGACGACGACATATCAAATAATGGATATGATTTGAAATATGAGTGGCTTTATCCTATTTCAGAGATGTCAGGAGATGCGTCCTGACCTCATAGTGAACCGGTAACTGGAAATGTGTTAGGAATGCCATAGCTAGAGTATTAAAATCTTGAAAAATATCACGGGCTAGTTCTATGTACCACTTAGCAGCAGCACCGGTGAGAGTGCACTGGAAAAGACGTAGACGAATCAAGTCATTTATCCAAGAGTTCGAAGAACACCACAAATGATAAGTCATGACATGTGATTGGGGGTATTCTCTAGATTTCCCTTGAAATTTAGGACAATCGCCAGGCACCTTCATCGAAACCGGAGGCCAATATGGATTATGAAAAATTGGATCATTGTTCAACTTGGACACATCCGGTAATTCCAACGTGGCGAGGAAAGACAATTGAGGATTGAAAGGCATGCCAGGTCCCTGATAAGGACCTATACCTATACTCTAGCCTGGTTGAGCATAATTCTGCCCCCATTGGTTCTGTCCTAAAGGATTCTGACCGTAGGGGGTATAAGCTGCATAATTGGGTTGATATGGCAGTTGAAAACCAGGATACGGGGGTTGATAACTAAGGTACTGGTTTTGATTATATGTGGGCCCTGTTTGAGCAGCGTATGGATTTGACTGTGGAGTATAAGTGTAGCCTGGTTGTTGAAGGTAATAACTAGAACCTTGGGGCGGTTTGTACACCTGTCGAGATTGACGTTGAAGGTAATAGCTACCCTGGGGTCAAATGGGCTATTGGTAAGCGGGACCCTACTGAGTCTGATAAGTTAGGCGCACAAGAGGGTTCGGCTGTGGCATGGAATAGATTGGCTGCTGAGCAGGATTAACAGGTTGTGCAGGCTCTCTTGGTTGAACAGGTTGACCTGGTTGTGTAGGTTGCCCTGGTTGAACAGGTTGACATGACTGAATAGGTTGTCCTGGTTGAACAGGTTGACCTGGTTGAATAGGTTGTCCTGACTGAACAGGTTGACCCGGTTGATGAAAGACACCAGGCTGCCCCGACTAAGCCAGTTGGCATGATGGTGGGAGAGGGCTAGGTTGTGACTGATAACCATGTTGACCTATGGCAGGACCATAAGATGGCCCTGGCTATGCAACATTTTGATCGATCAGAAAATGAGGTTGTTGAGGTTGCACCAACTGTTGTGACGGATGGGTTTTCCCCCCAGGACCGTATACTGGTCTAGGTTGATACCTCCGTTACCCTGCTGGTCCTTGAGGTTTCCCTGGTTGGACCACAGGGTGAGGCTATAGAGGTTGGCCTTGAGGATTGTAAGACTACCCTTGCGGACCGTAAAGCAATCCTTGTTGGACCGAAGGTTGTCCCTGTAAGAGTTGTCCTTGTGGGTCGTACACATAACCTGGTTGGGCTGAAGGTTGTCCCTGGAAGGGTTGTCCTTATGGTCTGAAAGCATGTCCTTGCTAGAACAAAGGTTGTCCCAGAAGGTTTTTCCCTTGTTGATTAGAAGTTTGCCTAGGTTGGGTAGACAGAAAATCGTTAATATACTGATAAGCCTCAAGAGAAGGAAAACAAAGAGGATTTCCTTGCTCATCATATTAATATGGAAATACATAAATCGGGGCACCATCCACTCCGTAATGGGAAAATTAAGGATGGTTAGGATCTTGAGAGGACTGACCAACCTCGGAGTTTGACAGCTGTAAAGACAGTCGATACTCCTCGGGGGAAATATTCTCCGAAATAGCAGAAGCTATATAAACGTCTTCAAGAACTGATGAGGTCCTAGCTGACTGAGTAGTGACAATAGGCGTAGATGCATCCACGCAGAAAGTAGGTATAATAGGTGCTGATGTAACAAAAGGAGATGCCATGAGAGGCGTCGATGGCGACATCCCTAACGTGGGAATGGTCGGCCTCGTGGACGGAGTCTATACTCCAATAGAGGCAATAATAGCCATGACCTGACTTAAAGAACTATATCCAGTTGGGAGCGAAGGACCAGGTGAAGACATAACAGAAGGTTCAGAGTTGTCTTCAGGAAAAAGCTAGTAATATTCACTAGAAGTAGGAATTCCCTCACTAGGAGAAGGATAAGATGAGTCCATATTTGACTCTAGCGTAAGATCTTGCAAGAGATGATGACGACTAGGAGGTATGATAACAGCCAAAAAAGGCGATCCCAATTTAAGAGGAGAGAAGTGTTCCCCAACTCCAAATCCAAACCAAGCATTGGACAAAGGGAAATTGAAGTCAACTGGTCCTCCAAAGGGAAGTTCAGATATAATCGGTCCCTCCTCGGGAAATTCGGATACAATGGACTGCTGATACTCAGCAGAGGACTAGGAGACCTCTGATGAATCGTCTGTGTATAGACTACCAGTAGACGAAACTAAGGGTTCCGCCACTGTGACTGTAACGAAAAGAGGAAGAGATTAAAAACAAAGACACATGGGAAAAAACCAATGCAAACAACAACAGGCCAAAAAGCAATCTCTAAATGGGCATGTGATAGTAGGTGATTAATTTTACCACATTGAAACTGGAAATTTCACTGTTTCATGTTTTAAGAGTCTAGAAACAAGTAAAATATGACTCTATCACTTTCAGTTTGGAAACAAGCATGAAAGGACAAGCGCTTGATGATCTTTTCAAATTTAGTGAGTCGATAAAGATCAAAATGACTTCTCTGGTAATCTAGGAAAATGGGTGTACCAGATATCCGTGAACTTCCATATACACCTTAGTAAAAATGAGAGAGAAATCAACCAAGGACTTGACGTACATGCAGGTAATCTCCCCGAATGCTATGTCTGGTGTATCACGGGTAAAAGGCGGGAGACTCATCTTCCTACAGATAAAGGATTTCAACCTAATGGGGTCTCTCTTTATATACACGATGGTACGAGGAACACAAGTCCGTACTAGCGTTTTTTGTAGCCAGATGGCGAGTGACAGCTGCTAGGCTTAAAGACACCGGAACACATCTCTACCTTAGACTACTAGATGTTCCGTTAATGTTTCAATGTTGCCTTAGGTTAATTCAGTAAATTTTAAAGTTGATCTTCAATTTACGTTTCAGTTCCAAGGCCCTATTGAATGTAGGATCTCATAAAACCTCTAAATTCAATCCACATGCCACAAAACATCATTTCGTTCAATGAAGAGCTATCTACGGGAGGGCTGAGAGCTTTCAAATGACAACAAAACGAACGCACAAAAACATCCACTACTGTTTCCAATGCATGCTAATGAAACTAGAAAACTTCTTTTCCAAAGTTATATCACACGAACAATGTGAAAGAGCTTTCAATTTTCACTAAGCCAATCAAAACGCAAAAGATTTTTTTTTGTATTTTTCAGTATATTAGAGAAAATGCACTAAATGAATGAAAAACTAATGAAAACACGAATTCGAGAAATTTCAAAGAGAGCTGAAGAAAACAAGCTCACTCAATTCAAATGCATGCAATCAAGACTCAAACCGGTGATGAAATCCCTCAAAGCAAAGAAGAATCTCGAAAGAGACTCAAACAAACCGTGTAATCTAGGCTTGGAGTAACACAAAGTGAAATCGAACGAAAGGAAGGAAAATCACCCAATTAACGCAATGAGTCAAGGAGATGGAACAAGATGAATGCAGAGAAGTGAAAAGAAAATGGATCAGGCAAGAAAGGACCCAAAACTCCCATGGGAGGCTAAGCACACTGAAGCACCTAGAAGCCCTAGGGCTAGAATGAAAAACTGATATTAGAGGGAAAAAAACTAGAGGTCAAGGGCCAAACATAGTAAAAGATGACTTCAAGGCACTCAATCAATCAGAAAAATGACACCAAGACCAAAAATCAAGCTCAGAGAGCCCAAAAGCAAGCAAACCCTAACACCAAGCAGCGTTGGCGCACCTGTTTGGCTGTAATATGTGCCAAAAAGGCATTGGCACAGGGGCCTAACTAGAAACATGCGCCAGCTGGCGCGACTATCAGGAGAAAAACCGCGCCAATCGAGTTTACCCTAGAAAAATAAAGAAAAAGGACCAAAAGAGACTGGATCTGGTCTTCTAGGGGCTGAACAAGGGTTTAACACCAAGGAAGGTGAGCTAGAAATGAAGATAAATCAATCAAAATCTAAGAAAGAACCCAAAGGAGGAAGGACTAACTCCCACTGAACTCCCCAGCAGAGTCACCAAATTGTTGAGGAGGTAAATCCCCTCTGTGAACAGAGGCGATCCTACTAGCCCTAGATTGGGTCTAGAAACAATCAAATCATGCAATTACATCGGTTCCTAGTTACAAGAAAAACAAAGACCACGATAGGTAGCCTACCTCAAATCCCACGTTGCTGTTGTCGATGAAGAAGAGGTGCTCTTCGCCTCTAGCTTGACGGATCACAATCCTTCCACTCGTCATGTCCAAACACCTATATGCATGTAGAGAAATGACAACATACAACGTAATACTAAATGCATGTAACTATATATCAGTCAGAGAAGATATAATTCATTGCATCACATGGAAGAGTAAACACAAGAATGGAACCAAAATTAGAGTCGCTTATATTATAAATGACAAAAGGGAGATTACAATCAAGTGCTCTGATGCTATGATCTTCCTTCAGTGGGGCTTCCAGTGGAGCGTGTCTCAAAAAAGCCTGTCGGGAATCTAGACAAAGTTTTCTCTCTTACGGGGTTCTCTCCTGCTCTGTTCTCAATAGTTGCCCGGCTATAGTTTCCTTCCTACAAGTTCAGCTAGCTAGCAAATAGAGAGGGAAAGCTTTTATAGATGGAGGAAGGGAAGTTGGGATCCCTATAATCATGGGATAGGCCCTATCTCTTAGGAAGGTTCCATGAGAGGTGGAAAACCACTTCCTATACATGGAGATCCGGAGCCAAACCACTCAAATTATTTTGATGATTCATTCTGGAGTTTGTTAGAACCAAAATTCTGCCATTTATTTTAAAAAAAAATCCCTTAATAAGCTTATCACTGACGTGAGTTAGACACAGGGACAGAGCGCCAATTGGCGCGCCCTCTAGCGTGGATTTCCCTCATTGGCACAAGGGATGAATTGACTAGTTACGCCAAGGCTAAAACATCTTTTTTTAGGGTTTTTTAGAGGAAATGTCCTTCAAGAGAATGCTTTTCCTTATGCAAGAGGATGCCATGAAGGTGTTTTCAGGACATTTTACTGTTCACAAGTCACGGGAATAGTCCTCCAATGTAGGGGACGAGGGATTGCAGGGATGGAGAAAAAATGTTGTGTAACAGTCTCATCACCATAGCTAAGTGTTGAAACAGGTATAGGACACTCTCACAATCACAGGACTATAAAAAACTCAGAAAACCCAAAACATTTCAAATTGGCATTTAAATCAATCAATGGTGGTGGACCATAGAACATTTTACCTTTAAAAGCTAAAAAATTCCACCTGGAGACTCCACTTTTCTGAATTGACCTAAATACTCCACTGGGAAACCCATTCTATCATAACATCATATAAACTCAATCAAGGAAACTTTGAGGATTAAGTTTTCTTGTTAAATATTAGTTAGCCTATTAAAGATTGGCATACTTGGTTGAATTTTTCTTATCATTGGGTCTTAAAACACCACATAGTGGCTTCTAAAAGAATTTATACTAGAGCCCACCCTGACCCAAATCCTCCTGAGATAGTTGATAATCCAAAAAGTATCCTTAGGAAATATCCTAAATCCAAGACTTCAACTGTTGTCAGACCAATTCATAGAGCTGATTCTGTCCCTGAAAATTTCTCAGCTCTGTAAGATACACAATTTGACTTACCATTCCTAAGAAACCCATCTAGAACCAAGTCACTTAGTGATATAGATCAGATAGACTTTGAGCCTACACACTCACCCCAACATAGTGGTGAACACACTGATAGCAGGGAAACCACCCCACCTGATTTTCATTTCATTCTTAATTTTGGGTTCTCTCATCCTACATCTGCTCAACAGTCTCTTGTTGGTCCAAGTACTTCTGTTATCCATACACCCACTGTTCAAACTACTCCATTCCATCATCCCCCTCCCATCTTACATCCTCCACCTGTAAACCCCCCATTTTTTCCACAACCTCCTATCATGGCTACATGGTATGCCCCTCTAGTCCTTCCTTTACCTTTATTCAATCTGCCATAGGACTATCAGTCCAAGATTCCATTATATGATGCCAGTAGTTCTATTAATGATTTACAACATGTGGACAAGATGAATGAAAATTTTGATATAAATGAGATAGATGATGAAACTCTCAAACTCAGATTGTTTGCTCAAATTTTAGGGGGAGAAGCAAGAAAATGATTCAAAAGCTTAACCCCTAATAGTATTAATGACCTCTAATAGTTTCATCATACATTCCTAAATAAATAGGAAATTAAGAAAAACCCTCTCCAAATACTTTCAGATTACAACAACCTCAAGAGAAACACTGGGGAAAGTGTTCAAAATTATTACACTAGGTTCAATAGTGTTTATAATGCACTACCCCCAGATTTGAAACCTCCACAAGGCTCAGCTTTGGCAAAATTTCCTGAAGGATTTGATCCTGAAATGGCCTATAAGCTAAGAGAAAGAGATCCCTTGATTTTGGAAGACATGCAGAAGGGAGCTCTTGTTGTGGAAGTAAATCTGATTGAGAAAAGAGCTAGGATGAGGAATGAAAATAAAGTATCATTTAGGGAGGAAACTGCACCTTCCACATTTAGCTCAAAAATGGAAAGAATGATGGAGGAAATGATGAAGAGGATGAGCATATTTGAGAGAGCACAATCTAGAGAAAATCAATCAGCTCCCCAAAACAGAAATCAGTCTCAAAATCAGAATCGAAAATTTAGGAGAAATCAACCTCAGAACAGACATAGAGAGGATGATCAACAAATCAAATCTCCTTTCCAAGAAAATTATGTTAATGAGGATGAAGAGACAAATGAACAAATAAAGGATGACAACATAAACATGTTGGGAGTAAGCAATGGGGATTCTGATTTCCTCCATGAAAGAAAACAAGGTATATATACACCCTATGATGATAGAAGAACATAAACTGATTATTATGAACAAGACTCTAAAAACTCCATCATAGGATCACCTAAACAATATGACCTGAGAAGTAAAAAGAATCAAGAAACTCCCAGGAACAAAACCTTTGATAAATCTGCCATAAAAAACCCTTAAAATGCTTCCAAAAAGACAGTGGAAAATCATAAAACAGTCGCTGTAATTTCTGATCTAAACAAAGGGAAAAACACCCAAGTCAATGAAAAATAGAGTGTTGACCCTAACAGCACTAGTATCTCAGCTAATGCTCCTGAAAAATCCATTTTAAATGATGTAAATAGTAGAAATTAGCAAGCTGATTTTGCTGATCAAGGAGTGACTAACAAGGCTGAAACAAACATTTTAAAAAATGAGACTCCATTTAGCTTAGAGAAAGGGATTTCCAAAATCAAAATCTTTATCCCACTCATCGAATTAGTCACTCAAAATGTATATAGAGGTCAAATTTTGAAAGCTTTGAACATAGAAGATGTTCATGACACTGTGAAATTAAATGATGATACACCCGAGCTCCTATTTGGACCTAAGATTGAAGGAAAATTTCAAGAAGGAACTACCCCTTCATTTTACATCAGTTTGAACATCCATGATAATATTTTGCATAATGCCATGCTTGATTCTGGAGCATCAAATAACCTCATGCCCAAGTTAATAATGGAAAGATTAGGCTTAGAGGTAACTAGACCATACAAATATTTATACTCCTTTGATTCAAGTAGTGTAATATGCCTAGGCCTAATAAAGGATCTCTGTGTTAACTTAGCCCAAATCCTAGCCAAAAGCTTAGTGATGTACATTGTGGTGGCTGATATACCCCCCAAATATGGCATGCTTCTTTCAAGATCATGGGGTGCTAAGTTGCACGGCACTATACAAATGGATATGACTTATGCCACCATCCCTGTCTTCAGTCAACCTAGAAGACTCTATAGGGAAACACACATGAAATACATGGTGAGTAACCAATAAAGACCAGAGAATTCTCCTCTCTATTCCATACACACTGACCTTGACTCATTCATTCTTTACAATGATGATATTCCTAATGAGCAAGAGTTAGTCCATGAAACATCACCCAATATTGTGGTCACTCCACATCCAAACATAGTGGCAACCATAGATGAAGAGGAAAATAAGGAGGAAACTCAAAGGCAGTTTACTAATTCCAAAAATTACAACAAACAGATCACAGGTCTTAAGGTCCAAAACAGTAATCTATATAGTGCAGATCATGGAAATCAAAGAATAAAACCTCAAAACATTGAAAATGTTGAGGAACAAACCACAGAAAAACATAGTGCAAGCCCTTGTACAAAGCATAACGATGAACAAGACAGAGAGGAAAGCAATTAAGTAAATGAAAAATATGTAAACAGTCCTCTTTGGAGCATGAGTTTTGATGGGTCTTTCTCTAAAACTATTGCAGGAGCAGGCATATGGTTACACAACACTGAAAATATTCATGCTGAGGGGCATTCCTATAGATTAAACTTCCAATGAAAAAACAAAATCACAGAGTATGAAGCTCTCCTTTTAGGCCTGCATTTATTGAAAACATTAGGGGCCAAGAGGATAATAGTTCATGGAGATTCAGAATTGATAATTAGGCAAGTAAATGGGGAATATAGTGCCAAAAATCCCAGACTTAGAGCCTATAGAGATGATGCCATGGACTTAAAAACATTTGATGAATTCCAACTTACCTTTGTCCCAAGAAACCAAAATTTCCTTGCCAATGGATTAGCCTTTGCTGCTAGAACTTGTCTAACACCTTATGAAAGCAAGCAATTTACCACCCAAGTCAAATATAGACCAGCTGTCCCAGATAATGAAACGTACTGGAAAATTTTTGATGGAGATAAACAAATAGAAGACTTCCTACAGTCCAAAAATGAATTTGAAACACCACAATCAGATTCAGAGTATGAAAAATACTGTCCTACTAAAGAAAACCCACTTACTGAAGAATAAAAGTCTCCAGAGATTGCTGAAATAAATCTGTTAACTAATGAACCCAAACAGATGATAGAAAATAGCACAGATTTATAAGATGAAGACTTAGAAGTGCTGCAATCTAAAGACCAAAGCTTGCCAAAAGGATTGGTCCCTTTAGAAGAATTGTTTGACTTGAACGATGTGGCAAAGAAGCCAAAACCGGAACCCATAGAAACTAAAGTGGAAGAGTGCAACATAGGCAGTGAGGAAAAACCCAAAATGATCAAACTATCTAAAACACTGCCAACTCATATTAAATTGAAATACATTGAGCTCTTTAGAGAATTTTTTGATGTATTTGCATGGAGTTATGAATATTTGAAATCATATGATACAAAATAATCTAGCATAAAATACCCCTCAAAGAAAACAACAAAACTTTTAAACAAAAATTGTGCAGAATCAACCCTATTCAATTACCTCTGGCAGAGAAAGAAATTAGAAAAATGTATGATGCTGGAATGATAGTCCCTGTTAGATACTCAGAGTGGGTGTCTAATCTTGTATCAGTTAGGAAGAAAAAAGAAGAGATAAGGCTTTGCATTGACTTTAGAAACATAAACAAAGCCTCATTAAAGGACAACTATCCTTTGCCTAAAATGGATCATATCTTACAAAAGGTAGTTGGTTCTAAAAGAATTTCTTTGCTAGATGGCTTCTCAGGTTACAATCATATTTTGCTACATCTTGATGATCAACTCAAAATAGCCTTTACTACACCTTGGGGTACTTTCTGTATTTGAAATTTCCCTTTGGTTTAATGAATGTTGGTGCCACATTTCAGAGAGCCATGGATATTGCATTCTCAAAAGAAATAGGTTACTTCATAGTGATTTATCTTAATGATATAACTGTTTATTCTAAAATAGATGAAGAACACCTAATACACTTGAGAAAAGTCTTTGAGAAATGAAGAAAATTTGGGTTATCTTTAAATCCAAAGAAAACATTGTTTGGTATCCAAGAAGGTAAAATTCTTGGACATATCATATCAGAAGAAGGAATAAGGATAAACCCAAAGAGGATCGATGGCATATTGCAAATCAACAATCCTAGAAACATCAAGGAACTTCAATCTTTCATTGTAAAGATTAATTTCTTGAGAAGGTTCATACCCAATCTAGCTGAACTCCTTAGAATTATGAAAAACATGCTTAGAAAAGAAGAAGTTAAATGGACCTTAGAAGCAAAGAAATCATTTGAACTGGGAAAACAAGCACTCACCAAAACACCAATTCTTATTAGCCCTGATTTTTCAAAGGATTTCTTCATTTTTTCATTTACATCAAAACACACAGTAGCTGTTGTCCTATTACAAAAGAACTTGAATGGACAAGAGCAACCCATTGCATTTTTCAGAAAGGAATTAAGAGAAGCACCTCTAAAGTACAATATAATGGAAAGACAAGCCTTTGCCTTGGTCAAAGCCTTAAAGGAATTCAGATTTTACATTTTACATTCCCACATAATAGCATTTGTGCCTCATTCAGTTGTAAAAGACATATTAACCCAAGATCTAGATGGAAGAAGAGGAAAGTGGATTGCTGTAATTTTAGAGTATGACTTAGAAATCAAGCCCACTAAGCTCATAAAAGGTAAATAAATAGCAAAAATTGTGGCTGAATCCAACTTTCAAGCTCTTGATATAGATATGTTTAATGCATTAGATGAACAGGAGGAGTTTACAACTCCAATTATTGAAGATCATTTTCCGAATTCATCTTGGTATGCTCACATTTTGTATGTTTTCCTCAATCTTAATGTCCCTCCTGGTTTGTCTAAAACAAAGGAAAGATTCTTAAACTTGAAAGTTGTAAATTACTTCATTTTGAATAAATGTTTATATTGGAAAAATGCTAGTGGATTATTGCTTAAATGTTTGCCTGAGAATGATGCAGATAAGATCAAGCACGAGTTTCATGAAGGAGAATGTGGAGGCCACCTCTACTGGAAATCAACTGCTAAAAAAATACTTAGAGCTGGCTATTACTGGCCCACCCTCTTTCAAGATGTTCATAAGATGATTATTTCCCGTCAAAAATGCCAAATCTTTGAAGGCAAAAGAAATTTGATTCCCTTACCTCTGCAACCAATCACTGTTGAAGCTCCTTTTCAGCAGTGGGGTCTAGACTTCATTGGCGAAATCCATCCTCCCTCATCTTCCCAACTGTTGTCCAGGTAAATCCCCTCTCCAGATAGAGGTGATCCCTCTAGCCCTAGGGTGGGTCTAGAAAATACGGGAACATAATAACATCTACTTTCCTAGATTGTAAATGAAATAAGAGCAAGGAAGATGACCTACCTCGTTTTGATGCTATGTTGTCGTCTTCCGTTGAAGCTTCTTGATCCGTCGCTCTTCTCCAGCTCGATACACGCTGCTACCAACGTTCAGTTACCTGTATGGACATTCAATATGCTACGACAAACATAAAACCAAGACAAACATAAAACAATTACAACCTATCTAACTGATCAAGGAATGCTAGAAATCTCATTATAATTGTAAACAAGAGTGGAAGATAAACATCAGATGCATTTATTATGATAAAGACAAGGGGAGTTTACAACCAAGCCTTGATGTTGAGGCTCTCCTTCGATAGGTATTTATCCAATCATGTTTTCCATGCCCTCATGAACAAAGGTCCAAGATCTCACTATTTTCTCAACACACACAAACAATCACACTCTGCACTATTCTCTCGAAGCTATGATTGCTTCTTTTCCATGCTAACTTTTTCAGCTAATTGTTCAGCTAGAACATGTTCAACTAGCACATCAATGGAAGATGGCTATATTTATAGAGGAGAGGAGGAGGTTTGGATCCCTAAAATAGTGGAAGGGAGGCCTTATCCCTTGAAAGGTTTCCCCATAAGGTGGAAACAAGAGGCCAAAGGAGGAAGGCCATGGTTATTCAGTCGAACCACTCCCTATGAATCATCCATGAAGTTGTTGTGATCAAAATTTCACCTCTATTTTAAAAAAAAAATCCATAAATAGATTGGTGTAGGTGCTTAACTAGGACAGAGTGCCAACTCACGTGGGATCAGTGTTAATTTTCCTCATTGGCATGAGTGCATAACGGGCTACCTGCACCGAAGCAAAAACAAGTGTTTTTAGTGGTCTACTCAGGAAATGGTCAACAGAGGGAATGTTTTACTCATGGCAAGGGATGTAATGATGGTATTTTCAAGGCATGACACTTCTAATTAGTTACATAAATGACCCTCCAATGTGCGAGATGGGGATTGTAGGGATAGTGACAAATTATTGTGTAATAGATTCCCCCTAAAGTATGAAGTCCGAACATGAGTGAGGGGTGAAATTCTTTACAAGTACGTGTAAGGAAACAGACGCTGCTATCAGAAGACCTGCAAATCAAGCATAGATACATATACATAACTGAAATCTCTGATGAAAAATACATGAATCCATGGTATAGGCGCAACTATCCATCAAGAAAAGGATCATGTGAATGGATCCTCGGCATGGACGCAGCCATCCGAATAAAGGGATCATATGAAATAGATCCACATTATGGGAGAAACCATCCGTACAGAGAGGATCAAAACAAGAGAACCCATGGTATGGTTGCAGCCATATGTCTAAAAAATCATGTATATAATCATGAATGACTCTTCACTCCTCACAACCTGGACTTTTGTGATCGAAGCCCAGGGTCTTGCACTCCAAAAAAACCCGATCAAATTAAAAATTCCAACATGTGAATAGACGTGTTGAAGTTGAACATGCTATAAAATCACTTGATTACCGGTCAGTGATGTGAACCGTTAAGAAGTGCGAGAGAAACCACCCATAATGTCAACGAATCTCAAGGTACTACTAGTACAATCCACGAAATGTGAATAATGAGATGAAGTCGAACACCTGTGAAATCACCCGATAAAAGGCCAATGATGTGAACCTATTGTCGAATGCGAAGAACTTTCCATTAGGGCATGCAAGCTCTAAGGTACCAGAAAGGAGTCTCTAGATCAAATTCCCGGATAATGAGATGAAGTCGAGAGGAAGTGATCTGTCTAAGGAGGGTCATAATTAATCCCATATCATCAACACGAAATAGAGAAGGTAATATGAGTGTGAATCAAGACTGAAATAGAGGATCAGGAATGTACAAACTACAAAAGGCTTTGCTCTTGAACATATCGGCGACACGACTTTGGAATTTGGCTGCATTTGACTCAAATGGGATCAGAGGTCATGTTGAAAAAATTGGTAATCGAATGAGAGGCAAAAAAATTTCCCAAACCTGCAGAGGCAAAGTTAGAGAGTGAAGATATCCCAACCCAACACGAACTGTAGACAAGTGTCATGTTCAAGAGTGACATACTGCCGACACAACTGATGAAAAATTTCCATTTCCCCCCACCATTTATGGCGAGTACCTCTTTATTTTTACACAAGCTTGAAGAGGATACCATATGCTTGTCATATAAGTTTGTCCTTCGAAAAAATCAAACCTAGTACATTTTACGAGCCCTAGGAAGGAGGAACTCGAATAACTTCATAAAGACAGAGTCCGATGTCATCAGTTTTAACAAGTCTGACAAAGGAATAACTCGGCGTCTTTGCATGTTTAGAGAGTTTGAAAAGAAGGCATAAAAGAAAACTCTAGTAGTCCCTTTTCGTAGGTAGTCTCACAAATCTGAAAAGGTAGAAAGCTATGTCTGAGAGAACCTCTTAGTCATGATAGGCTAAGGTATTCCTTTTTCGTAAATAATCTATCCCAGCTCGAA
Organism: Pinus albicaulis; assembly: GCA_034641835.2. Taxonomy (NCBI): domain Eukaryota; kingdom Viridiplantae; phylum Streptophyta; class Pinopsida; order Pinales; family Pinaceae; genus Pinus; species Pinus albicaulis. The sequence goes on along the minus strand of JAXQQM020081682.1, from coordinate 73,885 downwards.
AAGGGGTAAACATATACTGGGTAGATATTGCTTCACAGCCATTTAACGAGTTCAAAACAACATGCGTCTCGGAAATATTTTCAATTTTAGAGAGCCAGAAAAGAGCTGAAAGGTGACTCCTCCTGGAGGAATGAGTGGTATAAAGGGCAGCAACTAATTCCGGTGATGGTGGAACTACTCAGAACAAGATAAAGGTCAAGAGGCTGGCTAACAAAACCACTCATCACAGCAGTTCCTCAGGAATGGGTAAAACAACCAAGCAAAGGCATATTATCGGTCAAGCAGATAGTGATGGTGGAATGAGAAAACCAAGGCTCATCTGACAAAACAGGCTGATAAAATGGCAATCACGAGAGGTAAAATGGGAATGGTTTGATTTTTACACAAGCTTGAAACAAATATAAACTATGCTTGAAACTGGTTTCATTTTTACACAAGCTTGAAACGGAAACAAACTATGCTTGAAAAAGTAAGCATGCCCCTAGCATGGTGACTCAATTCGAGGTACATGCCCCCCAAGCTTCAGTCCATATGAACGGTCAATGGAGTAAAGGTTCAAATTACGAGATCAATAGAAGGACTCGACTGGGATTTGACGAGATCTAAGCAAAGACTCGAATTGAACAGGAACATGTTTCATTTTTTTAATGAGGTTGACACATTAAAAGAACTATCCTCATAAGAGCTTGTTTCATTTTTTAAGAAGCTTGACACAAGAAAATGAACTATACTCGGACGACCATGTTTCATTTTTTAAGGAGCTTGACACAAGAAAACAAACTCTACTTTGACGACCTTGTTTCATTTTTTAAGGAGCTTGACACAAGAAAATGAACTCTGCTCTGACAAAGATCATCATAATGAATAAGAAGTCATAGCTTCCAAGGGATGCCCGTCCGATGGAAGGAAAACATCTTGGAAGTCTGGACCCAATGCCCTCAGCACACAATGTACAACGACACTATCACTGAATACGGGCATAGGACAGGTAGCCACATAATTGAAATGCGGCGGGGATGACACAACCAGTGGATAAAGATCTAGCAGGGATGATGGTGGACTAGCTTCCATATTCGGACCAAAGAATGCAAGTTGATTGATGGTCACGATCAGACCTTGGTGCGGAAAAGACATCACATGAAAGAGGGAGGAGACAAGTGCTCCCATGGCATAAGTATAATCATGGCCCGAGAGTAAAGTAAAGTCCAAGGGGCCAGGAACAACCATCACATCCATATGGACAGTTTTCCCTCCCAAAGTAACAGGAAACCTCGGAAGGATCCCTAATGGTTGACTAGTTCCTCTGTTAAATGCCAATAGATTCTGCGTAACAGGCACAAGTGGCGGCGAACCGAAAGCTTGCCAAGTAGTTGAGGATAAAATACTAATAGATGCGCCTTCATATATAATGGTGCTGGGTACGACCAAATGGGAGGCCTGTACCATGATCTCAAAGGGCACATAAGAAGGAAGGCGATAACCTTCGAATCAACCCCAATTGAAGGAAGCAACCAAACTACTTGGAGGGGCTACCATCGAACCGAGATGGTCTTCCCCTGGTGTTACGAGAGAAAGAGCGCCCTCTGCCAACTCCATCATGGAGGCAGAAGGAGTATCCTCCAGGACCTTCATTATGTGAGGTGGAGGAGTAGCTTCCAAAGGTACAGGGACAGGAGAATATTTCTCCAAGTCCGAGGAATCTAAAGAAACAAGAAGAACATGAGGGATGTGAGATCCAATCTCAACGGAAAAGACCTGGTGCACCACACATGGGGCTAGCTCAACCAGTCCCATGACCAATGGTTGGTCAGGTATAGATTCATGATGGTGAATTTCTTAGGGAGCGAGATCAATCAAGGATGACTCTCGACTGATCATTGAATCAACTGGTGAAGGACTGAAAGAAAGTTGTTTATAACCAGCCGGAAGGCATGGTGCATAAACAGCCGAGTTGTCCAAAACTATATTGGCTTCATCCATATACGGACAAAGGTGAATGGCATCATTCCATTCACACAACTTACATGGATTGGTGAGTTTACCCTGCTTCCTACGAGCTTTACTAGCACTAGCTGAAGACGTGCCCCCAACCTAACTCCCGGAAGCCAAAGGCAATGATGGACGACCGTTGGACCATAATTCGAGCACCTTAGGAATGCCAGGGAAATATCGAAGAAGATGGTTTCCCTAGAACACCATTCAAGGGAACTTAACTTTCCACGGAGGGTTGGAAGGTTCATCGAGAGAATGATTTTTAGAAGCAACAGTTGTAGAATTAGCCTCTTGCTTATTTGAATTCTTCTTCTTAGCCACCTGGGTACTAGAATCCAAACTTTCACTAGGAGAAGTAGAAGATGAGGGCGAAGAAATAGGCAAATAAGGGGAGAGGTCCACCTTCGAATCAACATGCCGTTGCTTAGGCGAAGGAGTGGATGGTATGGTAGCCGGAACACTTGAGACTACAGAGGTTGAAAAAAACCAAACAAGCAACCCAACAGTTAGCCTAGGAAGGGACAATGTTTCTATATAAGCAACACCAACATTCCCAAAAGCAAGAAAATGACTAGGATTCCCTTCATAGGGGATTCCTTGGTTGGTAAACTTCGGAAATGTTTCCATTGGAAACGACCTTGAAATAAAACACTAACGACAAAAATTCTAACCAAGAATATTTCGTGGGCGATTAATTTTTAAGACACTGAAACCAGACTCTGCTGTTTCATATTTTAAGAGTCAAGAAACAAGCAAAAGGTGACTATCGCTTTCAGGTTGGACACGAGCTTGAAAGAACAAGAGCTTGATGATATTTTCAGTTAAAAGAGTCAGTAAAGAGCAAAGTGACTGCTCTGGTAATCTAGGTAAATGGGTGTACCAGATATCCGTGAACTGCATATACACCTTGGTAAAAATGAAAGAGAAATCAACCAAGGACTTAACGTACGTGCAGGTAATCTCTCTGAATGTTGTGTCTGGTGTATCACGGGTAAAAGGAGGCAGACTCGACTTCCTATGGATAAAGTATTTGCAACCTAATGGGGTATCCCTTTATATACACGATGGTACGAGGAGCACAAGTCTGTACTAGCGCTGTCTGTAGCCAGATGGCGAATGATAGCTGCTAGGCTTAAAGATGCCAGAACACGTCTCTACCTTAGACTACTAGATGTTCTATTAACTTTCAATGCTGCCTTAGGTTAATTCAGTAAATTTTAAAGTTTATCTTCAATTTACGTTTCGATTTCAAGGCCCTATCGAATGTTGGATCTCATAAAACCTCTAGATGCAGCTATATGAGGAAATAAATCTTTCAATTCGATGAATGTTATCTAGTTAAGGGAAGAGTTCCAAACAATGATGAAACAAGCAACAATACTGAAAATGAAACCTTTTCCAAACTAGATGAATTTCACTATCCAAAAGTAGTCTAAAACATTTAACGATGCGAATTATGCAATGTAATCTATGCAAAATCCTCTTTTTTGAAAACTATGCAACTTGTAATCTATGCACAATTTCCTTTTTTTGAAAGAATAATAATGCACTCAATTCATTTTTCGACGAAATGAGAATCTACTTAATGCATGCTTTTAATGAAATAGAATGCACTCAATGCGATTTTTAGCTTTCAATCATTAAACAATGTAATCTAAGTTCAATGATAAATCTCAAAAAATACTCTTCAATGCAATGTGATCTAATGCATTTTAACGAAAAGCAAGCTCTAAGAAGAAAACTAAATGAACGCAAATGTTCTTAATGAAGGATGAATGCAAAAGGGATGAAAACCAACACTAAGAATGCAATCGTTGTTTTAAACGCTTTGTAATGAAATTCCTCAAAAGTATAAAAGACATACGAGGTCAAGCACAAAAATGACTTCAAAAGCATGAGCTCAAAACAAGGCATTCATTCCCTTTTACATCAAGCAATCAAAGAAATAAGACTTTTCAGCTGAACAAAGAGAAATGTAATCTATGCTCACAAGTGAAAAAGTAAAGGGAAGAATGTGTAAATCATAGAGAGAAAAGGACCAGAAGGGAAAGACACACTGGTGAAGGATTTAGGGAAAAAACCTCAATTTTTTATACACCCTGAAATTGGTATCAATTTGGTGGGTGAAACTAGCGCCAACTGGCGCTATTTTCTCACTGATAACTAGCGCCAATGGCCAATTAGCATGGGTTGCTAACTGAAAACTAGCGCCAATCGGCACAACTGTCAAAAAAATAAAAGCACCAGTGCTTGAATAGGAAAAAACAAAGAATTTCTTCCAACCAAGAGCAGACTCACCACTTCAAGAAAAAACTAAAAGACCGTAAGTGAAGAAAAAAATAGGAACAAATAGGGAAATGGTCGTTCGACTAAATCCATCAAATGACTAAGACCTCAAAGAATGACAAACTCAAAGGAAACTCCCCAGCGGAGTCGCCAATTTTTTTTCCAGGTAAATCCCCTCTGCGGATAGAGGCGATCCCTCTAGCCCTAGGGTGGGTATAGCAACTATGGGAACATACTAACATCTACCTTCCAGTCCGAGTTAATGAAGGATGCTTGTTTCCATGTTTGACACCAGTCATAACCATATCGCATTGTCGAAGATACCTTATATCGTGTCAGAGTCGATTCTATACTTTGCCGGTGTTTGACCTTATAAGAGGTTGAGAAAGTTTTGAATGGATATCATAGTGGCTCCTATGGCAGTCACATGTCCGGTTATGATACCACCCAGAAGATTTTGTGTGCGGGCTATTTCTGGCCATCTATCTTTAAAGACTGTATTGTAGCAGTATGGAAGTGTCATGAGTGCCAGATCTTCCAACGCAAGATGTGTGCGCCGCCGATCCCATTACATCCTGTCATTACCGTGGGACCTTTTTCCAAATGGGGCATTGATTTTATGACATGTAACCCTCACTTGGCCGGGGGGCATGCTTATATCATCGTTTCCGTAGATTGTTTCACCAAGTGGGCCGAATCGATGCCTACATTGGCCGCAGACAGTAAGACAGTTGCACAGTTCATTTTCAACCATGCGATCACGCGTTTCAGCATTCCTCAAGCCATCATCACTGATCATGGCTCTCATTTTTGGGACTAAATTATGGCAGAGATGACATTGAATTTGGACTTACGTCATGACAGATCGACACCATACTACCCTCAGGAAAATGGCCAGGTTCAAGCCGTGAACAAATTTCTTGTCACGATGCTTCAACGAACAATTGGTATACACAAATCAAATTGGCATCTGCAGTTGTTTTCAGCTCTTTGGGCCTACCGAACGTCAGTGAAGAGTGCAACCGAATTGGTGTATGGTCTAGAAGCTACTCTTCTGGTTGAATGTGAGATCCCTTCACTAAAATTAGCTGTGGAATTACTGCCCAATACTTCCTCGGAGGAAGAGCGTCACCTATATCTCGAGAGATTGGATGAAACTCGCCACTTGGCTGCTTTGGTTATCGAGGCACAGAAAAAGTAGGTTAAAGCTCATTTTGATAAAACGGTTTCTCTATGATATTTTATCAAAGGGGACCTCGTCCTCTTGTATGACCAAGCCCATGACAAGCTTGGGGCAGGAAAATTCCAACCTATGTGGCATGGGCCCTATATCGTTAAATGCGTATTGAAAAATTGGGCTTATGAGATGATCGATTATGAAGGTCTTCCTTTGGCACAACCTAGAAATGGGTTATACCTGAAGAAATATTATGATTGAATCATTCTTGCATAGTATATGTACATAGGTGATTTTTTCATTTTTGTGCTTGTGTGGTGTGGTGTGCTTTGTAAGCGTTTTTCTGCTTATTGGGTCTTCCTGATTGTGCAGATGTCTATTACTCCTTATATTGGTTTCGCGGATGGTGCCTCTCGCAGTACCAAGAACCTGTCTTCAGTAGCCTGGGTAATTTACAATCCTGCTAGTGAGTATTTACAAGGTGTTTGTTTAGGGCCTACCACAAATAATGTCATGGAATATAGTGCCATTTTGGAATTATTAAACGAGGCTGTCAACCTCAAAATTCACGCATTGCTTGTATATCTGGACTCGTAGCTTGTGGTTTTATAACTCAATGGTCATTATTCAGTTAGAAACCCATGTATTTTAAGACTGTATCTACGTATTCGTTTGCTGGAAATAAATTTTCATTACATTACATATCAACACATACCCAGATCAATGAATACACTAACAGATGCAGTAGCCAACATGGTATTAGATAGAAATTTACGCAATTCGTAAGAACATCATCATATGTAAGCAAGATCCATGTAGAAATAGATTTATATATATATGTCGAATGTTTGCAATGTTTGCATCATATAAAACCAAAAAATATACATGTTTGTGTCAGTTACATCTGGAGACGACATGTCTCTCAAAAATATGCATATAAAAATCATAGGCGACTAATTGGCATGGTGCTCATGGTAGCATGTCACTGCCCGCACCAACTGCCTCAGTAAGCGGTGGAGTTGACTCAACACCCCTACAGTGTGCCTTTGGTAAGTTAAAGGGACATCAGCTAGGCGAGCATAATCCGGAACCCCACGAGCAATCCCCTCTAGGTTCTGTACAAGTGCGTCCCCCTCACCCCACTCACCTTGAGGGTCATAAGCGAGAGGGGTCCTCCTCGCCACTGGTGACATCTTGGTAGGCCTCTCTGGGCCAACATCTACATACATATAGGATTAGCTGTTAGAACATGGATGCATACCAAAAAATCATAAAAATCATAAAAAATTAAAAGAGTCTTACCCAACTTCTCATCCCAGTCTTCTCCTTCTGGGAGTGGAAGGTCTGGGTCTCCAGTTAAATCAATGCTCACATAGGGCCATTCCTCTACAAAGATCAGTTGTCATCGGATCCATCCGAAGAACTCGGGACGCCATGACATTTGCTAGCCGCTCCCTGCCGTGGGCATCAATGCTGCCCATCGAGCCATCTATGGCTCTCTCAATGGTGGATCTGGGACTATAGCCCCCTGGCCCTGGAAGATAGGTAATCATTTCAGGAAGAACAATACCAAGATTGATCGCTATCCAAACTGTTTCAGTTTGGTCTTTTTGCATTTGGTCAATTGTCGTTTCATGTTCATAGTCACGGCTGTGGCCTAGTCAAACATTGTGGGATTCATGCATTTTGATGCGAGGAAGAGCTGTGTCTTGGTAGCCTTGTGTGGTGCCTGCGACCCCGTAGCCTGCGTAATGGTGTGTAGCACTACTCTGAGTGTTAGATCAGGAATGGTCTGAATATCTACCTTTCTGCTACCTGACCCTTGGCATGCCCCTGCACAAACTCTATTCATGACCATTGTCATGTTTTCACAAGAAGGCCTAGTGCCTGTCATAATAGGAACTGGACCTATGCATGACAGTCTGGTGATAAAATACACATCTGAAACTTCAAGCTCAAGTACTTGATCTCGAAGTTTTAACTTCTCCTCGTCCTCATCCCAAATACTAATCAAATATTGCAACAGTTCGAGCTGAGACCGGAGACATGCCGTTAGGAAGAATTTCTTTAAACAAAAATTTAGGAGAGCATTCATACATTGCTTATTCCCCATTTCCATTTCATCTTCCTCACTATGCTCCCTTTCCTTCCATTCGATCACCATTTTCGCTGAGTACCTCCATCAAATCAAACATAGGAGTGTTAGAAACCTCCTCAAGTATTCAAATTTTCTTTTCATTGGTTCATTTTTGAGCATTTTTGGCCGGAATTTGCGTTGCACCATTGGCGCGACTATCTAGCTGATAGTTGTGCCAGCTGGCACAACCTCTGTGTAAAATAGAGCGGATTGGGGCGGGTCCATGCCTGGTACCCGCGCCAACTGCGGAGCCCTAAATTTTGAAATTCCTCCCCTAAAAAGCCTCAAATCATGATTAAAGATAATGAAATGCAGCTTAAAATATAGCTAATGGAAGTGGCTCTTACCTGGAGAAGACGAGATCCAATTTCGTCCACTGGATTACTCACAATTGGCGCTTCAAGATCGCAAAGGAAATAGCTCACTATCGATTTGCAAAGAGGTAAAGAGGTAAAAAGTAAATATGTTCTTACCATTGGTAATATTTATAACTTTTCAAAATCAAAATTAGGTTTTGGGACTTATTTTTTCAATATTTTACTATATTTTTGTCAAAAAATGGGTTTTACACTCGCTTTTTGTGCAGCTATAGGTTTTCACGTGATTAGGATGATGATACGAGTTGTATTTTATACTTTTCTGGACTCGGTAAAAACATGAAAAAGTCACTACTGGAGTCACCTTTCAGCTCTTTTCTGACTCTCTAAAATTGAAAATATTTCTGAGTCGCTTTTCGTTTTGAGCTCGTTAAATTGGCTACGAAATGACATCTACCCAGTATATGTTTACCCCTTTTTCGGGCTGGGATAGATCATTTATGAAAAAGGAATACCCTAGCCTATCGCGAATAGGAGGTTCTCTCAGACATAGTTTTCTACCTTTTCGGATCTGTGAGACTATCTACGAAAAGGAACTGCTAGAGTTTTCTTTTCTGTTGTCTTTTCAAACTATCTAAACATGAAAAGATGCCGAGTTCTTCCTTTGTCAAACTCGTTAAAAACTGATGACATCGGACTTTGTCGTAATGATGTTATTCAAGTTCCTCCTTCCTAGGGCTTTTAAAATGTACTAGGTTGGATTTGTCCGAAGGACGAACTTATATCGCAAGCATATGCTATCCCCTTCAAGCTTGTTTTCAAAAATAATTGGGGTACTCACCAGAAATGGTGGGGGAAAATGGAACCAATATTATAGTCGTGTCAGCAGCATGTCGCTCTTGAACATGGCACTTGTCTACATTCTTGTCGGGTTGGGACCATCTCATATCGTAATCTTCTTGCCTTCATGGGTTTGGGAAATCTATTTTGACCACTCATTTTTTCTTTGCCACGTCACCATGACCTCAGATCCCTTGATGTCAAATACTGCCAGATCCAATGTCGTGTCGCTGATATGTTCAAGAGAAGCTGGCCTCTGCAGTTTGCAACCTCCCTCTGATTCTCTGTTGGTCTTGATTCAAAAACATTATGTTCCTCTGTCTCATGTCGATGATGTGGGAAACATTATGGGCCACCTTCGATCAAGGTCGCTTCCTGTTGACTTCAGCTCATCATCCAGGAAGTTGATCTAGAGAATCCCTTCAGGTACCTTGGAGCCTGCGTACCTCAATGGCAGTTTCTTCGTATTCGATGCAAGGTTTTCATCATTGGCCTTCGATCAAATGATTCTGCAGGTGTTCAGCGCCAGCTCACTGTTCACATTCCGTGGATTGTACCTTTTGTACCTTGAGATCCATCGTCATTATTGGTGGTTCCTCTCGCATCTATTAATGGCTTTCATTATTGGTTGGTAATCAGACGATGTTCTTGCATGTTCGACTTCAAATCACATATTCGCATGCTCCAACTTGTACTGTGTTCGGGTCAAGATGGAGTGAAAGACCCTAGATTTTGTCTGATAAACATCCAGGCTACGGGTTCTTTGTGGATTATTATGATTTATTACATGACTCATTCGATTGGATGGATGCAACCATACCTGAGTCTACTTGTTGATCCTTATTTACTGGATGGCTACATCCATACCTTGGATCCTAGTTATTGTACACTCTATTATGGATGGATGCACCCATACTACATATCATGTATCTGAGATATCAATTGTATTTGTATTTTCAGGTTTTCCGACGGCAGATTTTTCAGTTGGGTGCATTCTCATAAAGCATTTCACCCCTCCCTCTCTCTCGGGCCTCATGCTTTAGGGGGCATTTGTTACATAACATTTTGTCACCATCCCTACAATCCCTCATCCCGTACATTTGAGGACTATTCCTGTGACCTGTGAATAGTAAAATGTCCTGAAAACACCTTAATGTCATCCTTCTGCATAAGGACAAGAATGACCCTAAAGAAAAATTCCTCTGGAAAACCCTAAAAAATCCATATTTTGGCATTGCCGTGGGTAGCCAATTCATCCCTCATGCCAATGGGGAAAAAGCACCATAGTGGGCACGCCGGTTGGTGCTCTGTCCCTGTGTCTTTCTCATGCCAAGCCTATTAAGAAATGTTTTTTAAAAATAAATGGCGGAAGTTTGATTCTAACCAACTCAGAATGAATCATCAAAAATAAGTTGGGTTGTTTTCCTCTGGATCTCCCTGATTAGGAAGTGGTTTTCCACCTCTCATGGAACCATCCTAAGAGATAGGACCCTATCCCATGATTATAGGGATCCCAACCTCTCTTCCTCCTTCTATAAAGGCCTGCCCTCTCCATTTTCTTGCTAGCTTAACTTGTGGGAAGGAAACTATAGTTGGGAAACTATAGGGAGCAGAGCCGAGGAGAACCACGTAAGTGAGAGAGATTTGTCTAGATTCCTGATAGGCTTCATTCAGACATGCTCTGCTGCAAGCCCCGCCAAAGGAAGATCGTAGCATCAAAGCGTTTGGTTGTAATCTCCCTTTTTTGTCATATATAATATAAGCAACTTTGATTTTGGTTCCATTCGTGTGTCTACTCTTTTATGTAATGCAACGAATTATATCTTCTTTGACTGATGTATAGTTACATGCTTTAAGTATTACATTGCATGTCGTCTTTTCTCTACATGTGTACAAGTGTCCAAACGTAGCGAACAGAAGGATTGTGATCTGTCAAGCTAGGGACGAGGAGCACCGCTTCTTCTTCGACAACAGCAGCGTGGGACTTGAGGTAGGCTAGTTGTCATGATCTTTGTCTCTCTTGTAACTAGGAACCAACATCGTTGCGTGATTTGATTGTTGCTAGACCCAATCTAGGGCTAGTGGGATCTCCTTTGTCCACAGAGGGGATTTACCGCCTCAACACCAACATAGATGGATCCTCACAGCAACTGACTATTTTACCAAATGGATAGAAGAAATCCCCTCTAGGAATGCTACAGACTCAGTTATCATTTCATTCCTTGAAAACCATATATTGTCTAGATTTGGCTATCCTAGAAAGATCATAACTGATAATGCTGCTACATTTGGGTCTAAAAAGATGGTAGAATTCTGTTATAAATATCAGATTATATTGGGTCATTCTACAACTTATTACCGGCAAGGTAATGGGCTAGCAGAGTCCTCAAATAAAATTTTGGTGAACATAATCAAAGATTTGCTGGAAGATAACAAGAAATCATGGCACAATAAGCTAGTACATGCTTTATGGGCAGACAGATTGACAGTTAAAACGTCAATTGGGATGTCTCCTTACCAGCTAGTTTATGGAATTGATGCAATATTTCCAACCATTTTAGGAGTGCCAGTCATGAAGCTGATCCAGGAAGTACATTCTGAAGATGATGATGTGACAAGAATAATTAACCAAACTATACATCTAAAACAAACTAGAGAGGAAGTATACATCAGAGCACAGCAACTACAAGAAAACATCAAGAAGTTGTTTGACAAAAGAACCAAGGCCAGTGACTTTAATATTGGTGATAAAGTATTGAAATGGGATTCAAGGAGAGAAGATAAGGGCAAACATGGAAAATTTGATAATTTACGGCAAAGCCCTTATCTTATTCAATCTACCATTGGAAGCAATGCATTTTTCTGCAAGAATTGGATGGAGCTGAATACTTTGGAGGTTCTGTCAATGGTAGGGTTCTCAATCATTATTTCTGTTAACTGATATTTTTAGTTTCAGAGCTTTTTTGTTCATTGTATATAACATAGCTTTTGAATTTGAAAAAATAAAATACAAAGACAATAGAAAAAGAGAAAAAGAGGGCAAACATAAAATAAGAAAGGTACAGCCCCATACCCAAAAAAAAAAGAGAAACAAATCTGAAAGTGTGCAAGCTTAAATGCCACTACTTGATAAAACACTGCAATTTAGTCATACAGCCTAATCATTACTAGATAGATTTCAATTTACTGTTGATAGGTTAGTGAAGAATATTTTTCAAACTATTTAATCTTGGCTTATCAGTAGATTAGATTAGGATAGAAATAAATGGCTCTAATCAGACCAAAATTTGAGCCAGAAAGAAGAAAAATAATTGGTTCTAACATTCTTAAAATCTGAACCAAGAAAAAATAGAAAAAGAAATAGCTCAAAAAGAGTAAAACCATAGCTAAAAGAAAGAATGAAGGATGTTTTTTATTTTTCAGATCTTAAGCCTTCACAATTTTGTTTAATTTTCTGCAAAATTTCAGTCTATGTGCAGCTTGTTTTTATTGCATAGTCACTTCAGCAAATCAGACAGCTTAATCCTAGTTTGACTGTCTTTTAAATTTCTGTTTTAGAAAATAGAGAATAAAATCTATGAGACATCTTAATCCTGATAGATAGTAGCTTAGATAGAGAATTTATGAGTTCAATAATTTAATCTGAACTCATGGAAGAAACAAGGGTAGATTTAGATTAGTTTTTCCTATTTTCAAAACAAAAAAATGTTGATGTCAAAGGTTTGCAAGTCCAAGTGCACCTTATGAAGAAACAATGTTAGGAAAAGTAGGCTGTGTAGGTAGTTGTTTGGGAAATAAATCATTCTGTTTGATGTAAGTACTGATCATATTTTAAAGAAGCATGATAAAAAAAGAAGCAGGTTGTCAATGGATACGACACAGGTCTGCATCCCAGAGATAAAATTCTGAAGTTCTTGACACCTCCAAGGAGCTGCCATCCCCAAGTGGAGCCGCTGTTAGCCATCAGTAAATTTTGTCACAGCAAATGATGGCTAAAAAAGGTCTTGAGCCTTCAAGAGATTATTTTCATAGAAAATTACTCATTCTTGAAGCCTTATGGTGTTTTCTAAAAAAGAAATCTTCATTGGTGTTCCTTCACTGTTGTTCCTTCACTACTGTTCCTTTACTATTGGTCCTTCGCTACTGTTCCTTCACTGTTGTTCCTTTACTGTTGTTCACTTATTTTTTCTACCCCCCGCGCCCCTTGTAAAAAAGGTTTTTTTCTTTGTATTTATCCATAATTTGATTTTTACATTTTAACATTGAAAACCAAATTTTTCCCGACCTAAAAGCCTTCCCGCTACGCGGCAACAAAGGTGACATCACCCTGGGCCCACCATGTGTTTCCACTTCACATCTTTCTATTTTTCGCACTCATCCATGACCGTTGATCTTCGGCCCGAATATCTAATGGTCCCAAACACATTTCGCCTTCATTTCACCAATAAAACCAATCACTCGTTTTCGATGTGAAATAGGCAGTTTTCGCCTGGAAACATGTCAATCAAAGACCTGTATCGCGTTAATTCCCAGTTAAACCACTTACCACTCATTTCGTGCGCGAAAACCATTCATGGTTTTCCAAAACCGACTATCCACTATTTCTCTCCAATATTCAAATTAAACCCTGTTTTCGCAGGTTTTGTCCGCAAAACCTCCTATGCATGCAATTTCTCCTCCTCACTGCTCCTTTCACCCCCCGCCCAGCCTCTGAAAGAAGTTTAACCCAATACGCGCATGATTTTATGTAATAGTTTGTTTATGTTGCAGGTTTCATGGAAGATGAGATGTAAATCCATCCCACAGTCACGATAAAGTAACAAAAGGTCAAGGATGATGATCTTTAGGCCAAAATCATGAAGAAATGGATTCCACAGTTTCAAAATCATGGTTTGACCGGTGCCTCATGACCATTGGTTATACAATGAAACCCTCAGCACGCTAAAGACACTTGTACATTAGCAAAGGAAACAGAAGAAGAACAATGAAATACAGTCGAGATTAAAGTTAAAGGTTAAAGTTAAAAAACCGAAGATTTAAAGACTTAACCAATGATTTACAAAGATAAAGACATAGTGAAGAGATAGGCTTAAAAGTCAATCTTTTCACCTATTTTATCCCTAGAAAGTAAAGACAGAGTTATTTAATAGAGAGGTATCTACAGATATTCTTACCTTATGCCCTGCGTGGTTTTCAAGGGCAAAAAGCATTTACTCTATAATTAATGACATTTTGCAACCTAGAAGAGTTCCACCTCCTCATTTGCAATATAAATACTGCACTGGAACTCATTGTAAATGTTGGATTTTGATGACTGAAGTTGGAATAATGCATAGTCCTTTAAAGCTCTTGAAGAGAAATTTGATGTCTTGGAACCTATGCATGATCTGATTTGCTTGTTCATGCAGAAGGATCGCTTGCAGGATCCATAGGCTTGGTTGAGGGTGAAAGTTTTCTTTTGTTTGTGTTTTCCAGTTTTCCATTATGTTTTCCATCTTACTATGTTGCAGTAGGACAAAGAACTTAGATTAAGACATGTTTCTAATAGCACCTTAAATCTGTTTGTCCTTCACTGCCTTAATGTTTTCTTCTGCTAAGATACATTAGAGAAATCATTTATTTCTCTCTAACATATTTTTAGTTTGTTCAGTTCTAGAAATAATTTAGATCAGTTAGCATCAATTATGATTTATGGTTAGCCCTGCATATTTTTTCCACTGAAATATTATGTTCTTAGAATTATCTCTTTAAAGCAGCTTTGTCTAGGTTGGGTCAAAGAAGTCTATTTAAAATCATGTTCTTTGCATTTTCTTAGCTAAATTTGTTTCAGGGAAACCTTATAACTGTAACTTTCGGTGTTTAGAGTTTTCTCTCCTTCTAAGGTTATAATTACTTGTGCATCTCAAATGTTTTCCTGCTCTAGATGATAAAAGCTCTAAAAGTTGGATAAGTTTCTTACCTTCCTAAGTTTTTTATCTGAATGTTTGTCTTGGTTAATTATTTTTTTCAGTCTGAAATCAAATGTATTAGGTTCTGCTTATGCCTTTGATTCTCTTGTTGTTCTTATCAGTTTTCTAATTCCCTCAGTTTACAAGTATATAAAGGATTCTGTTTCAGCCCTTTATTTGTTTGTTTGTTCTCAAATCTTTATGTCCATTTCATAAACCCTTCATAACCTCAAAGATCCATAAACCAAGTTAAATTTCCCTGCAAATTCTCTTGACACCATTGATAAACTTATCTGGACCTTGTTTGACTCCATTGCCCAATGACTTAACAATCTTTCATGTTTTCTACTAAAATCTATCAAAGTATCATGCCCAACCAAAAACAATCAAAATACCTTGCACTTAACATCTAGCCTAAAATCAACCTTTGAAAAGCATCAAGCTATATCTTTACAAATATATTGAGAGATCTCTCTCTGAGACTAGGAGGGCTAGATCTTAGAGCTCTAAATCTTGGTTTGATGTTGCCCTTGTCAATTTGTATCTCAATCAATCTAGCAAATTACAGGGAGCTAACATAGTGGCGATCACGGTGGGACCTGAGTTCATAGTAGCCTGACAAACTCTTATAGACTCATATGCATCCCTATTTTGACTTAAAAACCAACCCATAGCCAGAGTAGAAATTGATTACTTCATCATCCTAGCAAGATAATGGCTTAGTTAGGGGATACTCATTAACCTTAAGGCTGCATAAAGAAACTGAAAACCCAAAAACACTCCCTAGATTGATTTTTATCAAGAATTTGGTGGTGGACCATTATATACATATCTTCAAAAATTTCAAAAAAAAATCCATCTGGCGACTCCACTAGCCTCCAGTAGGCCTTCCTAATCCCACTAGTGCCATAGGTTGTTCTAGGATTGTGTAAAATCAGTCCAAGACAGTTTTAAGGCCTAGTTATACCTTGTGTGAAAATAGAGATTTGGCTTCACGAAGGATTTTTACCAGATCACACCCAGATCTGAATCCTCCTATCATAGTTGATAATCCATAAAATATTTTGTGGAAAAATCCTAAATTTGGAAGCTCACCCACTGGTAGGACCATCCATAGAACCAGTTCTGCACTAGAACACCTTACAGTCTCACAAGATCCTTAGTTTGATTTGCACCATACCAAGAACCTATTCAGGACCAAGTCACAAAGTAGGGTTGACCAAGCTGACTTTGAACCCATAGATTTGCAACAAAGCTCTAGTAGAGAAGCTTCTCCTTCCACTCCACCATATTTTCAGCTTCTACATCACTTTAGCCCTTTTCACTCAAAAATACTCAGAATTAGTCTTCCGGTCCAAGTACCTTAGCTACACCCATCCATACCACCAATTTGCAAACCACCTCACTCCATCCTCCTCCACCTCTCACAAATCATCCCCTTGTAAATCAGCCTTTGTTTCCTTTCCCTCCCATCACGGTAGCCTAGTATGCTCCACTAGCTCTACAATAACCACTATTACCTTTGCCAAATGAATATCAGTCCAAAATTCCTCACTTCTCAGGGGCTGAATCCATCACTGCTTAAAAACATGTAGATATAATTAATGATGCTTTTGATTATATGGAGATAGAAGAAGAAACCATAAAAATGGGGATTTTTGCTCAGAGCTTAGGGGGAGAACCCAAGAAATGGTTTAAAGACTTACCTCCCAACAGCATTCCTGATCTCCCTACTCTATACCAAACCTTTGTGGAAAAATGGGAAATCAAGAAGAACCCCCTCCAAATTCTGTCTGAGTATAACAATCTTAAGAGAAATCTGGGAGAGAGTGTTCATGACTACTCCACTAGGTTTAACAATGTTTACAATGCTCTCCCAGCACATATGAAACCTCCACAAGGCTTAGCCTTGGTGAAGTATCTCGAGGGCTTTGATGCTGATATGGCCTATCAACTAAGGGAGAGAGATTACCTAACTCTAGAGGATATGCAAAAGGGGGCTGTAAGTGTAGAGGCCAATTTGATTGAGAGAAGGGCTAGGCTGAGATCAGAAAAAAGGGTGACTTATAGAGATGACACAACACCTGCACCCTCCTCTTCCGAAACCAAACTTGACTCCATAGTTAGGACAATGGAGAGGATGATGGAAAAATTCAGTTTGAATGAGAGAACACCTCCTAGGGAAAATCGAGCCAATCTTCAGAACAGAAATAGAAGCCAGAATTCTAGAAGAGAGAGTGACCAACAAATCAGACCCCCTTTCCAAGACAACTATGTAGATGAAGAATAAAGAGAGCCTGAGCATTTGGAAGAAGACCAGGTAAATGTCATAGGTTTGGATGATGAGGATAACACATTCCTTACTGAAGAGGAACAAAGGATGTTTTCTTCAAAACCAAATGAGAAATCATATGAAGATTCTGAAGACTATAGATTAGGATTTGAGAATTCCATAATGGAAGTCCATAAGCAGTATAACCTTAGGAGCAAGAAGAGTCAAGATATCCCCAAAACAGATCATCCAAACACTGTTGTTAGAAAAACCTCTGAATCTATCCCTAAAAATACAGTAGAAAACACGAATACTATGGCTAAGAAAACTGAACCAAACAAGCAAAAGACTAGTCATCCTAGTAATGATTCAAGATGCCCTAGTACTTCAAATAGTGTCCCTGAAAAAACAATACTTTCCAAACCATCAAATCAGAATCAGCAAATTAAAAATATAGAAAAGTTCATGGCTGATAAAACTGATGTAAATGCAATAAAGACACCTGCACCTTTCAGTTTTGAGGGGGAGATTGCCAAAATCAAGATCACTATACCCCTCACTGAATTGGTAAACCAAGAGGTATATAGATCCCAGATTTGCAAAGTGTTAAAAATAGGCAAGGATACTGATACCTTAAACTTAACTGATGATAAACCAGAACTACTATTTGGTCCTGAAGTAGAGGGAAAATATCAAGAAGGAGTAGT
Source organism: Pinus albicaulis (assembly GCA_034641835.2). Lineage (NCBI taxonomy): Eukaryota > Viridiplantae > Streptophyta > Pinopsida > Pinales > Pinaceae > Pinus > Pinus albicaulis. The sequence goes on along the minus strand of JAXQQM020081682.1, from coordinate 56,209 downwards.
CCCTCCTTTCTATGTAAGTCTGAACATGCATGATAAAATTCTGCATAATGCCATGCTAGACTCCGATGCCTCACACAATCTCATGCCAAAAGTTGTGATGGAGAGATTGGGCCTATAAATCACAAAGCCCTACAAAGACTTGTATTCTTTTGATTCCAATAGGGTTAAGTGTCTGGGCCTAGTCAAGGATCTATGTGTCAATCTGGCACAAATTCCCACTAAGAGTCTAGTCATGGATATAGTTGTGGCTGAAATTCCCCCAAAGTATGCATGCTTTTATCTATATCATGAGGGGCCAAACTCCAGGGAAGCCTTCAAATGGACATGACCTATTCCACCATCCCAATCTTCAATAAAACAAAAATATTGTACCGGGAATCCCACATGAAATACATGGTGAGTAACCTAGATAAGCCAAATAACACACCAGTTTATTCCATTCACTCAGACCTCGACTCTTTCATCATGTACAATGAAAATGACATAAGTTAACAAGTTAATGACAATGAGAGAGAACTAAGTCCCCTAGAACAGTCAAACCAGCTCTCTAATCAAGAAAATGATTCCCAAAACTCTAGCAGCCCCTAGGTACAGAACATTGACAAAAATGAAATTGACACCCTTTGGCATATAAGCTTTGATGGTTCTTATGGTAAGGCTAGATCAAGGGCTGGTGTTTGGATCCACAACACAAATGAAGGTCATTCCTATAGGTTAGATTTTCAATGCACCAATAACGTTGCAGAGTATGAGGCTCTCCTTGTTGTTCTATACTTACTTAAAGACCTCAAAGCCAAGAAAATCTTGATCCAAGGAGATTCTGAACTAATCATCAATAAAATTAAGGGAGAATATTCAACCAAGAACCCTAGGTTAAGGGAATATAGAAATGCTTCCCTAGACCTTCTCAAAACCTTTGAGAAATATGAGCTTACTTTCATCCCTAGGGCCCAAAAGTGCCTTGCCAATGAGCTTGCTTTTCCTGCCAGCAATTTCTCTTTACCTCATGAGAATAATCAATGCCTCATCAAAATAAATAACAAGCCTACTATATCGGAAAACTTGAACAATTGGCAAGTGTTTGACAATGATGACCAAATAGAGGATTTTTTGCAATCCAGAATGACTTTTCAAGTGCAAAACAGAGTTTAAGATTTGAAAGAAATAAATCTGCTGAAAAAGAAACTCCCAAAATAGAGCTGCCCTTTGATGATGATATAAACCACCTTCAAAACCCTTGTGTTGTAGAAGTATTTGATAAATTAGATCAAAAAGACATTAAAATTCTGTAGTACAAAGATGACACCTTGCCAAGAGGCCTTACACCACTAGAAGAGTTGTTTGATTTCAATGATGTAGCTAAAAAACAAAATATGGAACCCACTGAAACAAATGTAGAAGAGTGTAACATTGGAGGGATGAAAGAGCCCAAAATGGTCAAGCTGTCCAAGACTCTCCCATCTCACATAAAACAAAAATACATTAAGCTTTTTAGAGAATTTAAAGATGTGTTTGCTTGGGGGTATGAAGACTTGAAATTCTACGACACCAAAATCATCCAACATAAAATTCCTCTCAAAGAAAATCAGAAACCATTTGAACAAAATTGAGAAGAATAAATTCCCTCCTATTACCCTCAGTTGAGAAAGAAATCAAAAAGATGTATGATGCTGGGATCATAGTCCCTGTTCGATACTCAGAATGGGTGTCTAGCCTTGTGTCAGTTAGGAAGAAGACCGAGGAAATCAGGCTTTGTATTGACTTCAGAAATTTAAACGAAGCCTCCTTAAAAGACAGTTACCCCTTGCCTAAAATGGATCACATACTCCAAAAGTTAGTTGGGTCAAAAAGAATCTCATTACTAGATGGCTTCTCAGGTTATAACCAAGTCCTAGTCTCTCCAAGTGACCAACTTAAAACTGCTTTCAGTACACCTTGGGGTATGTTCATGTATGTTAAAATGCCATTTGGTTTAATGAATGCAGGGGCTACTTTCCAAAGGGAAATGGACATAGATTTTTCAGAAGACATAGGTCATTTCACAGTCATATACCTTGATGACATCACTGTCTACTCTAAAACTAATAAGGAGCACTTAGTCCACTTGAGAAAATTCTTTGAAAAATGTAGAAAGTATGGCTTGTCTCTAAATCCTAAGAAAACTTTGTTTGGCCTCAGGAAGGAAAACTCTTAGGTCACATCATCTCTGAGGAAGTAATCAAGATAGATCCCAAAAGCATAGAAGGCATCTTACAAATCAGCCATCCAAGGAACATTAAATAACTGCAATCTTTCATTGGAAAGATTAACTTCCTAAGAAGATTCATCCCTAATCTTGTTGAGCTCTTAAGAAATACCATGAATATTTTGAAAAGGGAAGTGGGAGTGAAGTGGAATATGGAAGCAAAACAATCCTTTGAGCTGGTAAAACAAGCACTCACACAAACACCAATCTTAATCAGCCCTGACTTCACCAAGGACTTTTACATTTTTTCCTTTGCCTCTGAACATATTGTGGCAGCAATATTATTACAAAAGAACATCATGGGGCAAGAGCAGCCCGTAGCTTTCTTCAGCAAAGCCCTAAGGGATTCCGCTTTAAAGTATAACATTATGGAGAAACAAGCCTTTGCCTTAATCAAATCTTTGAAGGATTTTAGAGTTTATATTTTGCATTCACATATCATAGCCTTTGTCCCAAACACGGTTGTCAAAGATATACTTAATCAAGACCCTGATGGTAAAAGGGGCAAGTGGATTGCTACCATTTTATAATATGACTTAGAGATCATGCCCACCAAACTCATCAAAGGGCAGGGATTAGAAAAACGCATGGCTGAGTCAAACTTCCAAGCTTTAGATATGAACATGGTTGATGTTTTGGAAGAAATAGAAGAATGCACAACACCATTCATTGAAGAAACATTCATAAACTCTCCTTGATATGTTGACATCATATATGTGTTACATTATCTGAATTCTCCTCCTTATTTGTCAAAAACAAAAGCTAGATATGTCAAACAGAAGGCTTTAAATTATTGTATATTAGATGGAGTTTTGTATTAGAAAAATGTTGTGGGGATTTTACTTAAACGTTTACTTGAGATTGATGCATGAAAAATCATGCATGAGATTCATGAGGGAGAATGTGGAGGACATCTTAACTGGAAGACCACAGCAAACAAAATCCTCAGGTCTGGATACTATTGGCCTACCCTCTTCCCAGACACCCATAAGTTAGTCATGTCCTGCACAAGTGCCAAATCTTTGATGGCAGGAGAAAAATCTTACCACTACCTTTGCAGCCTATTATTGTTGAGGCTCCCTTTCAAAAATGGGGTCTGGACTTCATTGGGGAGATTTACCCATCATCCTCAGCCCAACACAAGTGGATCCTCACTTCCATTAATTATTTTACCAAGTGGATAGAAGCCATATCTTCTAGGAATGCTACTAACGTTGTCATCATCAAATCCATTGAAACCAACATACTATCCAGATTTGGTTGTCCTAGAAAAATAATCGCAGACAATGATGTTGCCTTCAGGTCCAAGAGGATGGTAGATTTATGCCATAAATATCAGATCACATTAGGTCATTCTACTGCCTACTACCCCCAAGGAAACAGTCTAGCTGAATCCTCCAACAAAAGCCTTATTAATATCATCAAAAAATTGTTGGAACAGAATCAGAAATCTTGGCATAATAAGCTTGTCCATGCCTTATGGGCTGATAGATTAACTACTAAAAAATCCATCGGCATGTCTCCCTATCAGTTAGTGTACGGCATAGATGCAGTCTTTCCAACATCTCTAGGAGTCTCGGTCATAAAACTCCTTCAAGAAGTCCAAGTTGAAGAAAATGATATGCAAAGGAGGATAAATTAGACCATTCATTTACAGCAGTCAAGAGAGGAAGTGTACAAAAGAACACAAATAGTCCAAGAGAACATCAAGAAAATTTTTGACAAAAAGACTAAAACAAATGATTTCCAAGTTGGAAATGTAGTTCTAAGGTGGGATTCTAGAAGGGAAGACAAAGGAAAACATGATAAGTTTGAAAATTTGTGGAAAGGTCCCTATATCATTGATTCAGTGAGAGGCAACAATGCTTTCTTTTTTAAGGAACTTGATGGAACTGAAATATTTGGAGGTCCTGTCAATGGCAGGATGCTCAAACACTATTCCTGTCAAGAGTCTTAGTTTCAAAGTTTTATTCATTGTACATAACACAAGGAAATTATACAAAATACAAAAATAGTAAAAAATAATAATTTAAAAGAGGGCAGATTTAAAAGGGGTATAGCCCCATACCTAAAAGAGAATTTCTGAAAGTGAGCTAATCTAAATGCCACTACTGATTCAAAGGGATATATTGTTCAGTTATCTAGCCTAATCATAGCTAAACATACTTTAAATTTATGTTGATAAGTTAGTAGAAACTTTGATTGATAACACATTATTTTAGACTTAACTTGTTCAAAGGAAGATAGATTAGGAGATTGAAAGGATATTGGTTCCGCATGCTCAAAACAGAACCAAAGAGATAGATAAGGATGCCTCACAAAAGAAAAATCATGGCCTTATCTTTCTGATTCACTTTTATGCAAAATAATGTTTGTGTGCAAGCCCAAATGCCACTACTTGTAAATTATTCAATCATACAGCCTAAACATGATTGAGTAAATTTGAATTTCATGCTGATAGGTTAGTGAAGAAGATTTTCCAAACTGTATAATCTTGGCTTATCAGTAGAATATATTAGGGTAGAAAAATGGTTCAAACAAACTCAAAATCTGAACCAAAGAAAAGGAAGACAAAGAATGGCTCTAATCAGATCAAGACCTGAGCCAAAGATACAAAAATACTGGTTCTAACATGTTGAAAACTTGAACCAATTAAAGAAGAAGAGGACAGCTCAAAAGGATCAAAATTAGAGCTGAAAAAGAATGGAAGGATGTTTATAATTTTCAAATCTTAAGCCTTCACAATTTTGTTTTAATTTTCTGCAAATAAAAGTATATGTGCAGCTTATACATACAACCATAGACACCATAGCAAATCAGGCAGTATAATCCTGATTTGACTGTGTTTAAATTTCTGTTTTAGAATGTAGAGAATAAAATCTGTCAAATAGCCTAATCTTGACAGATAGTAGCTTAGGTAGAAAAATAAAGAGTTCAAAAGTTTAATCTAGACTCTTGGAAGAAATAAGGATAGGATTAGATAGTTTATTTTTGTTTTCAAAAATAAAATATCAAAGAGTTTTCTAGTTCAAATGCACTCAAAAAGGAAGAAAAAATGCTAGGACAAAGTAAGATTGGGTAGGTAGAGATGTTGTTTTGAAGAAATTACATGTTGCAGATTGATGAAAAATATCTTTTTCATAAAATATCAGTAAGAAAAGAAGAAATATGCCCAATGGATAAGGCACTGGTCTTCTGAAAATCCAGAAATTGATAAACTGGCAGTTCTGGACACCTAAAGGGCAAGTTGTCCTCCCCAAGTGGAGCCAATGTTAGCCATCTATAAATTATGTTATATCTGATGATGGCTAGATCAGTTCATTAATTCCCAAAACAAACTTCTCATGAAAATTTCTGAAATTTTGGAAATCTCACTGTGTTCATTATCCCTAAGTTGTCCATTTTCTCATAAAAATCTCACTCATTTTCTCCTATGCCACAGTTATTTTCCCCTTCAAAAGGAACTTTTTTCTTTCATAAAAAACTCCATTTTCCTCTGAAAATCCCCTTTTCTCCATCTCATTTACCCCTCATTATCCTAAAAAACATTCAAAAATCCCTTCTAAACTAATAAAAAATCCTTTTTTATGGTTTAAACTATCCCGATTTTACCTATCGAAACCTCAAAATGATCAAAAATCCCTTTTTTGGTCTAAAAAGGCACCTTTTACATTATAAGGGCTTAAGCCCATGTGGGCCTAAGGACCCATCTCCTGCTCCTCTATGTGACCCAGCACTATAATCAAGTGCTGAAAAACCCTTCAACCCCTTTTCCCCCGCTCCTGATCCCCTTACTTTTCCATGGGACCACTTCCCAGCCCCTTTCTTAAGTCCCTCTTCCTTTCTTTCTTACCCCCCATATATTCCTTTCTTCGAAACGATCTACACCGTCGATCGCATTGATCGAACGGCCCGGACCGCATCCCTCTTCCCTTTTTTCCCTTACCCCACTCCATAAAAATTGAGCTTGATCTCAACCGTTGATTGTGTAGATCCAACAGTGACCATCACCCCTCTCCTCCCTCAATTATCCTCCCATCCGTCTTCCTTGATCGATCTCCATCGTCGATCACCCATGATCCAACAGTCCTCATTTAAACCCCGCAATTCCTCTCCTCCCATCCCTTCATCTCCCGGACCATTCTCAACCGTGGATCTTTATGATCCAACGGCCCTCGTTTAAACCCATCGCCCATAAACACCGCCACTACCAAACAAAACTGCTTACATCAGTCGGGGCCTACCACCCACTATGCAAAGCATCGCCCAACCCTGGCTTGACACCTGTCTTCCACCATCCCCATCCACTGTTCAACTCTATGCCATCGCGCTAATCCTTCGCCGTTGGATCTACCTCCCTAAATCCGACGGCTCATATGCGATATCGCGTGCATTTGCCTCCTGAGGTTTAACACCTCATTTCTATGTGAAACTGGTGGTTTTTCTTGGGTCACGTGGCAAGAGATGAATGGAATCGCGTTCCCCCGGGGAAAAACCGCTAACCACCCAAATACAACGCGAAAACCACTGGTGGTTTTCCAAAAAACCACTTTTGCCCATTTTCGCGCCAAAGTCATTTTTAAACCTGGTTTTCACGGTTTTTGCCATGGAAACCCTTCTACGCATTCATTTCCTCCTCACTACTCCTTACGTCCTCGTAAACCTCTGTAAAGAATTTTTAAGACCTCGCACAGGATTTTATAATGTGTTTGGTGGTTGTTTGCAGGTTCAATGGTGGAGGAGGCTATTAACAGTCCAAGACAGTGCTAAGGTCGAGGATCATATTCCTATGTGGCCCAAAAATCAAAGTAAAAATACCAAAGGGGTGAAAATCTACGTTTTAACTAATATATCATGAATATTGACTATTTATCAAACCCTCCAATGCGCCAAGGCCACCTGTACACCAGCAAAATCAGTGAAAGTCGAAGATCAAAAGAAAATATGAAGATTAAAGGCTTAATATGATGATTAAAGGATGAAGACACAGCTAAAGATAAACTGAGAAAGGTTTGAAGCAGTTCTGAAAGGGGATAAAGGCGAGGTTGAATGCCAAAGAAACAGAGAAATAAAGGTTCGAAATCAATCAGAAAGGGAAAAGGACTACAATGTTGCATTATGAAGGCCAAAAAGCATCATCAGGCCTAAAGCATAGTTTAATGATGAAATAAAGGAAAATTAGGCCTAAAGCAACCTCGAATACATCAACAGAGTAGTTATTCACTTAATAAACCTAAAACTGTCACCTATGGCCCACTTTATCCCAAAGGGAAAATTGGCAGTTATTACACGAAAGAAGATATTTAAAATTGTCAAGACGTTTATTGTAAAAGATAAGAGATAGGCTTAAAAGTCAATCTTTTCACCTGTTTTATCCTTAGAAAGTAAATACAGAGTTATTAAAATAGAGAGGTATCTACAGATATTCTTACCTTATGCCCTGCGTGGTTTTCAAAGGGCAAGAAGCATTTACTCTATAATTAATGACATTTTGCAACCTAGAAGAGTTCCACCTCCTCATTTGCAGTATAAATACTGCACTGGAACTCATTGTAAATGTTGGATTTTGATGACTGAAGCTAGAATAATACATAGTCCTTTTAAGCTCTTGAAGAGAAATTTGATGTCATGGAACCTATGCATGATCTGATTTGCTTGTTGATGGAGAAGGATCGCTTGCAGGATCCATAGGCTTGGTTGAGGGTGAAAGTTTTCTTTTGTTTGTGTTTTCCAGTTTTCCATCTTGCTATGTTGCAGTAGGACAAAGAACTTAGATTAAGACATGTTTCTAATAGCACCTTAAATCTGTTTGTCCTTCATTGCCTTAATGTTTTCTTCTGCTAAGATACATTAGAGAAATCATTTATTGCTCTCTAACATATTTTTAGTTTGTTCAGTTCTAGAAATAATTTAGATCAGTTAGCATCAATTATGATTTATGGTTAGCCTTGCATATTGTTTCCACTAAAATATTATGTTCTCAGAATTATCTCTTTAAAGCAGCTTTGTCTAGGTTGGGTCAAATAATTCTGTTTAAAATCATGCCCTATGCCTTTTCTTAGCTAAATTTGTTTCAAGGAAACCTTATAACTGTAACTTTGTATGTTTATAGTTTTCTCTCCTTCTAAGGTTATAATTACTTGTGCCTCTTAAATGTTTTCCTACTCTAGATGATAAAAGCTCTTGAAGTTGGATAATTTTCTTACCTTCCTAAGTTTTTTATCTGAATGTTTGTCTTGGTTAATTATCTATTTCAGTCTGAAATCAAATGTATTAGGTTCTGCTTATGCCTTTGATTCTCTCGTTGTTCTTATCAGTTTTATAATTCCCTCAGTTTACAAGTATATAAAGGATTATGTTTCAGCCCTTTATTTGTTTGTTTGTTCTCAAATATTTATGTCCATTTCATAAACCCTTCATAACCTCAAATATCCATCAACCAAGTTAAATTTCCCTGCAAATGCTCTTGACACTATTGATAAACTTAGTTGTACCTTTTTTGACTCCATTGCCCAATGACTTAACAGTCTTCCATGTTTTCTATCTAAAATCTATCAAAGTATCATGCCCAACCAAAAACAATCAAAATAACTTGCACTTAACATCTAGCCTAAAATCAACCTCTGAAAAGCATCAAGCTATATCCTTAAAAATATATTGAGAGATCCCTCTCTGAGACTAGGAGGGCTAGATCCTAGACCTCTAAAGCTTGGTTTGATGTTTCCCTTTTCAATTGGTATCTCATTCAATCTAGCAAATTATAGGGAGCTAATAGTAAACATATGTATTTGCAATTTTGAGCATAATGAAAAGATGGACATGCCATTGGGAGTTGGACCAACTGATGTAGCTAGGGAGGGGTGAACTGCTTCATCATGCCTGTTGTGTAAATCTTATGTGTGATGTTATTTCTCTATTATACATTGATGTTCAGTGTCATTTAGGCTTATTTACATGCTTAAAACTCATAATTTTATCTATGTTTCATGGTTAAATTCCTCAATCCTTAAGCAAACAAATGGATACAAATATGTGAATGTTTTATAACTGAAAATACACTTAGCACAACAAATTAATATAGTCCCTTCAAATTAGGTTGGTATCAAAGCCAGAGTTTATTCTCTGGTGTTGTTGTGTGAAAATATTTGTTTAACAGTTTGCAAGTGTTCACATGCTTACTAGGCTCAAGCTTAAGAGAGGAGAAGGAAAATTGGTGGAAGCAAAAGGGTCTCAAAGTGAGCCACAACAAAGGAGGGCGAGATTTCCACATTCTCTACCACCTAGTTCACCTCCAAAAGAATCAGAAGCAACATTAAGCATGCCTCCAGAGGAAGAAGAAATCCATGAGGAGGTGGATCCCAAAGAAGAAGAAAGAGTGTTTAGGAAAGCATTCCTTGACATGACTAAGATGGTGAGAGTCCTTAATCAAGAAAGGAATGAGAGACTAGAAGGAGAAGGATCCAAACTTCACAAGGAAGGACAGGGATCATCAGGAGGTCAAAATGATGAAGATAAATTTAAGAAGGGTAATGGAGGGAATAGAGGCAGTGGAAAGTCACCATCCTCACCCTCATCATCATCATCCTCTACTTCATCTTCAGTACATCAGCCACACAAGTCAAATAACACTGTTAAAAGTCATTTTCTAAAAATTGATGTTAAGTTTGAATTTCCAATGTTTAATGGTGAAGTCAATGCAAAAAAACTCGATAATTGGATTAGGAAATTGGAGGTCTATTTGAGAATTTAGAACCCTCATGATGATGATACCAAAATCCAACTAGCTTCATTGAGAATGGAAGGTGCAACACTTGTTTGGTGGGAAGCCAAGACAAAGGAGGAGATCAATAAGCATGGTAATATTATCCTATCATGGACTAATTTAATTACTACAATAAAACAACAGTTTTATACATTAGCTCATATGCAGAAAGCCATAATGAACTGGAAAAGTTTTAGACAATTGAAAGGACAGAATGTGCAAGAATACACCCAAGAATTTAGGATAAGAGCTCACTTATTAGGGGTATATTTTCAGATCCAAGATACTTTTCTCAAGTACACAGGAGGCTTACATAGCTACCTAAGACATATTATTCTCATGTTTAACCCTACAAGTCTAGATGAAGTTTGTGTTCATGCCACACATCTAGAAGCTAGAGGGAAAAACATTACTGATGAGGGTAGGAAGAAACCTTTTAAGGGGAAAAACAAAGAAAATACCACAAAAGGTAAGGGCAAAAAGAATACATATGTCAAGAATGAGGGAGAAAAAGTGGTATGTAAACATTGTTCAAGAGAAGGCCATGATGAGAAAAATTGTTGGAAATTACATCATGAAAAGAGGCCCAAACATTAGAACAACAAAGGGAAATAGAAATTGAAACTACAACTCAACATGATTTAGGAGAGGATTCATGTGATGAATCTAAAATTACATCCATGGGATTGAAGAAAATGAAGGGGAAATAAATTGAAACTAAACTCAGTACTAGTATATCAAACTGTCACATACAAGCTCCAAATGAAGAAGAGAGAATTGAACTATTTCATGTAAGGGTCATATCCAAACATACCAATATTGACACACTATTTGACAGTGGGTCACAAGAAAATTTAATCTTTGAAGACTTGGTCAAGAAAATTAATCTTGAGACCATTGCACATCCAAAACCATATCCACTTGGGTGGATTTGTAAGGATGAAAATTTACAGGTTTTAAAGAAGTGCACATTTTGTTGACACAATTGAATTAGATGTGGCTCCACTTGATATTATAGGTATTTTGTTGGGCAGTCCTTACTTGTATGATAGGAAAGAAATCTTCCATCTCCATGAGAAAAAATACCATTTATTCAAATATGGCAAGGAGTATATTGTTAGATCACATCGCCAAAATACAAATATTGCTATGGTAAATGTTGGACAGGTAAAGAGGTTGGTGAATTCAAGTAAGAATTTTATTCTTCTAATGATTAAGCATAAAGTTGATGTTAATCATGAATCATTTGAGGATTGGGATCCTAAGTTGAAATCATATTTATATGACGTAGTTGATGCACATCATGAGATGTTTCATGAGCCAACGGGATTGCCTCCAAAAAGGGAGATTCAACATGAGATTCAGCTGCAACAAGATTGTCCTCTTCCAAACATTGACATGTACCACATGTCGATAATGGAGAATGCTGAAATTAAGAGGAAAATCAAGGAAATGTTGGACAAGGGACTCATAAGGCTAAGCACTTCACCATGCGGATAACCCATAGTTTTGATTCCAAAGAAAGATAGGACTTGGTGCATGTGTGTAGACTTCAGAGCTTTGAACAAGATAATGGTAAAGAATCAATACCCATTCCTAAGGATAGATGATTTTCTTGATCAGCTGATAGAAGAAAAGTTGTTCACTAAGCTAGATTTATGAAGTGGATATCATCAAGTAAGAATTGCATAAAGTGATATATGGAAGATTGCATTCAAAACCAAACAAGGACTCTTTGAGTGGTTAGTTATGCCATTTGGTTTGTGTAATGGACTGGAAAATTTCATGCATATTATGGATAATTTTTTGCATCCATTTATTGATGAATTTGTGATTTTGTATTTAGATGATATACTAATTTTTAGCAAAACAAGAGAAGAACATGTCTTGCATGTGAAAAGGGTGCTTGATGTTTTGTGGAAAGAGAAATTATTTCCTAAGATGTCAAAGTGTGAGTTCGGAAAGACTTATTTGGTTTATTTGGGACACATTGTAGGAGGAGACGAGTTGAGAATATATACTTCTAAAGTGGAAGCCATTTTGAATTGGCCCACTCCTAAAACAGTAACCGAGGTAAGAATTTTCTTAGGCGCAACTCAATATTGGAGAAATTTTATTGCTAACTTTTCTTTCCATAGCAGGTCCTATGCATGCAGTGACAAGTGTGAAGATAGGCTTCCAATGGGGAGGCAAACATCAACAAGCTTTTGAAGCTTTAAAATACAAGATTAGTTCAACTCCAGTTCTTGAATTACCAAATTTTAGATAGCCATTCAAGATACAAACCGATGCTAGTGATTATGCCATGGGCGCATCACTTTTGCCGCATGGTAAGCCTATTTCTTTTCATTTTGAAACATTAAATGGTGTTGTAACTAATTATCCTACATATGAAAAAGAGATGTATGCGTTACTAAAAAGTATCAATAAGTGGAAACACTACTTGATGGGTAAATAGATGTTTATACATACCGATCACCAACCATTGCAGTACTTGCATTCGCAAACAAAATTCCAGCAATTACAACATTTTAGGTGCATGGGATTTCTTCAACGGTTTCAATTGGTTATAAGGTACAAGAAAGTTATTTTCAATCAAGTTGTTGATATTCTTTCAAGGCCAATCATAAGTGCTTCTACTTTACTTAAAAATGATTCTATTGTACATGATATTTGCATAGAACAATATGCACATGATGTTGATTTTCAAGATGTGTATGATATTTTGAGTGAAGGGAATCAAGTTGAGGAACATGATTATCACATGCATAAAAAAATTTTGTTTCATTTGGGCAAGTTGTGTATACCACAAGGAGAGAGGCTTAGTGTCACGAGAGAGGCTCATTTGTCTCTTATTGCTGGACACTTTGGGGTAAGCAAAACAATGGCACATCTACAGAGGTATTGCCATTGGCCTCGCATGATAGATGGTGTGTCGCATTTTATAAGAGGTTGTTCTATGTGTGCAACAAGAAATCCTAGTAATAGGAAGCTTGGTTTGTACACGCCACTACCGATACCATCAATACCATGGGAGATTGTCTCCAAGGACTTTGTTGGAGGTATACATATGTCAAGAAAACAACATGATTATATTTATGTAGTTATGGATACATTTAGTAAAATGTGTATACTTATGCCATGTAAGAAAACCATTACTGCTGAACAAATTGTTGAACTTTATTTTCAACATGTATGGGTATATTATGGATTGAAAATCTCTATTTTTAGTGACATGGATTCCAGGCTCATTGGGAATTTTTGGTCCAATCTTTGGAAGATGATGGACACAAAGTTGAAAAAGAGTACTTCTTTTCATCCGCAAACTGATGGCCAAACTGAGGTGGTGAATAGAACCATTATGCATCTATTGAGAGGATATTGCAGCAAACATCCCAAGATGCGGGATGAGCAACTGCATTACATTCAACATGCTTACAACCGGGAAAATATTCTTCTACAAATACTTCACCTTTAGAAGTATGCTTTGGGTATTTGCTGAAATCGCCATTAGACTTCATCTTTGAGAAGGATGGTTCAATTTATGGGCATGGTGATATTGACAAGGCTCGAAATTTCATTGAGAAAATTCAGATTATTCATCAAAAAGTTCAAGAATAGCTTGAGAAGAGTCAAAGAAAATACAAGGAGAGGCATGACAGACATAGATTTGATCACAAGTTTCAGTAAGGAGATGAGGTATGGTTGCACATAAGCAAAGAAAGGATGCAAGGAGAAGGTAAAAATCTCAAGTCCATTCGCTATGGTCCATTCAAGATCATAAAGCAAGTTGGTAACAATGCATTTCAACTTGACTTGCCTTCATATATGCAAATGTATTCAGTTGTTAATGTTGAAAATTTACTTTTGTATGAGCCACCTTTGATCGATGATCAAGGTAGTGATGTTCAACTGCCTTCTAAGAGGGTAAGTGTCAACTACCTTCAATTTGGGATCAAGGGCAGTAAGCCAAGCAAGGAAAAGTGGATGGAAGTTGGAAAGGTGAGGGAGTTGTACCCCCATCTACTGAACAGGTAATCAAAGTCTTTTGGGGTCCAAAAGCTTCCCAATGGGGAGGTGTGATCAGGAGATCATGAGTTTTGCTCAAAATTGTACCAAACCTGAGCAACCGGATAGATCTCGTCGTTCTGATTCAACACCATGAACGATTTGAAAAACCAATGTCGTATGAGTGAGATATTGCATTCTGATCGATTTCCAAAAAAACTAAAATTTATGTGACAGGGGTGACTGGAATGCCCAGTCAGCATGCAGGTACAATCAGCAAAAGGTGGAATATTCCTGAGAATATTCCATTTTCCCAAGCCAACCAGTGAATTCCAAGTGGAATTATGTGATTTGTTTATGGATGGTAAGTTGTCATTTTTCGTGCCAATGAATGGGTGATTCATGGTCAGCCATGAGGCTGCTACATTTCCCCTGTATTGTGTTGTAAAATTATGGTTGGGGTCCGAGGGGTTCGACCCTGTGACCTCCAGCGCAGTTGCATAGACTTCCACCAACTCTGCTATCACTTGAACCTTAGCCCAATAAAGCATCGAATATATTTAAATTGTAATCATTTGCAAGTTGGGAGGGGTGGGGGAACCGCCGATGGTCCCAACCTGTCGGCGGCCCCATTATATTGATCACATGGTTTATTTTTAAACCATGGAATATGTTGTTAGCCAACAGTTCTATAACTATAACCCTCCAGCGGATAATTACAAAACTTGTCTCATGCGCATAGTTCGACAAACATGTTGATGGTTTCGAGAACGTTGCCCCATCACAATTTCGCACGTTAAGTTTAATGTAGAGCTCATGAACGCGGGGTTTAAGGGGAGTCGGCATGTGGCCACCCCGCCCCTTAACCTCAAAACTTAATGTGAACGGCTATCATGGTGGAGGTTTAGTGCGCCACTAAAATTCAGTGGTTTTGCTATTTTTAACTGCAGTTAATTGCAGTTCTCCACATTTAGTGGAGGATTTCTAGGGGATATTGGGCAAAAGCTTAGCTAGGTCAATTTTCGACCAATTTCGATGAAACAAGAGTCTACCTAGACTAATTTGAGCATTCTGGAGCCATTGGTGAAGATAAAATATCCATTGGAGGCTTGTAAACACAAGTATTTTCAATTTTGAGCATAATGAAAAGATGGACAAGCCATTGGGAGCTGGACCAGCAGATGTAGCCCAGAAAGGGTGAACTGCTTCATCATGCCTGATATGTAAATCTTATGTGTGATGTTATTTCTCCGTTATAAAATATTTTTTAGTGTTATTTAGGCTTATTTACATGCTTAAAACTCATAATTTCATCTATTTTTCATGGTTAAATTCCTCAATCCTTAAGCAAACAAATGTAGACAAATATGTACATGTTTTATAACTGAAAAGACCTTAGTACAACAAACTAATACATACTTTTAGATCAAGTTGGTATCAGAGCTAGAGTTTATTCTCTGGTGTTTTTGTGTGCAAATATTTGTTTAACTATTTGTAAGTGTTCACATGCTTACTAGGCTCCAGCTTAAGAGAGGAGAAGGAAAATTGGTGGAAGTGAGAGGGTATCAAAGTGAGTCACAACAAAGGAGGGCAATATTGCCACATTCTCCACCACCTAGTTCACCTCCAAAAGAATCCAAAGCAGCATTAATCATGCCTCCAGAGGAAGAAGAAATCAATGAAGAGGTGGATCCGAAAGAAGAAGAAAGAGTGTTCAGGAAAGCATTCCTTGACATGACTAAGATGGTGAGAGTCCTTTATCGAGAAAGAAATGAGAGACCAGAAGGTGAAGGATAAAAACTTCACAAGGAAGGACAGGGATCATTAGGATGTCAAAATGATGAATATAAATCAAAGAAGGGTAATGGAGGAAATGGACACAGTGGAAAGTCACCATCCTCACCCTCATCATCATCATCCTCTACTTCATCTTCAGTACATCAGCCACACAAGTCAATTAACACTGGTAAAATTCCTTTTTTAAAACTTGATGTTAAGTTTGAATTGCCAATGTTTAATGGTGAAGTCAATGCAGAAAATATTGATAATTGGATTAGGAAATTGGAGGTCTATTTGAGAATTCATAACCTTCATGATGATGATACCAAAATCCAACTAGCTTCATTGAGAATGGAAGGTGAAACACTTGTTTGGTGGGAAGCCAAGACAAAGGAGGAGATTAAGAAGCATGATAAGATTATCCTATCATGGACTCATTTAATTACTACAATCAAACAACAGTTTTATGCATTAGCTCATATGAAAAAAGCCATAATGAATTGGAAAAAATTTAGACAATTGAAAGGACAGAATATGCAAGAATACACCCAAGAATTTAGGAGAAGAGATCTCTTATTAGGGGTATATTTTCAGAGCTAAGATATTTTTCTCAAGTACATAGGAGGCTTACATAGCTACCTAAGACATACTATTCTCATGTTTAACCCTAAGTCTAGATGAATTTTGTGTTCAAGCCACACATCTAGAAGCTAGAGGGGAAAACATTACTGATGAGGGTAGGAAGAAACCTTTTAAGGAGAAAAATAAAGAGAATAACTAAAAAGGTAAGGGAAAAAAGAATATATATGTCAAGAAAGAGGGAGAAAAAGTGGTCTGTAAACATTGTTCAAGAGAAGGCCATGATGATAATTTTTTTTGGATATTACATCCTGAAAAGAGGCCCAAACATCATAACAACAAAGGGAAATAGAAAATTGCAGCCAGAACTCATCATGATTTAGGAGAGGATTCAGATGATGAATCTAAAATTACAGCCATGGGATTGAAGAAAATGAAGGGGAAAGAAATTGAAACTAAACCCAATACTAGTACATCAAACTGTCACATACAAGCTCCAAATGAGGAAGAGAGAATTGAACTGTTTCATGTGAGGGTCATATCCAAACATACCAATATTGACACACTGTTTGACAGTGGGTCACAAGTAAACTTAATCTCTGAAGAATTGGTCAATAAACTTCATCTTGAGACCATTCCACATCCAAAACCATATCCACTTGGGTGGATTTTTAAGTATGCAAATTTACAGGTTTCAAAGAAGTGCATATTCCGGTTTGCAATAATTGCACATTTTGTTGACACAATTGAATTAGATGTGGTTCCTCTTGATATTACAAGTATTGTGTTGAGCAGTACTTACTTGTATGATAGGAAAGAGATCTTCCATTTCCATGAGAACAAATACCATTTAATCAAATATGGAAAGGAGTAAATTGTTAGATCACATCGCAAAAATACAAATATTGCTATGGTAAATGTTGGACAGGTAAAGAGGCTGGTGAATTCATGTAAGAAATTTTTCTTATAATGATTAAGCCTAAAGTTGATGTTAATCATGAATCATTTGAGGATTGTGATTCTAAGTTGAAATCAGATTTATATGATGTAGTTGATGCACATCATGAGATGTTTCAAGATCCAACAGGATTGCATCCAAAAAGGGAGATTCAACATGAGATTTAGTTGCAACAAGATTGTCCTCTTCCAAAAATCGACATGTATCACATGTCGATAATGGAGAATGTTGAAATTAAGAGGAAAATCAAGGACATGTTGGACAAGGGAATCATAAGGCCAAGCACTTTGCCATGCATTTCACCCATAGTTTTGATTCCGAAGAAAGATGGGACTTGGCGCATGTGTGTAGACTTCAGAGCTTTGAACAAGATAACGATAAAGAATCGATACCCACTCCCAAGGATAGATGATTTTCTTGATCAACTAAAAGAAGCAAAGTTTTTCAGTAAGTTAGATTTACGAATTTGATATCATCAAGTAATAATTGCAGAAAGTGATATATGGAAGATTGCATTCAAAACCAAACAAGGATTCTTTGAGTGGTTAGTTATGCCATTTGGTTTGTGTAATGCACCAGGAAATTTCATGCTTGTTATTGATAATGTTTTTCATCCATTTCTTGATGACTTTGTGATTTTGTATTTATATGATATACTGATTTTCAGCAAAACAAGAGAAGAACATGTCTTGCATGTTAAAAGGGTGCTTGATGTTTTGAGGAAAGATAAATTATTTCTTAACATGTCAAAGTGTGAGTTCAGAAATACTTCTTTGGTTTATTTGGTACACATTGTAGGAGGAGGTGAGTTGAGAATCGATACTTCTAAAGTGGAAGCCATTTTGAATTGGCCCACTCCCAAAACATTAACCGAGGTGAAAATATTCTTAGGCGCGACTCAGTATTGGAGAAATCTTATTGCTAACTTTTATGCCATAGCAGGTCCTATGCATGCAGTGAAAAGTGTGAAGAAAGGCTTCCAATGGGGACGAAAACATCAACAAGATTTTGAAGCTTTAAAAGACAAGATCAGTTTAGCTCCAGTTCTTGCATTACCAAATTTGACACAACCATTCGAGATACAAACCGATGCTAGTGATTATGCCATGGGCGTAGTAATTTTTCAAAATGGTAAGCGTATCACTTTTCATTATGAAACATTCAATAGTGTTGTAACTAATTATCCTACATATGAAAAAGTGTTGTATGTGTTGGTACAAAGCATCAAGAAGTGGAAACACTACTTGATGGGTAAAGAGACGATTATACATATCGATCACCAACCATTACAGTACTTGCAGTCACAAACAAAATTGCAGCAATCACGATATTTCAGGTGGATGGGATTTCTTCAACAGTTTCACTTGGTTATAAGGTACAAGAAAGGTATTTTCAATAAATTTTCTGATATTCTTTCAAGGCCAATCATAAGTGCTTCTACTTTACTTAAAAATGATTCTATTGTACATGAGAGTTACATAGAACAATATGCACATGATAAAATTTTAAAGATGTGTATACTAGTTTGAGTGAAGGGAATCAAGTTGAGGAAAATGACTATCACATGCATAAAAATTTGTTGTTTCATTTGGGAAATTTGCATATACCGCAAAGATATAGTCTTAGTGTCATGATAGAGGCTCATTCATCTCTTATTGTTGGACTCTTTGGGGTAATAAAAAAAGTGGTGCATATATAGAGGTATTGCTATTGGCCTCACATGATAGATAGTATGTCATGTTTTATAAGAGGTTGTTCTATGTGTGAAAAAAGCAAGCCTAGCAATAGGAACCTTGGTTTTTACATGCCACTACCGGTACCATCAAGATCATGGGAGAGTGTCTCCATGGAATTTTTTGGAGGTCTAACTATGTCAAGAAAACAACATGATTATTTTTATGTAGTTGTGGATAGATTCAGTAAAATGTGTAAAATTATGCCATTTAAGAAAACCATTACTGTTGAACAAACTGCTGAACTTTATTTTCAACATGTATGGATTCATTATGGATTTCCAACTTCTATTGTTAGTGACAGGGATTCCAGGTTCATTGGGAATTTTTGGTCCAATCTTTGGAAGATGATGGACACAAATTTGAAAAAGAGTACTTCTTTTCATCCACAAACTGATGACCAAACCGAGGTGGTGAATAGAACCGTTGTGCATCTATTGAGAGGATATTGCAGAAAACATCCCAAGTTGTGGGATGAACAACTGCATTACATTCAGGACACTTACAACCGATCAGAGCGATATTCTAAAAATGCTTCACCTTTTGAAGCATGCTTTGGGTATTTTCTGAAATCACCATTAGACTTCATCTTTGAGAAGGATGTTGCAATTGATGGGCATAATGATATTGGCAAGGCTCGAAATTTCATTGAGAAAATTCAAATTATTCAACAACAAGTTCAAGAATACCTTGAGAAGAGTCAAAGAAAATACAAGGAGAGGCATGACAAACATAGAGTTTATCACAATTTTGAAGAAGGATATGAGGTATGGTTGCACATAAGCAAAGAAAGGATGCAAGGAGAAGGTAAAAAGCTCAAGTCCATTCGCTATGGTCTCTTGAACATTCAAGATCATAAAGCAAGTTGGTAACAATGAATTTCAACTTGACTTTCCTTTATATATGCAAATGTATTCAGTTGTTAATGTTGAAAATTTACGTTTTTATGAGCCACCTTTGATAGATGATCAAGGTAGTGATGTTCAACTGCCTTTTATTGAATATTTCTCGCCAGAATTTCTAGATGAGCTCAAGGAGGATACCATCCTTGACAAGAGGACAAGAGCATCTAAGAGGGGAAGTGTCGACTACCTTCGAGTTGGGCTCAAGGGTAGTAATCCAAGCAAGGAAAAGTGGATGGAAGTTGGAAAGGTGAGGGAGTTGTACCCTCATCTACTGAACAGGTAATCAAAGTATTTTGGGGTCCAAAAGCTTCCCAATGGGACGTGTGATCAGGAGATCATTAATTTTTTCTCGAAAATTGAAAATTTTCAAACTTGTACTGAACTTGAGCGATCGGGTAGATATCATTGTTTTGATTTCGGCGCCGCGAACAGTTCGAAAAATCGATGTCGTATGAGGGAGATATCATGTTTTTATTGATTTCCCAAACATCTAAAATTTATGTGACAGGGGTGACTAGGATACCCAGTCAGCATGCATGTACAGTCAAAAAAAGGTGGAAATTTCCTAAGAATATGTCATTTTCCCAAGCCAACCAATGAATGCCAAGTGGCATTATGTGATTTGTTTATGGATGGTACGTTGTTATTTTTCAATCCAATGAATGGGTGACACATGGCCAGCCCTGAGGCTGCCACGTGTTCCTTGTACTGTGTTGTAAAATTATGGTTGGGTTCTGGGGGGTTCGACCTCGTGAACTCTGGCACACCCGCATAGAATTTCACCAACTCTGCTATCACTTGAACATTACCCCAATAGAGCTTCGAATATAGTTAAATTGTAATCATTTGCAAGTTGGGGGGGGGGACCGCCGACGGCCCCGTTGTATTGATCACATGGTATATGTTTAAACCGTGACATATGTTGTTATCCAATAGTCCTATAATCGTAACCGTTCAGCAGATAATTACAAAACTTGCCACTTGCGCGTAGTCAGACAGACATGTCAGCGGTTTCGGGAACTCTGCCCCATCACAATTCCGCGTGTTAAGTTCAATGCGGAGGTCATGACCGCGGGGTTTAAGGGGGGTCGACATGTGGCCATCTCGCCCCTTAACCTTAAAATTTAATGTGAACAGTTAGCATGGCAGGGATTTAGTGCGGCACTAAAATTCGGTGGTTTTTCTACTTTAACTACAGTTAACTGCAGTTCTCCACATTTAGTGGGGGATTTCTAGGGGATATTGGGCAAAAGAATAGGCAGGTCAATTTTTGACCAATTTGGGTGAAACAAAAGTCTACCTAGACTAATTTGAGAATTCTGGAGCCATTGGTGCAGAGAAAACAACCATTCGAGGCTTGTAAACACATGTATTTGCAATTTTGAGCATAATGAAAAGATGGACATGCCATTGGGAGATGGACTAGCATATGTAGCCCAGGAGGGGTGAACTAATTCATCATACCTGTTGTGTAAATATTATGGGTGATGTTATTTCTCTATTATACATTGTTGATTAAGAGATCATGTGTTATGATAAAAGAATGAAAGTGCTCAAAAGAGGTCTGAACCTGAGCGAACGGAAAGGTCTCGTCATTGCAATTCCGGCGCCGCGAACGGTTCGAAAATTGATATCGTATAAGGAATATATCGCATTCTGTCTATTTATCCAAAAAAAAAAAATTGACTAGATGCCTAGTCAGCATAAAAGTACATTCAGTAGGCATATTCTTGGAATATTCCATTTTTTTGTAAGCCAATCACATCATGCCACATGGCTCAATCTGGGCCGTTGGTTTTTTGTGATACGGAGGTGTTTTTTGGGCTGTTGATGGAATTTGGCAAGAGCCGTTGGATGAGCGACATGTGGCAAGCCCATAGGCCGCCACGTGTCCTTAGGATGGTATATCAAAATTTATTTGGAGTCGACAGGAATCGACCACTAGTCCTGTTGTCCGCCAAGCCTGCGTGCCACCATCCATGCTACCGAGAATTTCTTAACATTAGAGGGACAAAATTTAAATTTAAATTTTTTTGGTTTGAACGTTGAGGTTTTGGGAGGCCAGCCATGAAGGGCGAGCCCCCTCCCACACGTTCGAGACTCCTGCGACCTGGTGGTTAAGACTCCCGCTGATGGTTTCAGATAACCGATAAAAACCTGTCACATGGCGTTAAATGAAAATTGTGTGGTTTATGTTAACCCATAACCACATACCCCGACAGTTTCGGTGGACCTATCTCATGGAATTTATGCAAACAACTACATTTATCATTACAGTCTTATATGCGGAGTTTCAAACGTTTTATGCGGAGTTAACGACGGGGTATGTGACCACACCACCCAACTGTTAAATGTTTAAACCTAATGGTCTATTCTGGCGGGAAATTTGGAGACGCCCTAATTTTAGGGATTGTATTAAATTTAACTTAAGTTAAGTGCCTGTCTCCACATTTAGTGGAGCTTTTCTAGCTGTCATTGGGAAAAATGCATAGGGAGGTAAATTTTCGACCAATTTTGGTGAAAAAAGAGTGTACCTAGACTAATTTGAGCATTCTGGAGCCATTGGCGCAGAGAAAACATCCATTGGAGGCCTGTAAACACATGTAATTTACAATTTTTAGCATAATGACAAAGAGGGACATGGCATTGGGAGCTGGACCAGCAGATGTAGTCTAGGAGGGGTGGACTACTTCTCCATGCCTACTATGTAAAACTTATTTTTGAATGTTTTTCTCTATTATACACTATTTCTTAGTGTTTTTAAGGTTTATTTACATGCTTAAAGTTCACTAATTCATCTATATTTCATGGTTAAAACTCTCGTTACTTAAGAAAACATATGGAGACAAATTGTACATGTTTATATTACTGAAATGACACTGAACACAACATAACTAATACACTCCTTTCAAATCAAGTTGGTATCAAAGCTAGATTTTAATCTCTAGTGTTTTTATGTGCAAATATTTGTTACATGTTTCAAGGATTTTCATGCTTACTAGGCTCAAGCTTAAGAGAGGAGAAGGCAAATTCGTGGAAGCAAGAGGTTCTCAAAGTGAGCCACAACAAAGGAGGGCAAGATTTCCATATTCTCCACCACCTAGTTCACCTTCAAGATAAGCAGAAGCAGCATCAAGCATGCCTCCAGGAGAAGAAGAAACCCATGAAGAGGTGGATCCCAAATAGGAATAAAGAGTTTTCAGGAAAGCATTTCTTGACTTAACTGGAATGGTGAGAGTCCTTTATCAAGAAAGGAATGATAAAATAGAAGAGGAAAGGTCCAAACTTCACAAGGAAGGACAAGGATCATCAGGAGGCCACAATGATGAAGATAAATCCAAGAAGGGCAATGGAGGAAATGGAGACAGTGGAAAGTCACCATCATCACCCTCATCTTCATCCTCATCATCCTCTACTTCATATTCAGTACATCAGCCATACAAGTCAAAGAACATGGGTAAAAGTCCTTTTCTAAAACTTGATGTTAAGTTTGAAATTCCAAAGTTTAATGGTGAATTTAATGCAGAAAAGCTAGATAATTGGATTAGGCAATTAGAGGTTTTAAATTTGAGAATCCAAAATTTTCATCATGATGATACCAAAATCCAACTAGCTTCATTGAGAATGGAAGGTGCAACACTTGTTTGGTTGGAAACCAAGACAAAGGAGGATATCAAGAAATATGGTAAGATTATTTTATCATGGACTGATTTCATTTCTACAATAAAACAACATTTGTATCCATTAGCTCACATGTAGAAATCCATAATGGACTCGCAAAATTTTAAACAATTGAAATGAAAAAATGTACAAGTGTATACTCGAGAATTTAGGAGAAGAGCTCTTTTATTAGGAGTAGATTTTCATAGCCAAGACACTTTGCTCAGGTATATAGGAGGCTTACATACCTACCTAAGACATACTATCCTCATGTTTAACCCTACAAGCCTAGATGAAGTGTGTGTACAAGCCACACATCTAGAGGCAAGAGTAAAACAAAATTTAGATGAGAATGGGGAAAATTAGTTTAAAGGAAAATGGAGAAATGCAAGTGTCAGAAAAGAGAAGGGAAAAATATTTTGCAAACAATGTTCTAAAACTAGCCATGATGAGGACCATTGTTGGAAACTTCATCCAAAGTTGAAACCAGAAAGTTTGAAGGCCAAAGAGAAGGCCAAGGAGAAAGGCAAAACTGTTGCAATAGCTGAACAAGACCTAGGGTTAGATTCAGGAGATGAAACAAAAATCATAGCTATGGGACTAAATAAATTTAAGGGGAAAGAGATTGCAATTAAACCCAGTTATAGTATATCTAACTGTCACATAGAAGCTCCAAATGAAGAAGAGAGAATTGAACTGTTTCATGTGAGGTCATTTCCAAACATACCAAAGTTGACACATTGTTTGACAGTGAGTCACAAGAAAATTTAATCTCTGAATACTTGGTCAAGAAACTTAATCTTGATACCATTCCACATCTGAAACCATATCCACTTGTTTGGATTTGTAAGGATGCAAATTTACAGGTTTCAAATAAGTGCATGTTGCGCTTTGCAATAACTGCACCTTTCATTGACACAGTTGAATTAGATGTTGTTCCGCTTGATATAACAGGTATGGTGTTGGGAAGTCCTTACTTGTATGACAGGAAAGAAATATTCCGTCGACATGAGAACAAATATTATTTATTAAAATATGGAAAGGAGTATATTTTGAGAGCTCATCCCAAAAACTAGACACTTCTTTAGTTAATGCAGGGCAGATGAAGAGGCTCGTTAATGCAAGCCAAAACTTGACATTGATGATGATTAAACAAAGATAAGTTTTACATAATCCTTTTCAAACAAATGTTGATGTATGTAATGAGTTGTTTCAGTTTTAAAGCAAGTTGTCTTTGAAAGAAGATGACAAGTAGTTGCAACAGTCGACATTGGTGTTGAACGGTGTTGAAAACAAAGTATCAGTGCAAGAAGTTGCAAAGGTCAAAGAGAGGGCAAAACAACTTGAAAAAGAAGGCACATGATTTAGAAATTTTCATTGCTAGTTTCAGAAAGGCATGGTACAATGGCGAAGAAACTTGGTCAGGAATCAACACAAGTTCAAGGCAAATTCAACAAAAAATCGCCATAAGGACAGGATGCAAGGTGAGAGTAATTCCAAGTTTCCTTTGATTATAGACAAATGTAGAAACAAGATGTTTACTACAAATATAGATTGTTTTTCTGCAATTTCAGTAAATATGTAGCATGAAAATGTCAAAAACAATAATGGTTGGTCGACAAAATCAAGGAAAAATTTGTCATTTCATGAAAAGCTCCAATTAATGAAATTAGGGAAATTTCAGTGGATAAAGATTGGAAGAGTGGGGACATAGTCTCCTCATCTTCATGTTTAGTAGTCCAGAGAGATTTTGGGGTCCAAAAGCTTCCCAGTGGGGAGGTGTGATCAGGAGATCATGTCTTATGCTAAAAAATGAAAGTGCTCAAAATAGATCTGAACTTGAGCGATAGGAAAGGTCTCATCGTTGCGATTTTGGCACCGTGAATGGTTCAAAAAACGGATATCATATGAGGAAGATATCGCGTTCTGTCTGTTTTCCCAACCAACAAAATTTTGTGACTAGATACCCAATCAGCATACAGGTACAGTCAGCAAGCATATTGCTGGAATATTCCATTTTTCTCTAAGCCAATCAGATTGTGCCACGTGGCTCAATCTGGGTCATTGGTTGTTTGTGGTACGGAGGTGTTTTTTGGGCCGTTGATGGAATTTGGCAAGAGTTTTTGGATGAGCGACACATAGCAAGCCCGCAGGCCACCACGTGTCCTTAGGATGGTATATCAAAATTTATTTGGATCTGACGGGAATCAACCACCAGACCTGCTATCTGCTAAGCCCGCATGCCACCGTCTATGCTACCGAGAAGTTCTTAACATTAGAGGGGAAGAAAATTAATTTAAATTTTGTTGGTTTGAACGTTGGGGGTTTGAGAGGCCAGCCCCGAAGGGCCAACCCCCCTCCCACATGTCTGAGACTCTCGTGACCTGATGGTTAAGACTCCCACCAACAGTTTCAAATAACCAATGGAAACCTATCACATGGCGTTAAATGAAAATTGCATGGTTTACTTTAACCAGTAACCACATACCCCGACAGTTACGGTGGACCTATCACATGGCATTTATGCAAACGGTTACATTTATCATTGCAGTCTTATATGCGAAGTTTCAAACATTTTATGTGGAGTTAACGGTGGGGTACGTGACCGCCCCGCCCAACTATTAAATGTTTAAACCTAATGGTCTATTCCGGAGGGAAAGTTGGAGGCACCCTAATTTTAGGGATTGTATTAAATTTAACTTAAGTTAAGTGCCTGTCTCCAAATTTAGTGGAGCTTTTCTAGCTGTCATTAGGAAAAAGGCATAGGGAGGTCAATTTTCGACCAATTTTGGTGAAACAAGAGACTACCTAGACTAACTTGAGCATTCTAGAGCCATTGGTGTAGAGAAAACAACCATTATAAGCCTTTAAACACATGTAATTTACAATTTTTATCATAATGACAAAGAAGGACATGCCATTGGGAGTTGGACCAGCAGATATAGCCTAGGAGGGGTGAATTGTTTCATCATGCCTACTGCGGAAAACTTATGTGTGAATGTTTTATCTATTATACATTGTTGTTTAGTGTTTTTAAGGCTTATTTACATGCTTAAAGTTCACTAATTCATCTATATTTCATGGTTAAAACTCTCATTCCTTAAGCAAACATATGGAGACAAATTGTACATGTTTATATTATTGAAAGGACACATAGCACAATAGAACTAATACACTCCTTTCAGATCAACGGCTATTCAATTTTATTTAGGCTTATTTACATGCTTAAATCTCATAATTTCATCTATGTTTCATGGTTAAATTCCAAAATCCTTAGGCAAACAAATGGAGACAAATATTTACATGTTTTATAACTGAAAAGACACTTAGCACAACAAACTAATACAATCCTTTTAGATCACCAGTCCAAGGGTTGTACTTGGCTTTGATACCACTCTATAACACCCTCTTCCCACATCTACCCAAGTAACCGATCGACTGGGGTAAACATGCGACGAGAGTCTACTATAATGAGATTCAAAATCCTATGTGACCTTAAGGAAGTGGAATCGATGGAAACACAACATACAAACCTTATACAACAACAACAACACCCCCAGGAGGTAACCCAACCATTCAGGCCTCTTACCCTTAGGTCACATTTACCTTTTGACCTCTTTTATCCATATACGCAGGCACAAGCTTGAAGGACAACATGTAGGAGGCTATATATGTAGGAATAACACTACATGCCAACGTCGAAGGACCCAATTCCTTAGTTCTATGTCATCATCCCCGGGATTTGAGCCACCTTTTCAGGCCCATAACCCAATGCTCTGCCTAGAACTCTATGAAAAGTTCAAAGATGATAAATAACAAAAGGAAAATGATACAGAAGCAATCAAACCAATAAGAAATCATTTGGATCCCTCCTAGCCATGACAAGAATTTTGTCAAACATGTCACAAACATTGAAACTACAAGTGTAAACAACAAATATGAGCATAGGGGTTTGATACTTATCTGAGAATCGCTAAGAAGCATTGCTCCCTAACATCATTAGATGGAATACAATCTATTTGACCATATATTCAATGTGCATTAATTTAAAGTAAAATCATGAATAGAGCCATACATCATCATTGATAAAATACATGCTTATAACCAACATAATAACAATATAAATACCATGGATACAATAACAATAGAATCCACATAATAACCAATACATTTATACATCAAATACCAAAGGAATGAACTATCCATTACTGAATGTAAAAACCAACCGGAGATGGAACTTCCATGTTCCACCTGAACATAAATTAACTGAGCAAATTACCTCTTCAGCCAATCACCCTTGTGCCATATTCCAAGCATGAATGTGGGATATCATCAAACACATCAATCACAAACATTCCAGGGATTCCAGAGGCCAAACTGCCTCAACCCTCAAACATTAATTCCACCTCATGGCCAAACATCACCACCATCACAAATTGCTCTCAACCCAAGCTGTTCCAGGGCTACAGAGTGTTTGTTCCAACTAGGGCTTCCAGGACTAGTAACTCAACCAACCTAGGGATTCCAGAGTGTTTATCCAACCAAGGCTTCCAGGATTAGTAACTCAACCCATATTTATCCATCGGGATTCTATAACATTTGTTCAATCAAGGCTTCCAGGAACAAATAACTCAACCCACGACTAAAGGAATCATGAAAACCAACCAGAAAGAAATTAACGGAAATAAACCCACAACACCATGGTTATATAGGAAATGGAAAGCCTAGGGAAATCCACTGCCAATCTAGGAAATCCTCCATGCCAATGACAGATCATGACCAAGAAACCAGATGCATACACCATGCATGTCAAAACTAGTGAGGAGCACATACATGCAACTCGTTACCTGCACTCAAAACCTACTATAGATTTTGATCTTGATGTCCCCTTGCGCTTTCCTGCTCTTATTTTTCCTTCTTGTCCAAATCTCCATGTATGCCACACTCTCCAATAGTGCTCTAAGAATACTCTAAGGGCTCAAGAGTATGTGTGTGTGTGTCTGAGAGTGTTATAGCATCATTTTTCACCCTCATGTGATTCGTGATTGTCTTTATGGCTTTGGGCACCCATTCCCACATACTTGAACAAAATTCATTAAAAAACAGTGTTAAAATTCCCATATGCGGGTATGCCCAGACTTTTCCGTGTGTATACGCAAGTCCATATGTACTTTTCCGCATATGCAATTAAAATCATTAAAAAATATATTAAAATTCCCTATTTTCAAGCTGGGTTGATGGTTACTCCAGTAGTTCAACCACCCCAACACGTGGCCAACTGTTTCCAACTGATTGAAACTACTTTGAGGGAGTATAAAAGCCCCTCATGTGCATGGCCTAAAGGGGGAGAAATTTTATTGACATTATACTCTGTTGGAATCCCAATTCAAGTCTGAATTCTCATGCCTCCTGCACTTTCCCAGATTTATATAGGAAACCCTTGTTTCTTGGAGATGTTCATCCATTTATATGCCATCTCGAGTGCACGAGTCTTGAAAGTATCTTAGCGAGGCAAGGGCGGGACGGATCCAAACGACGGTCTGTTCGAAGATCGTGGAAGGATTCAGGTGATCTCTCCACTTTTTACTACTATACATGCTGTTCGTAATAATGAAGAACCATCTTGTTCCTGAACTTACGTGTTAATATCTATTTGCATATGTGAAAAGATTTATTATTAAGCATTCATTATGGTTTATATAATATTTCACATGGATTACACTAACATTTAGGAGGAATATATGTTGTACAACTAGATTTCCGTGCATGTTCTTTCTTGTTTTCCAGGTTAAGGAGGAAGAAGGGTTGCTGGGGGTTTGGACCCCGCGGGATCTACATCGAACGTAGGACTACGGGTGAGTTCTGTTATCGTTGTTATCTAGTTTTTAGCATTTAAGTGTGGTTGTATGTGAGTCCTTCTGAATAGCATGCCCTGGTCTGTGGAGGTTTTGACCCAACAAACCTCTAGGGTGTTTTTCCCCGAAACAGAGAGAGAGAGAGATAATGAGAGCTCCAGTACTGAAAAAACCAAAATCTTACCAACTGATCCTCGGAAGCCTTTTTATTAATGAGGCCTCTATTTTCTTAATTTTCCATTATTTTCCTTCATTCTCCTCCTCACATGAAACCTATGACCTTTCACCTCCCTTTTATCCTATTTTCCTTTACTTTCATAAATAAAACGCAATTTAATGCCTCATGCCTTTCTAAAGCCTTTTCCATTGCCTTTGCCAAATTCCTTTAGCCATAATAACCAATGAACACCAAATAGGATGTTTTTCCGACGAGTTTCTAATTTTTTTGATCTGGACACGATGGCGCGCGCGGGAGAAAACACTGTTCTAGGTTTACAGACCATCGCCGCCGCGGTTGGGAGTTTGCTTTGCAGGAGGCGCCTCCATGGCTCGGGTTCCTGCTACATCACCGATGCTCCTTGTGCCATTCGGGCTGGGCATCCTTGCAATCTTATGAAATTTTTAATTTCAGCTGAGACCGGGTCATGGACCTGCAGAACTACCAGAACGGGGCTCTGGTGCCTACCCTGTCTCTCATATGACAATGTGGGGCGTGGAATAAGCACCTGCATGTGCTTTTGGTCCATTGATGACTTTGTATTTGATATACCGACGGAGTATGCGAACTGCCACATCCCGCATGGTGCCTCTGGCCGCATTGCCCTGTATTCTGGGTCGACTGCACAAATAGGGTCCTCTGTCTTGCTTTTTTATTGGGAGCCGACACATGATTACCCTGTTGGTGAGCTGGCATCCACAACCCTGCCCTGGGCCGGGAGAATGGGCGGACTCTGGGCATCCGGAATAAAGGCCAGGCGACATCCACAGTTGCATATGAACCTGGGGCTGCTGGGGATAGCTCGTCTACCCATTACAGATGCTGTGGGTTTTTCAAAAGAGACTCCATGGATGCACACGGACCAGCTGAGACAGACACTGGCGCACGAGGTGGTGCTTACTGTCAAAAATCGCAGCCTGCATACCTGCATCTCCGATTCCCAGGTAGGATCCACATCATATCAAGTGTTCATTAAGCCTCCTGTTGGAAATAGCTTTATTATATGGATTCAAACAACAGATACAATACTACATCTGAAGGCAACGATCCAAACTAAGGTGGGTTACCCAGTCCAGGCTCAGTCTCTGATATTTGGGGGGAAAGCACTAGCTGACCACTGTTCTGTTTTTGACTACTC
Organism: Pinus albicaulis; assembly: GCA_034641835.2. Taxonomy (NCBI): domain Eukaryota; kingdom Viridiplantae; phylum Streptophyta; class Pinopsida; order Pinales; family Pinaceae; genus Pinus; species Pinus albicaulis. Next base: position 25,370 of record JAXQQM020081682.1, on the reverse strand, counting down.
CATTGTCACGGGGTCTTCCATCTGCCTCAACCTCAGACTAAGGGGTGGCATGATGGGACAAAACAGGGCTCATGGTCCCTCCATGGGCGCAAGTGCATCCAAAACTGTACCCACAAAAGGTTCTTACAGTTCTTACAGGAATATATTACAGGGGGAAAAAAGCACTCCCACTGCACCGGCTGCCCCTGCTGAAAATTCACCAAAGCCATATATTGTAGAACAGCAGGACAGTGTGCCTGAAATAAACATAGACAACATAGATATTGATATGCATAAAACTGTTTACGAATCCCAAGCCATTATTGGCAGATTCAACTGCTTCTGGCCCAAACCAATGGAGCTGTTCCATTGGATTTTTACAAACTGGACAATGGAATGTGAAATACACCTATGTTCTAAGGGGTTCTTCATTGTCAAATTTTCATCCACAGAGATCAGAGATGCCATTCTCAGTCAGGGACCATGGTTCTGGGGCTCCACGGGTCTCTTCATTACACCATGGTTCCCAAACTTTGATGCTAATACCATGGAGGTGACCAAAATGCCGGTCTGGGTTAGGCTCTATAACCTCCCGCTACATTTTTGGCATGAAAACGTTCTTGGCTGCATTGGAAATACTCTTGGCAGATACATTAAAACTGATACCCAACGCCTGGAAGAACGCATATTCACTTTCGCACGAATCTGTGTGGAGGTTGATTTGAGCAAGGGACTCCCAGAGTCCATTATACTGAACAACAAACAACAGAGATGGACTCAGCATTTAGACTATGAGAACACAGCCTTCAGATGCCGGATATGCAGGTGCACGGGACACCTACAAAACTCATGCCCGGCAGCAAAAAGGGACAACAGGAAAAAGAAGAAAACAGGCAAAGTGGCAAAAGGTTGGCAATTCCCCTCGGAAGAGCCAGAACCACAGGAAGAAGAGGTGGAGCCAACACCACATGAGAATCAACAAACAGATACTTCCTTGGGCACACAAGAACAGGAAATGCAAGATCCACCTGACACCACCACAAAGTCTCAGCAGGACATGGTACCTGGCACATTAGATAGTGGGGGATACAAAAGAACACATACATCAGACACATCTGACTCTGACAAGGATCATGGAGCACCAACAGAAGAAAATCAGCTTCTACTTATCGAGACCGAGCAAACACTCGGTGCTTGGCGTAAGGTTGAAAAGAAGAAGGGGAGAAAATCTTAATTGTATCACCATTGCTTTTTTATTTTGCGGCTTTTTGGATGTCTTTGGACATATACCAGCACATACAACATGTAATTTTGTTTTATCATAAATAAAATTACGAACTTTTTCATTGTGAAAAAAAGGATGTTTTTCCCACCACTAATCTTGGAATATGTGTCCCATCACCATGGTCTTATATATTTTTTTACATGAACCTTTACTAGAGATGTTACGTGCAAGATAAATACTGAGTTAAGATGGAGTTGATTCTTAATAATATTATTTATATTTATATAAAATTTGCATCTCTCTATATAGAAATATTCTTAGTTTTAATTTAATTAAAACCCTAATAATACATATAGCTACATATATATGCTCTTCATACTTTTCCCTAACATATTTTATAATTTATTTTTTAATCTGATATGCATAGCATTGGAGATATATATATATATTATTTATTTATTTATTGTAATCTCATTCTAGATAATCTCATTCTCAATTTTTTTGTTTGTTTAGTTTTTTAGTATGAAGGAGATTTGGTAAAAATATTTCACTCTTGATCTCAGCTATAAATAAAATATTTCAATACTTTATAAAGTAATATAATTTTAGATCAAATTTAAAGAAAAATAAAACATTTAAAATATTTCGATATAAGAATATATATAATTTTTTTTAATATATATATTAATTAATGTATTTCAATATCAAATATATATATATATATATATATATTATTTTAATGTTAATGATAATAAAATATTTCAATATTTATAGAGAAGAAATAATTTAAAGTAAACAAATTCAATTGGTGTCTAATAAAAGTAATAAAAGAGAAACATTTAATTCATTGCAATTTTAATATAAAGTTATTATGTAGCATTTAAAAAATATTAATAATAACAAAAAAATATATGAATCATAATATGTAAAATTAAGTGATATTGACCTATATATAAAAGTATGTCAATAACAAAATAATAATAATAATAATAATGTGGTCCACAAAGTCTGTGGGGTCTTGGTCAAACGGTGATGAGGCGGGCTATTATGGCACTCATCACAAGTTCAATTCCCTTCCCTGATCGAGGTGATGTATCTAGACATGTTGATGAAGATGTAAAAAACATGTAGTCCTACCAAACTTACAAAAAAAAATAATGTGGTCCACAAATAAAATATTTCAATATTCATGTTAACTAAAATATTTTAATTTAAACTATGCATATATTTAACAAATATATATATATATATATATTGTAAGCTTGAGAGTGTCTTCCTTTTTTCATTAATAAAACAAAAAGTTACAACCAGGTTAGATATAATTAGGTGGCCTCAACTTGCCTTGAGGGAAACCAAGTCTGTTGGCTACCTAACAACATGGGATACCATCCAAAAACAATAAGTTTTAAGTCTTACTATCCAAGCTATGTATGACTGAATGTCTTTTCATTTCCTAAAAACTATCTTCCTAGTGGCAAGATTGTCTATATATTGAAATTTAAAAGCTACCTGCATACTTATGAACAAAAATAAAATAAAAAACGACACAGAGAGACATCAAACAAACCATTATACTTCATTAGTAGAATCAGACTCCACCGGAGTTGGGTCCTTTGCAGTGTAACCCGAGAGCTCTGTCGGAGGGAAGATGCAAGGTAGGTGGTTTTCAATTCGTCGGAGGTGCCCATCATGTTTATACATCTGAAACTGTAGCTTATGGAAGTCCTATTTGTAATCTGGGAATTCTTGAACCGCTGCATCCATGCCACAGAAATATACTCTAGGGCATTTCTCAATATACCTTTCATTGACCAATAATGGAAAACAATATGCTTGAACTGTGTGACATGGCCTAGGGTATGCCCAAGTTCGGGCACTAAGGTTTGCCAATCCTTTGCATCAATCTCCAATGAGACCTCCTAGCAGTTCATATCTGCCTCCAATTCCTTGATTAATTTCCTTATTTCCTTGATAGTGCCCTTGTTGTAAGCAGTCGTAAAATCATTGATAATGCTAGTTGCAGGATCTCTGCCTCTTGTTTTACCTCCACATGTACTGGGCTGCCCCACCAACTCGTTGCCCCTACTTTTCCTGCCGCGACCCCTCGGGGCTGGGCTTCTAGTTCTAGTCGCCACTCAAGCCATGTCTACAATCTTATAGTCTGTGGGAGTAAGAGATGAAAAAGCGCTCACATGAGGTAGACTGAGTTGAGATTTTCTCGGCTTGCAAAAGTCGTTACCGTCCTACCCACATGTCAATGTATTAACAGAAAACCATAAATTTGGAACACGGGCCTAGGCTGCCTTCCTTTCTTCCCAAAATTTTTGAAAAAATTCCCCCGACACAAACAAGAAACCCATCACCATATAAAATGACCAGAAATTATCATAGACTATACTTTTAACAAATACCCTACTGGGTTGTCTACCTACATATTAGTGTTGAGATTCAACAAGATGATGAGCTTAGTGAAAAGAGTCACCTTCACTAAGTGGGCCTGCAGGCTATTTTTGGCGCAAGTCTATTTTTAGACATGATGATCATATTTCAAAAGTTGCAGGATGTTATTTGTGGATGGTTGGTCAAGTTGGAAAAATAGATGAAATTCTATTTTTAGAATATTGGGCGAAGTCTATTTATAGATCGTTGATCTAAAAATAGATGCATGTTGATTATTATTAGCTCTTAATAATAATCAGACACTAAACAGCAACTTATTCTCTTGGGGCACTTCAGTTCAGTGCACAGATGTGGCACAGTAGTGGACTGAGGTAATTACGCAATTCCTAAGGGTTTACTGGAGCTAATGCATGGAGGACTCATTTAGAACTCAAGTGGCGGAGTTATGACACAGTTGGAAGAGTAGTTGATGGATTTGTATTTAGTTTAACTCAGTTAGACTCAGTTGAGCTAGTTGTATCTAGTCTAAATGAATGATACACTAGTGAGAGTGGAGAGAATTAATTAGTTAATTAATTCACAAATAATAACTCATTAGTCAACTAAACAATACATCAGTTAACTACAGTGCATGGCAGTTTCAGTGGAGACCCAGTGGAAAGATAGGTGAAAGGGCAAGATAGACTATTTGTTGTGACTATAGTGATGCATTGATTGCATCACACACACATTGGAGATGCCAATGAATATTGCGCAGTGCAAGCAAGGGTAATTCGAATTCATTCAGAGCTATTCTTCAGCAGGGATTGTGCAGTGGAGGCAAGCTAGCAAGGGGGTAGAGATCGGTGCATGGATTTGCAAGATTGGTCCTTATTAGTGTATGACTATTGTACTGTACTGAGAGCTTGATAGCTTTGTATGAGGATTGTCATATGATCTCCATGATACATAATATATAGTTGGGGTTTTCAGCTTCAGGATTTCCCGGTTAAAAATTGTGTTATGTGCAATTGTTTTTATTTATGCTTTACATGTGTGTGCTATTAAATTATCTGCAAAAGATTAACAAGTGGAATTGATTCAGTATTTTGCATAAAGACAAATAGTGTGAGATCAAGTGGATCAATGACATATGCATGCTTAGTGCATATAATTTCTACATGGTATCAGAGCATTTTTAATTTAATATTGCAATTGTAAAGTGAGTTTGTGTTGGTGGACAATTCGAATTTGCTGCAGAAGATTCTTGGTGCAAAAGTTGAGTATACATTGAAATGGATTTCAATGGGTTGAGATTGGAGTATGCCCTTAATGGGAGCTCGAATTACATGTCCTGGAACGACAGGATGGAGGTGGTGCTGGAGGACAATGGGCTGAAGGAGTTCATCGATAGCGATGTTCCTAAGCCGGGATCTAGCGATGCTACATTACTTGACGCATGGCAAAAGAAGACAGCAAAGATGAGGAGAATTCTGTTGGAAGGTGTGAAGCACAATATTATATCCAGCCTTCATGAGAAAGCCACTCCATTCTTAATGTGGAAGGCTTTGACAGACTTATTCCAAAGCAGAAGTGACCAGAGGAAGTTGACGCTTAAAGACAAGCTCAGAAAAATAAAAATGGAGAAGGGCGACAATATTCCAAAATACCTCACAAAGTTTGTCCACTACAAGGATGAACTGGGAAGTGTGGGGGTTACTGTTGATGATGAAGACTTGGTGAACTTGGCTCTTTTTTGGCTTCCGAAGAGTTGGCATAGCTACGAAGACTCTGTCAATGGACGGGAGAAACTGTCGGGATGGGAGCGACTTTGGTCGGATCTTGTGCAGGAGGAGATAAGGCGGGGTACCAGGGATGGATCTTCATCGAAGAATGAAGATGAAGAGAATTGCGCTTTGGTTGCCAAAGCACGGAAAGGGAAGGGAAATAAATATCCTTCAAAATCTGAAGCTAAATGCAAGAAGCACGATTTGTCTAAAGTGAAGTGTTTTCACTGTCACGAGCATAGAAATTTTGCCACTAACTGTCCATAGAAGAAGAAGAACAAGAAGGTTGTTGGAGCTGTAGCTAGAGAGGCCTTAGCCTCAAAATTTGAACTTGACTTCTCCTTGATCTCTTGCTTGGTTTTAAGTTGTACGGGATCGGTGTGGTATCTTGACAGTGGTGCGTCTTTCCATATGACAGGAGACAAAGAGTTGTTTAGTGACTTGGAGGAGAAGGACCTCCAGATGCATATAGATATGGGCGATGATGTTCGGTACAGTGCGACTGGAATTGGGACCATTACCTTTGAGAGGGAGTCTGGTAATCCATTCTTGTTGAAGAATGTTATGCATGTTCCAGGTCTGAAGAAGAACTTGGTCTCAGTCACAATGCTGGAAGACAGAGGTTATGATGTTGTTTTCAGTGAGGGAAAAGCCTTCCTTCGACATAAAACAACGGGTAAAACCAAGAAGATAGGGGTTCAAATTAAGAATCTCTAAAAGCTGGAGGTAGATGGCTACGTTGCAATGGTGGGCAAAGCAGAAGAAGTGGTGAGACGGGATGAGGGCAAATTATGGCATAGGAGATTAGGCCATCTTCACCATGGCGCTTTGAATATTTTGCAGTAGATTTATACTGGACTTCCCAAGGGTACTCTTGCGTATTCAGATCAGTGCAAGGCATGTACTATGGGTAAGTTTGTGAAGACCACCTTTCATGAGAAGGAGAACCATGCTTCGGTGATCCTGGAGAGAATTCACATAGACATGTGTGGACCTTTCTCAGTTGCTTCAACAGAAAGACACAGGTATTATGTGATATTTGTTGATGATTATTCTCGTAGATGCTGGATCTTATTCATGTAGAAGAAGAGTGAAACGTTCTCAAAGTTCAGTGAGTTCAAGGCATTGGTGGAGAAGGAGTCAGGGAAGCAAGTGAAAGCTCTACAGAGTGATAATGGTGGTGAATACATCTTGGGTGAATTCAAAGACTTCTGTATCATAGAAGGAATTTGAAGAGAACTCATAGCACCTCATAACCCACAGTAGAATGGGTTCGCGGAGAGGAAGAACAAAACGATCTTGGGTGCTGCACGAACGATGTTGCATGACCAGGGCCTACCAATGCACTTGTGGGTGGAAGCATGCAACACTGCGGTTTATGTGCAAAATCGTTGCCCTCATAGAGTACTTGGCATGAGTACACCCGAGGAAGCTTTTACTGGTAAGAAGCCTGATATTTTTCATTTGAATATTTTTGGCTCATCTGTTTACATTCATGTGACAAAGGATGCCAGGAAGAAGCTGAATCCGACTACAGAAGTTGGGATATTTGTGGGGTACACGGAAACACCCCATAACTATCGTGTTTATTTTCCATACATTCGAATGACTGTTGTGCGATGGGATATAAAATTCAATGAGGTGAAAGCCATGAAGTTGTCACTTGAGAGGGAGATACACTTGCATATGGAAGAGGAACTTCTTGTTCCCAAAGATGAGCCTCTGGATGTGGATCGGCCATAGGAGGATATTCATGGAGTGGAGGAGTCCACTCATGCAGAACCAAACATCAGACAAGGAAAAAAGCATACCATAGAAGCTGAGAGACTGAAGGTGGATGCGGCACAGAATGTAGGAGTTCCTACATCACAGCACAGACGGAAACAGTCACCTGACTGTTATACTGGATACATGGCTCTTATGAGCAAGTGTATCGTGACAGAGCCATCTTCTTTTGAAGAAGCAGTGCAGGAGCCCACATGGGTAGATGCCATGGTGGAGGACTATGACTCCATTGTCAGAAATAGTGCTTGGGAGATTGTTCCAAGGCCGGTGGGAAAATCAGTTGTAGGATCAAGATGGATCTACAAGGTAAAGAAAGTTGTTGATGGGAGCGTCGAGAAGTATAAGACAAGATTTGTTGCCGAGGGCTTCTCACGGATTGAGGGGATTGACTATGAAGAAACCTTTGCACCTGTCGCACGGTATTCTTCCATACGGACCATCCTTGCTCTCTCAGCGCAGATGGGTTGGCACATTCATCAGATGGATGTGAAGACTGTGTTCCTTAATGGGATAATTGAGGAAGAGGTGTACATAGAGCAGCCTGAAGGATTTGAGATCTTCAGTAGCGAGTCTCATGTGTGCAGGCTCAAAAGAGCATTGTATGGGCTGAAACAAGCACCCCGTGCTTGGTACACTCGGATTGACAGCTATTTCACTAGACTTGGCTTCACCAAGAGTGAGGCAGATGCAAACCTGTACCAGATTGTGGTGGAGGGTAAGCTTTTAATCATTGTACTTTATTTTGATGATTTAATACTAACAGGTGATGAGCAGTTGATACACTCATGCAAGGCAGATCTTGTAAAGGAGTTTGAGATGAAGGATTTGGGCCTCCTTCATTATTTCCTTGGATTGGAAATCTGGCAGTGGGAAGGTGAATTGTTTGTGTCTCAAGGCAAGTATGCCCAGGATATACTGGAGAAGTTTCACATGCAAGGCTGCAAGCCTATCAACACTCCTCTTTCAGGAAATTGGAAGAAATAGGATGCTACATCGGCATAGGTAGTGGATGCCATTGTTTATCGACAGTTGGTGGGTTCGCTCATGTATTTAGTTAATACAATACCGGACATGTGCTATGCGGTGAACCAGCTTTCACAAGCGATGGTTAAGCCTACCAAGCTATTTTGGAAGGCAGGCAAGCATGTCCTGAGATATCTCAGGGCACATCTGAGTATGGTTTATGGTACAGAAAAACGGATGAGGTGAATTTTCATGGCTTCATGGATGCAGATTGGACAGGAAGCCCAACAGACAGAAAGAGCACATAAGGAGGGATTTTCAGTATCGGATCTACAGCAATTTCTTGGTACAGCATGAAACAAAGATCCGTGGCACTCAGTTCAACGGAAGCAGAACACAGGGCAGCAAGTCTAGCTGCATGTGAGGCTATCTGGATGAGGAAGATCTTGGTTGGTTTGTTTGGTTCACATTTAGATCCCACAGTGATAAATTGTGATAATCAGAGTTTCATTAAACTCTCGATTAATCCTGTGTTTCATGATAGATCTAAACATATTGATATCTGGTATCATCATATCAGAGATTGTGTGCAACGGAAGATCATGTTGCTTCAGTACATTCCTACGGAGGATCAGGATGCATATATTCTGACGAAGACGCTCACCAGGAGCAAATTTGAATACCATAGAGGCATGATCGAGGTGAAAGATAATCCCTATCTCGTTGAGAGGGAGTGTTAATATTCAACAAGATGATGAGCTTAGTGAAAAGAGTCGCCTTCACTAAGTGGGCCCGCGGGCTAATTTTAGTGCAAGTCTATTTTTAGACTATGTCTATTTTTAGACATGATGATCATATTTCAAAAGTTGCAGGATGTTATTTGTGGATAGTTGGTCAAGCTGGAAAAATAGATGAAATTATATTTTTAGAATATTGGGCGAAGTCTATTTATAGATCGCTGATCTAAAAATAGATGCATGTCGATTATTATTAGCTCTTACTAATAATCAGACACTAAACAGCAACTTATTCTCTTGGAGCACTTCAGTTCAGTGCACAGATGTGGCATAGCAGTGGACTAAGGGAATTACGCAATTCCCAAGGGTTTACTGGAGCTAATGCATGGAGGACTCAGTTAGAACTCAAGTGGTGGAGTTATGACACAGTTGGAAGAGTAGTTGATGGAGTTGTATTTAGTTTAACTCAATTAGACTCAGTTGAGCTAGTTGTATCTAGTCTAACTGAATGATACACTAGTGAGAGTGGAGTGAATTAATTAGTTAATTAATTCACAAATAATAACTCATTAATAAACTGAACAATACATTAGTTAACTACAGTGCATGGCAATTTCATTAGAGACCCAGTGGAGAGATAGGTGAAAGGGCAAGGTAGACTATACGTTGTGACTATAGTGATGCATTGATTGCATCACACACACATTGGAGATGCCAATAAAGATTGCGCAGTGCAAGCAAGGGTAATTCGAATTCATTTAGAGCTATTCTTCAGCAGGGATTGTGCAGTGGAGGCAGGCTAGCAGGGGGTAGAGATCAGTGCATGGATTTGCAAGATTGGTCTTTATTAGTCTATGACTATTGTACTGTACTGAGAGCTTGATAAGCTTTGTATGAGGATTGTCATATGATCTCCATGATACATAATATATAGTTGTGGTTCTCAGCTTCAGGCTTTCCCGGTTAAAAACTGTGTTATGTGCAATTTTTTTTATTTATGCTTTACATGTGTGTGCAATTAAATTATCCGCAAAAGATTAACAAGTGGAATTGATTCAGTATTTTGCATAAAGAAAAATAGTGTGAGATCAGGTGGATCAAGGACATATGCTTGCTTAGTGCATATAATTTCTACAATTAGACCGTACCTTCAAAATGCAGATGAGACACAACTAGACTCACAAGGGGAAATGTTGAGGGGGTTGCGACCTTAGAACTCATACAAGGACACCCTAAAATTTGATTTTCCCACCAGCATATATGCCATAAATTTGTCCCATACATACTCAAAATCACATAAGCCATAAGAAAAAGACCAAACAAAACATCCCCTGAGCCATTCCTAGTCCGACCATACTGTAATAGGAACCCTAAGATCAATGACAATGGTGTAACCCTGGTATAACCCCATTCAAGACAAAACATTCCAAACAAGACTGATACAAAAACCATTCCAGGAAAATTGTCATGGTTTAGCAAGTAAACAGGTGCATGCAACACTAGGATGATATTCATACCCAAACCCCAAAAATTTAAAACCAGGAAAACCCAATTCCCTTAACCAAGAAACTCGTTGCATGGAAGAAATGGAGGAGTGGCAGGCTACATAACAGGTATCCAACGTAAAACGTTGTCGAGGGCTCATAGTTTTCAGCTTCCTTGATTGACCATGACACCATGCACCGATCACCAGCTCACTACTATTCAGAACCAGAGGCTCACCACCAACAAACTGCATGCAAACATCCAAATTCGAAAGCCATAAATGGAGACCGCTGCCACCATCCACGATGGTATTTATTACCATCTTCTACGAAACCACCACACCAACCTTGCCAAGCATGGGGAGGGTGGTGGGCTTTTCCTTCGAGGCGCCCATCATTAAATGGGGTTGATACGACTTGGATCTAGTTCACACCTTGAGTGGGGGAATAAATATGTATATATTAAATAAAGCAATTAAAAGAAATTGATTTTTTTTTTTAATAGTTAAATCATTTCAAGTAGTTTTATTATTATACATTTTGGTCCATTTTCAGGTATATTTTCTAGTCATTTTTGTTTAAAATCTAATAAAAATTCATTGGAATTGCAATTTTAAGCTTTGTAGTTTACAAAATATAAGTTCCCAGGGGGATTTTAAGACATTGAATCCATCCATGGATTAAAAAATGCAATTGAGAAATGAAAAATTACCCACGGTGTGTGTGTGTGTGTGTGTGTCCATCCTAATCTTTGAACTATCAAGCTTTGCGATGGATCAAATCTTTGGAGGTGCAATTTTTTTTAAAGTTTCCAACTCAAAAAGAGATTTGCACCTCAAGAGATGTGATCCCTCTAGGATGTATCAAGTGTTGAGATGGATAAAATCTCTAGATGTGCAAATCTTAACTATGGATCTACCAAATTCCTAGAGAAATCAAATATTTCAAGGTGCAAACCTCCTTTTGAGTACAAAACTTGGAAAAGGTTTGTACCTATACAGATTTCACTTCTCTTAGTGATTGATAAATACCAAGTTAAAACAAAGTTGGTTCTTAATTATTTATATTTATATAAATTTCACATCTTTATATAGAAATATTCTTAATTTTAATTTAATTAAAACCATGATAATACATGTAGCAACATATATATGCTCTTGACACTTTTCCTTAACATATTTTATAATTTAATTTTTTAATGTGATATGCATAGAATTTTATATATATATATATATATATATATAGAGAGAGAGAGAGAGAGAGAGAGAGAGAGAGAGAGAGAGAGAGTTTATTGTAAGCATTAAGCTTTTATCTGTTTATTAATTAAATTTAAATACAAAGTTTTGAAATATCATGATTACGAGTATGAATTATTATTATTTAAATTTATTTTAATGTGAAACACAATTACAATATAACAAATTGAATTAAATTAATGTTTTATTCTTATTATTTAGTCTAATTGAGTGAAAATTATGTTTGTTTGTTTGTTTTTTAATCTAACCATTTATTATGAACATGATAACAAAATCAAGTGCCTCTCAACATAGTAATTGTAAGATGTCTTTGTATTACAATAGAAAATATTTACATCGATTTAGCAGAAATTACTATTTCTAGCCTACTACCTTGGAAACTAGACAAAAAATAAAGTAAAAAACTTGCAAAATTTAATTTATTAAGTAATTAAAAATTAAATTTATTAAGTTGAAATATTTCCTTTATTTTTGTTTTAATTTAAAAGTAAATCAATATCAATTTTTTTTTCAAGTTGTCTGTGATACTCTAGGCTTGACCTGTGGCTTGAAGAGTTGTGACCCAGGGTGTCACGAACCTATACTTGTGGTACTCTTTCAACCACTTATGGCGGGTGCAACACTACTACAATTTTTATTTTTATCAATACTCAAGTATATGGACTACGCCTCTACTTCAACGCTTAGTTATTTTCTTCAAGTGTTCATCAATATGCAACGGAAATAAACATAAACCATAAACATTAATTCACCATCATTGTACGCCCATACATACAAGGGAGTGGCAACTCCCTTAGATAATGAGTCTGCCCAATATTAATGTCTTTATAATAAAAGTACAATTTTCAGCTATGCAGCCTCATTAACATTCAACCTGCATACTTTCCTTATAATATTTACAAGCTTACAATCTCTTGCCCCAAACTCGTGCAAAGGATGACCCTCTTGCACGCTGTTGGGTCCTGTCGTGTAGTTGATGCATGTTTTCAACACATTCTTCCCGCTTCTGTTCACCCTACTCTTGGTGGTCACTCGTCTGCCTGGACACCTTTCTGTTCGTGTAGCTCAGGTCACGTCCTACCCAACTCAGCCAAACCTACTAAAGATGTAAAATTCCGTTCGTTTCCACCCTGACTGAACCAATGCGTTGTTGTGCCTACCGCGGGTCACCGAGGCCTTGCGATCACTAGAATCAGCCCGACTGCTACACATAGTCGTGTTCCAAAAAACGTGACTCGACCCGATTCCTATAGCTAACACCAAAAACCCAAGTTTCTTTCAGGTAAGCAAACTTTGACCCTTTTCATAAGTTGTCTGCTTCCCCTACGCCAAATTATATTCTAAAATGGAAGCCCAACTCACTACTGTAGCTTGTATTTTGTTCATTGTTTGAAACTTCATGCCTTTGTACCTTCTGCCCGTCGTCTATATTTATCCAACACATGGTCCCGTTCCAAAGGAGGGGTCACAAATTTACAAGTCGTCTCACACATGGTCTGCACGTCGGATTTACGGTATAACTCGGCCTACACACCATTGTAATGCGTCAACCCATCGTTCATACTTCTAACCAACTACTCTGTCATCGTTATAAAATCTTCACCATTCTATCATGACTGCAGGTGTTTCGGGTCGCTCGGGTGACCCAGGTTAGCTCGTGTTGCCCACACTCATCACACCCAAATCCACTCACTAGTGTAGCACCCTTCGGGCCCATGCCCGACTTCGCCCACCAACGTGCTCGTCCACATATGCATCTTCCAACACGACTTCACTCGCTATGAGCACACACTCACCCAAGGGTGGGCGCTCGCCAACACTAGGCATCCATCTCACATGTTCTCGAGTTGGTTAGTACGGGTGTCCATTGCATATAGGCGCTCCTGCTACAATTCAGTCACACGTCGCCAAGTGTTGCCCCTGTGTCATCGCACATGGCCGATTTAGTCAATACGAGCTCCCGTCACAGATGGGAATTCCCATTATAACTCCTTCACACGTCTCCAATACTCGAGGTCTTGACATCCTCCACCACTCTAAACATGTTGCCTTCCTCCAAAACATCATCATATCGTTGCAAAGCATCATCACACCATATCGTCGTAACATCACATTGCAATATATTGTCACAACATATCGTCGCAAAGTATTGTCGTCTCCAACATACCCATGTCCATACGACAAACTATGAAACATTCTCCAAATGAAAAATATCATGTTAACATCCATATGTGATCACTCTCGATCTACTCCATGTCTCGAATCGGTATACAACTCTACAAGAAATTGTGTGTTAGATCCCCCTGTGATGGTGATAAGTTGGGTAGCTAATCCAAACATAACATTGCCTCCACAAGAACGCATGCCCCTACATATTCATGACTGTAAATAATCCTTCTATCAAGTGTCCATCTCGCTCCACTACCTATTCATAATGTTAAGAGGACTCACTGCCTTGAGGAGGAGACAATGAGCCTCGTCCCCATGCCAGTCTAAGAATATGGGGAGGAAGTGGAGGATGAAGGCTCTCCCTCTTCCTTAACTAATAAATCATTCCACCTATCTAGATCTTCCTCATCCAATCTCAACATGTATGCTTCCCAAATTTCAACCTAAATTTGCGGACCTACATATTTTCTTTCCATTTCCTCTAGCCTTCTTGTTACATCCAAGATACTTTCAGACAATTCCCTAATAACCTATTCCTGCTCCTCAAGTTTTTCCTATGTAATATTCAACCTCTCTTGGAGTTCTTCTTCCCGTTTTGTGTCTTCCACACTCATAGCTATCAATTTACACCCGATTGAATCAACCCCTATGCTAGGAACACCAATATGATCATCTTCCCTACCATCATAAATGAACAAATTCTTCACATGTGGTACCATCATAACTTCAAATTTCTTAAAAATTCCATCCCAAGAACATCCTCATAATCATGAATTCGTACCACCATGAAGTCCACATCTCCATGCCAATCCCCAGCATGAATTGTTGTCTTCTCAGCAATACCAATAACATATTGAGGTGGTGAATTCACTACTTTCATCCAAGCTTGGATTGGTATGAACTTAAATCCAACTTTCCTAGAAGTATCCTCCCTAATGAAGTTGTGAGATGCATCACTATCAACCATCGTGAGTAGTGTGCCTTTCCTAATCCTCATGTCCACATACTCAAGTTTGTTTCTCTCAGGATCACGTCTAGGGATAACTTCCACAATTGTTGTAGCTCCCAAAATCTGCATAGTCCCACCTCTAGTTCCTTTTTCTTATTATTTTCAAATTGTACCATGGAAGTCAATTTCGGTCTTGAAGGATAATTCGTCACCATGTGGTCCTCCCCACACAACCAAAATTTTAAGGGATTCTTCATCTTCGACTTGGCATTCAATCTTGAATTTTCTTCCTTCGTTATCTTTTCTTTCGCTTTCTCAAGTTTCTTCTTCTTCTTGGTCCCCTCATCATAGTGTTCAATAAATATATCCACTGTAGCAAAGGCTTCCACCAAGTTTTTGACCTTTTTCCTTTTCACCTCATTGCATCCCCAAGGTTTTAAACTAATAATAAAGTTAAAAATATTGTCTTTCTCCACCATGTCTGGTAATTCCAAGATAGTAATTTGATACTCATTTTGATAATGCTGGAGAGTTCCAGTTTATTTAATGTATTTAATCACAGTTATCGCATCCCATGTATCATCTTGTGGACTAAAGTGACCCTACAAAGATTGTTTCATTTCTTCCCATGTAGTGATATCATCGCCTTCACCATGAAAAAACTGGTCAAGTTTCCTTCTCCACCATAGTTTCACATCCTTTGTCAAGAATTGAGCAACAATATTCAACTTGGCTTCTTCATTACGAGCAACCAATCAGTCAAAGTATTTCTCCATATCCCATAACAAATTTCCAAGCACTTTTTCATTCCTCATACCATCATATGATTCGGGTTCTTTTATTTTCACATGGGCAGTCCCTCCAAAAGTTCCTTTCCCAATAGTTCTTTTCAGTAAGGCCATTTCTTCCATATATTCCTTCAACTTTTCCCATGATTTGGAAATCTCATCCATACCAAGATCCCTCACTGTTTCAAAGTATTTCACCTCTTTCAAGGTTTCCCAAAGTTTCCATTCGGTGTACTGATAACGCACAACGAATGCATCATACTCTGTCCCCCATTTCAGATTCTCATTTCGCCAGTTCTCATTCTTAAGCTTGAGATCTTCCTTCTTAGCTTCTAGAGCTTGTATCCTTTTTTCAAATTCATCCATACAATCCAAAAACCTCCCGATGAAGACATCTACCTAGAGTACTTTCGATGCCTCAACAACTTGAGTTTCATCCACCATACCCCCCATTTTTCTTGCTTGAGAATGATTCAAGACCATATACTAGTGTTTGATTTCCGGTGTGCAATATGCCCCTGTCAAAATGTAAAATTGTCCAAGCTTCAATACCACCTGCAACCCTGCAACAGTATTCCTGCTTCCCGAATAATCAAAGCCTAATAATTGGTTCTGATGCCATCTATCACTGCCCTATACTTGTGGTACTCTTTCAACCACTTATAATGGGTGCGACACTACTACAATTTTTCTTTTTTTATCAATACTCAAGTATATAGACTATGCCTCTACTTCAACACCTAGTTATTTTCTTCAATTGTTCATCAATATGTAGTGGAAATAAACATAAACCATAAAAAGTAATTCACCATAAATTTATGCCCATATATATAAGGGAGGGGGAACTCCCTTAGATAATGAGTCTGCCCAATATTAATTTATTTATAATTAAAGTACAATTTTCAGCTATGCAACTTCATTAACATTCATCCTACATAGTTTCCTTATAATATTTACAAGCTTACAATCTATTGCCCGAAAAGCGTGCAGAGGATGACCCGCCTGCACACAGTTGGGTCCTATCATGCACTTGCTACACATTTTCCGCACATTCTACCCACTTCCGTTCACCTTGCTCATGGTGGTCACTCGTCTGCCCAGACGCCCTACTGTTTGTGCAGCGCGAGTCACGTCCTATCTGACTCAGCCCAACCTATTAACTGTGTAAACTTTCGATTGTTTCTTCCTTAACAGAACCAATGCGTTGTCGTGCCTGTTGCAGGTCACTAATGCCCTACGATCAACTGACTTAGCCTGACTCCTACACACAACTGTGTTCCAAAAAACCCGACTCAACCCGATTCCTGTAGCTAATGCAGAAACCCTAAATTTATTTCGGGTCAGCAAAATTCGAACCTTCACATAAGTTTCCTGCTTGTTTGCCTACCCTACGCCGAATTCTCTTCTGAAATGGAATCCCAACTCGTTATTGTAGCTTGCCTCTTGTTCATTTTTCGAAATTTCATGCCTTTGAACCTCCTGTGTGTCGTGTATATATATCCAACATGTAGTCTCGTTCAAAAGTAGGGGTCACAGATGGTTTGCACGTCGGCTTTATGATATAACTCATCCTGCATGCCATTGTAATGTGTCAGACCATTGTTCATACTTATAACCAACTGCTCCACCATCTTTATAAACTCTTGGCCATTCTACCATGACCGCGGGTAGCTCGGGTCACTTGGGTCACCCGGGTCAGCTCGTGCTGCCCACACCCATCGCACCCAACTCTGCCCGCTGGTGTAGCGCCCATCGCGCTCGTGCCTGAATTATCCCACCAATGTTCTCATCCACATGTGCACCTTCCAACATGACTTATCCCACTATGGGTGCGCGCTCGCCCAACACCCTATCGCATTGACCATTCACACGACACTCGCTCACCACTACACGACTTGCCCAACGGTGGGCGCTCACCAACACAAAATTCCCATCACACATGTGCCCTAGTTGATTAGTATGGGCGCCCGTCACATATGGGCTCACCCACTACAACTCAGTCACACATCGCCAAGTGTCGCCCCTGTCTTGTCGCACATGCCTGAGTTAGTCAATATCGGCGCTCATTACACATGGGCATGCCCTTTATAAGTCGGTCACATGTCTCCACAACTCAAGGTCCTGACACAGGGGCATCTAAGTCGTCAAAGTCACTCGGGAATTGCACTCGACCTGGGCCACACCAGCCCTTAGCTGACTGGATTTTTTTAACATGTCTCCTACCCCTAGCACAGGGCACAACCACCCCATATGAGGTTTGATCTTGGGTCGCCTTGCTGATGAGGCCCATCCTCAACTGGTTGTGCTAGTGGGACTTGATGTAGGAAACCAATATCATTTATTTATATACGAAATTTGAATTATTTTATTTGGTATTGATATTGAATTTTTTTACACATTTCCTTATATTCCTTTATTAAAATATAAAAATCACTTATTCATAAAGTTATAGTTTATTTAATTACATATATTTATATAAATAAATAAATAAAAATAAAAAAATGTATGTATGTATATATATATATATATATATTAACAGAATGGATATTTTTTATATTCAAATTTTGGGTTTATGTGGTTAGAACCACTTTTACAAAAATTCAGCAAAAATGACAGTAGTTTGAGCATCTATTTCCAAGTTCCAATACATCCATATTTCTAATTTTTTCCTTCTACATGCCTTTGCTACTATTAAAAAATACTGGTAGTTCCCATAAGTTCTAAATAAAATACCCAATATAAACTCAAAACAATAGAAATAAGACAAACATTAAGCCATACTAGACCTCCCCGCTTCCTCGCGTCCCTCCTTTTCCTGCCCGCTTGGCCTTGCTCCTGCATCTCATTCTCCTTCGCGAGACTACAACTCAATGACAACCTCTTCAGGAAACCCTGCAATGACTTATTTTATCGCACTAAAGATGTTGTCATTTATCAAATCTGAGTTGGAGGTCAACAGATCAACCTCCATTTTCACAATCCTTATTTCCAATGTGGCTTTCATGCTCTCAAACATTGCATTGACGTGCTCAAATTTTGCTTCTCGATATTTCTCTAGGGTCTTTACACGATGAGTGAGAATATCCATCCAACTCATAAGTAGCGTGAACAAAAACTCAATGACCTTTTTCCACTGAGCCAAATCCTCTTCCAAGGGTTTCCCAACCCGCGGCTTCCCAGATTCCATATTTGAATCTTCCCAACCTACACTAATTTCAAACCGAAAATCTCCACATACCACAACGAATGGATAAGGAGGGGACTATGTCCACTTATAAACACCTGTATCTTCCTTCTCCTTGGTCATCTCTACTCGTGCCATAATTTCCTGCAAAATCTCGATTTGCAGGCCCATTAAATAGACTTCTTGTCCAACGGATCTTCCAAACCACTCTTGTATCCAATTCACTGATGATCATGATGTTGGCCATCCTTTCACCATTAAATCATTTGTGCAATCTACGATTCCAATTCCTTGCTGAAATTATGGTTTTGTTGCTCTCTTTATGAATTTAAAATTTTCCTTATGCGAGCGAGAAGAGGGGATGATATTGGGATCCTTGGCAGTGGCATCCATTAATAACTCAGATTCCTTGAACCATCTATCCTACCAACCTGCCATGAGATCACACATCTTCCAACCTTCTGCATGTTCTAGGGAAGAATTTATTTCTTTGTCTGACATTATCTTAAGGAATTGAGATGTGACCAATTGTCCTCCCACATGTCTCACACTCTCCATTGCCCAAATACACCCCAAGATTTTCCATTCCATTGACAACTGCATTGAGGTGATGAAGGATATGAAATAATTCATTTTTTTCAAATTTTCCCCGTTGATATTATATTCTTGAAATAAGGGCTGATTTTTGCTCCTTTTTTTTGGCATTAATAGGAGAAAAAATTCCTTATATGTAATAAGGAATTTCCAACCACTTTGATTTTCTTTATCCCTAGAGAGAGAGCTAAATCCAACCCTTTCCACAACGCTAACAATTCTTCTTTATTGTTTGTTGCTACTCCTAAACCCCATGCATACTTTATTTCAACTTCTTTGTTGGGGAAAAATAGTACCCCACCTGCTCTTGCCGCCCCTGGATTTCATTTAGAAACTCCATCAAACATAAGGATAACCTCCTCTTGTTATTCTTTCCACCTTTCAAATTATTCCTAACTGAAATTTAAAGGTGGGATTTTTCTCGCCCGAGGACAAGGATTGAAGCTTCCAGCATGATCCAAAGGAGCCCCTATTCATAGCAAGCTCCTTTCTTTTTCTCCCAACCCTTCCCAATATGAATTGGTAATTCCTTTAGCCATTAAATATTAATATAGGAAGGCCAACACTTTATTAGACACCTGGGATATTAAGGGGACAAATCCTTCAAATATACTTTGATTCTGAGAGATCCATATACTCGAGAAAATGTACATAGGGAGGGCACGCCATACCCTTTTCATGATCTTCCCCTACATTGATCCTTGATAAATCCATTTAATTAAAATCTCCTCCCAGTTATATGGAATCATTTATATTGATGCAAAGGGCTCTAAGGCACATCTCCATACTAATGTGGAAAATTGAAAATAAAATAAAAGATGATTTATTGATTCTTTGTCATGTTTGCAAAGAGCACGTCTCAAGGGCCGTTAAATATTTATGTGCCTTATGTTTTTATTAGTAATTATGCTTCCATGTATGAGGGTCCAACAAAACGATTTAACCTTTGGGATGGCTACACTATCCCAAATGGCCTTCCAAAGCTTAGAATGACTAGGAGAAGCGATGCTCCTTAATAAAAAATAATATCCATATTTAATTGTGTATTCTGCTAATTTGGAGATTTCCCATGATCTTAGACATTTTTCATCAACATGTACCAGAACAAGCCCCTTCAAGAAAAGGAATAAAATTTTCCCAGGATGCATGTATAACTTTTGGGAGTCCATGACAATCCAACCTTTTCCAATATACAAAACCATCCCACATTGAAATATCCTTCAATTTTTTGATCTCGTTGCCATTCATCCCTTAAATTAGTGAATTTCATTATTCATAAGAGAAAATGGAGTTAGGAAGATATTTGTCCTTCCATAAATTTATTCGTTCTGCATTTATTTCCTTCCATCACAAGTTCTCAACGATTAGTGAAGGTGATTTCTTGCATAACCTCCAAATTTTTTAACCTATCCCAATCCATTGCACCTCCTCTAGACTTAT
The DNA here is from genome assembly GCA_034641835.2 of Pinus albicaulis. Classification (NCBI taxonomy): domain Eukaryota; kingdom Viridiplantae; phylum Streptophyta; class Pinopsida; order Pinales; family Pinaceae; genus Pinus; species Pinus albicaulis. Next base: position 4,651 of record JAXQQM020081682.1, on the reverse strand, counting down.
TAATCGATATTAATGAAAACATTTTCCTATTAAAGACTCTTTCCACCATTATTTATTATCTGAAAGTAATTTCCATATCAAATTTTCTCATAAATCTATGTTAGCCATTAAAGAATCCCTGATTTGAAATCCTCCCATTTCCTTTGGTAATCTGACTATATTCCTGTTAACTAGATGAGCTTTCTTTTCATTGTTCTTCCCCCCATTCCAAAGAAAATTTAGTATCATGATACTCATTTGATTTAAGATTCATTTCGGGGCTAAAATCCCAGAGCAAGAATAGATAGGAAGAGACGAGAGCACTTCCTTTATCAAAATTACTTTCCCATCCAAATTTAATTAGTAAGCTCCCAAACCTTCTATCCCAGAGCAGAGATAGATAGGAAGAGATTAGAGCGCTACCTTTGTCAAAATTACTTTCCTAGCCAAATTTAACCATTAAACTCCCCAACCTTCTATTTTCTTTTGGAAATTATTTAAAATCTCTTCCCAGACCTCCTTGTGGGGATTTCCAAGTGAGATAGGAATCCAAATATACTTAAAGGATCGCCATTCTACCTGAACTGAGAACTCAAGAATTGTTTCTATCTCCTGGAGGACTTCTTCCTGGCAATTCCATCCATCAATATAACTTTTTAGTTTATTTTCTTATCCTCCCAGTAGATCCAAATAGGAGTATATGATTCTTTTGAATCTAGTGGATATGATTTTGGAAGCTCACTCGATAGGAATCATATCATCAGAAAATTGTGAATGATCGATCGTTTTAATGTTTTCGAGGATGTTGAGACTAGGAAGAGCACCTACTCATTCAAAAGTCTCCAAAATTCGATTAAAATTTTCTGCCACTAAAATATAGAGCAATGGAGAAGGGGAAATCCTTGACGAAGTCCTCTATGTTGGGTATGTGTTATATTATTTCCACAATTAATCATGCGCAAGGGGGTCACGGAGGGGGGTAGTCCCCCCTATCGGGGTCTAGGGCAGCGCCCCAGAAAAAAATTTTGGTCCTTATTTTCCGGTGGGCAGATCCACCCATGGTTTTGTGCATGGGTTTGCACATGTTTTGGGGTACGATGGTTTTCGACCCTTGGTATTTTTTAGATCTGGTCAAGGGGACTACGATTATGTTCTAATCCAGGGTTAATGGATTGGGGTTTATGTATGCTTAGGCATGTATATATATGTGTTGTAACACTAAAAGGAATAAAATGAAAAATCAATTTGGTCGTCCCAAATTGGGATCCAGGGGAATATCTCTATGTTTATCTGTTTTATGTTTTATTCTCTCGCCACTGTTTATTTTCTATCTTTAAGATTTATTTGCAGATAATTTATGTACAGGGTTAAAACCTACATTTGGTATTAGAGCAGTTTTGGCTTCAAGGGGACGTCATTGCTGCTAAGGGGTTTTTTGCTCGGGCCTGAGGTAGACCCTATTCAGTGGGAGATCTGAGGGATCGATTCTTGCAGTGAAAGAAGATGGCGAGCGGCAGGAAGATAGAGATCGAGAAATTTAATGGTCATATTTTTGAGTAGTGGAAGCTCAAGATGGAGGATTTGCTGGTGGATAAAGATCAGTGGATCGCGGTAGATCCAGGTACTAAACCAACAGCAATGTCAGATGAACACTGGAAGAATCTGGATCGGAAGGCAAAGAGCACAATACGATTGTGTGTCTTAGATTAAATATTTTTGAATGTATCTAGGGAAGCTACGATGAAGACCTTGTGGGACAAGCTAGGGACTTTGTACCAATCTAAGTCTCTAGTGAATAAATTGTTCCTACGGAAAAAGTTGTATAACCTGAGGATGAAGGATGGAGACTCGGTGACAGAGCATTTGAATGCCTTCAATACTATGGTAAGTTAGTTTTAGAAAATGAATTAACTCAAAAACATTACTAAAAACACACATACAAAAACAAACACAATAATGGCGGAAAAGAGGCTTCAGCCTCCTGGTATTCTCATCATTCTCGCTTATTAAAAGAATTTAGAGTTACAATTTAAATAGATGAGAGACAATGGATTAAGATAGTCCAAGATATCTTAGACTCCTTTGGTTGAGATAATTTCTCACCAAAAACCCACCAAGATAGGAGTTACTAAAAAAACTCCAATATTTGACGAACAACCCAAGAGTTAGGCACATATTCCTAACTTGGAATATTTAATTAATTAATTTATGTTTGCATTTATTATTGTTTTTGTGAGAGAGGCTAACATTCCCCCTTCAATGATAAATCCAGAATAAGAACGAGGAACCATCTTCCAAGTTCTCATGTTGATCCTCAAAAACATTGCCTGAAAATCCGCCAAAGCTGGATGCTGAAAAACTGCAATCTGAAGAGACCATGAGTCAACTGTATGTCTAATTCATCTTTGAATTTTTCTTGAAAACTCCATCAAGTGCCAAGTTACAAAAGGATCCATATATCCTTTGCATGAAATCTGCATCCCTTTTCCTCTGACAAAATTTGTTGAATGCCCACTGGCTGATGATATCAAAAAACAACTCACTGTTGCTTTTGTTGTGTTGAAAATTGTTCACTGATTCTTTGCTGTCGACTGCCACTGGCAAATTTGTTGATGCCCACTGGCTGTTGAAGATGCCCACTGGCTTCTTTTGTTGTTTTTGCTGAGACTTTCAGTCTGACAACCACTTTAAATCTCATTGACATGTTCCCCCCTTTGTCAACTGAAAGGAGAGACACTTCTCTTGGAAAGTATTCCTGAACTCCCCCCTTTTAGGTGTAAAAGTTTTACACTGGTGTACTCCCTCGTTCAACTGCATGAGAGTACCATCATATTTTCACTGTTGGTTGTACTATGTGTGATTGTATTCGTTTGTAGAACTGAGACAATCTTTTGACTGTAGATGACCATTTCCAAGGGTCGATCCATTCATAATATATCTTCAATCTGGTTTTTTTTTGTTGGTTGCGACATTTTTCTGAGGAATGATTGGGCTTGCCACAATGGCGACAAGGATGGATATCAAAACACTGATCTTCCATATGACAGGTTCTTTGACAATGTGAACATTTCGGTTGGACTTCAACTTCAGGTTGCATGCAATTTTGTTTGGTTGCAACTTTGGGTTGCGTACATTTTTGGTTGTCTGTAACTTTCTCAGAACTTGCTGAGGTGATTTGTGCAAGAAATCCCGCACTGACGAACTTAATTGGCTTGGAATAATCTAGAATATGCAAGTTGGTGTCATTGTTGACATATCCTAAGCCTCGTCGATTCTTGTTATTGTGAATTTCTTCCCATGGCTTGATGATGGGCTTGGAAGAAATTGGAACTAGAACAACTTTGAAACTTGAAGCTGTTTGGATGAATGACTTATCATCTGGATGGTTCAAAGACTTGAAAGTATCACTCTTTGCTTGCAATTTATTCCTTTGACGTTGCGACTCGAGTTGAAGAAACTCAATAGTTTCATGTGTTTGTTGTAGATGTCGTGAAAGATCAGCAAGAGTTTCTTTGCTGACTTGCACCATGTCTTCATCACTTGAGATGATCAAACTGTGAAGAATGTTTAACAACTGAATATGTTGCGCCATCTGAACTTGCGGAGTTGAAATCAGGCCCTCTTATCAGATATGTCGTGCTTTGAACTGTTTCACTTGATTTTGGTACTTGAATGACAGGCTCGCTTGCTATGTGGCTTGAATGGCACGCTCGCTTGATTTTTTTCTGATTGCGCTTTCTTGGAACACTTGCTAGAGTTGTAGAACTTTCTTTCTTGAAATTTGGAATTCACGCTCGCTTGATGACAATCGTGTTTTCTTGAACCCTTACTTGACATACTTGATGACTTCACACTCACTTGAATGAATAGCCATGCTCGTTTGATGTTGATCTAAAACTTGCTTGATTGTTTTAATTTGTTTGGTTGCTTTGATGGTTGCTGCAATAAACTTCACGATGGCTCACTTGAAGGTTTGAACTTTGTATTGTCTTGACGCAAATTGCTGGAATGAATAATCACGCTCACTTGCAGGAGATGTTAACTTGTTTCTTGTTTGATTTAGAGTTAAAACTCGTGCATTCACTAGATTTTGCTTAAAGAAAGGGTGTCGAACAATGTCTAAAATGCACCCAAGAAAGCTTACAATGAGTTTAATGATTCGCTTAAAACAATGAATTCACTTGTCCGCTTAAAAATTCATTAACAATGAATTTTTAATGATTCACTTAAAACAATGAATTTGATTACAAGTTCTTAAATGTATTTTCATGAACATTGATGTGGAATTTTCTTTGAAATGCTGGAGTTTCTAGATTCATGAACTTGATTGTATTGAGTGAAGTAGAATGTCGATGTTGAAAACTTTGATTATTTTTTGTAGGTGCACAGATGCATGTGTTGAGTTTAATTATCCTTCGTTGCAGCTTCTTTGTTACATGTGTTGTGCTTGCTTGTATTGAACTTTACGTAAGTGTTAAATGAGATCATTGATGTGTCAAAACTGGACACAGATCATAAGCAACAACATGAAGCAATAAAAATACTCGCCATCACAAACATACACATGGTGTACCTAAGATCCCCTTATTCAATTTCGGGCAGATCTAACACAAGTACCAAAAAATATGTTGTCGAAAAAAAATCTCTGCGCGCTGCTGCCTCCAGCTGTGTT
>JAXQQM020092347.1:0-106745 GCA_034641835.2 Pinus albicaulis | reverse complement strand
AACAAATGGTTTTTGCGTAGGTTTGGAATGGTAAACGGTATTGAAGAAATCTACGCGATAGACCTCTGGAAGTGACACGTAGCATTGATGGAATTTCAATATTGCCGATTTCGCGTTTCTTTGGAGAAATAAAGTGTTGGAGTAATATGAATGTGATATCCATCCGATCATAGACATCGGAGATCCTATGGTGTTCGCACCTAAAGTTTCACAGAGGTTAATAAAGGTGTGGACCTGATAGTGGAAAAGGTACGTTAAATGTCATGCATCTTGAAATGCGATATCCGTTGGATGTACACATAGATTGGTTGTGAAGCGCAATATCTATGCATTGATGGGTATTAAGATTGACGATGTAAATATCAAGGAGTTGAAGTTCTACGGTTGAAATCAATGGTGAAAAGCTATTCGGAGGAAAGCGGAAAGGTGAGTTGGTAAGTTGTGGGGCCAAATAAAATATTATGTTGATATTTTGGGTTTTAAACCAAAGTATGGGATGTGAAACATGGTCTGGATATATTTATATGATAAAAATTTTGGGTTTTAACCAATGTCAATTGAAACTGATAAATACCAATGAGTAATGTGGGTATTTTCATATAGTTTGTAAAAGTGAATTTTATGAAGAGGAATAGCTTCCGCACAGATGATTGGGCTAACATGCATGTGGATATGCATATTTAAATCCTAGAAGTATTTGTGGGTTTTTGTAGCCTTTGGCTGCATCATTTTGGTATCAAAGCAGGAAAAGCTCTTTTGAAGATTAAAGATTTTTTTTTTTCTAAATGCATGTGTGATCGGAAAATTAAGAGGAGATTAAATTCTAAATCTGGTAAGCAGCAGATACACAGAATTGAAGTGAACAGGCAGTTGCGAAAATAAATGAAGACAGTCCAATCAAAGTACAAGTGAATGAAGAGAACAAGGTCATGCAGAGATCTTGAAGGTGAGATAATTTTAATCTGGTTTGCAAATTGTGATTGCAGAATTCTGGTTGCACACAAGATGAAGACAAATATTTTGATGATGATGGTAGTGAACCTAATATTCCAGCTAAAGGTTGGATAGGGAGAACAGCCAAAGTGTTCTCAAGAGAAGGTGAGTTTAGGATATAAGCCAAGAGAGAGCAGAAGAGAGTGCTCAAGAGGTTCTATAAATAGAGAACGAGTGCTTGCCAAAAGACGAAGTCCAGAGAGGGGATTGCCGAGGTAAGTGGCAGTAGGAAGGACTTGTTGTTGCAGAGGCTTAGTGCAACTCATAGTGAGTGAGGAGCTCATGAAGAAGATGATAATGAAGGATTAGAGAAGAGGTTCTAAATAATGCCATAGAGATATTGCAGTGTTGAAGGTACAACAAGAGGTACTACAAGGATGGCTACAAGAGACAGGGAATGAATGTCGAAGACATAGATGGAGAATGAAGAAATGGGTTAGATGGAACCTATTACAAAAGAAATGGAATGCTAAGTTGATGAACAAGTTTAGAGAACTTGAACGAATACGTATTTATTTGTTGGAAAAGGAAAGACTCAAAGGATTTGAGTCACAGCAAATAGGATCTGCTAGAAACCAGAAAGTACACTGTGGAAGATTGGTGCTTGAAGAAGCAACCGAGACTGAAAAGTCTTGTGTTTTTAAAACTAATGATTTGTTTATGATTGCAGGTACATCACAGGATGATAAACAAATTTTGAAGAAGAGGTTGAATCTGAATTATGTTCAGAATGATGCAGAGATAGAAATATCTCAGAAACAAAAGGAGACAGAGGGGTCTTATGGAAATATACAGCAGAGGAAGAAGGTCCATTTGATGATTGGTCAACAACAGGTGAAGGTGTGGAAATTTGTGTGAAGTTTCCAAGTTCTACCCCAATTGAAATTGTGGAGTTATATAAGAAATTAGACCTTCAAAGAAGAGAGTTGGAAAAGCAGAGGATCGACACTCAAGATAAATTGCTAAATGTGAAAGACAAAGAAATTTTCATGAATGACAGTTAGGAAACAGAGGATAAGGATGTAAGAATGATTCAACAAATTGAAGAAGTTAATTATTTTGAACCAAAGCAGAGAGACATTCATGAAACAGATGATAAGGAGGAGAGACTAGCTGATAGTCTCATGAACAATTTAAATCAACATACTGATGTGCTGACAAAGGAATTAAAAAAAAACTCAATGTAGCATACTGAAGTGTTGCCAGAGGAGGAAGAGACATTGAAATCTTGTATTTTTAATACTGATAATTCATGTGTTAATTATGCAGGCAAAGAAAGACAACAAATGGAAAATGTCATAGAATTTAATGAAAGGGAAACTATGTTAGATGAAAACATAGTGGAGGATCATCATTCTATCATGGTGATTGGAACAATGGAGATAAATTTGGAAGCTAGAAAGAAATACAGTGAAGATTTTCTGAGTCTTGAAAGACACTTGGAACTACTAGAAGAAGATTTGGTGACTGGATCATCAAATAAGACCATTGGGTATTGTAATTTTGAAATTGATAATTTGACTATGTTCACAGGTGTTATAGAAGACAATCCATCTCTTGAAGTTGTCTTGAATAAAAATGAACTATTCCAGAAGAAGGAACTCATAAATTCTAAGGAAGGTGAGATAGTCATGTCTCATATGAAGGAACTTGTTATTATTGATGACAAGGAGGAGTTGGCTTGTCTGATGGGCCAAGAGGAGACTATGGGACAGACTTTTAGAACTGTCACAGTGATGGAGAATCAAAATTCTATTCTGATAAAGGATGAAGATAGAGTGTTTGAATAATTTGAATTGATTGACATAATCAATCAAGGAGGTCAAGAACAATCACTAAAGGTTGTCAAGGAAGAAGAAGAAAGATTTGCTGAAACTGAACTACAACATATTGATGATATGAGAAAAGTACAAAATAAATGGCTGAAATTCTTGCTGGAAATAATTATGCAAGAGAAAGGAATTGCAGACACTAAAGTGAAAATGCCTGAAGTTGTGAAAGAAGCAAGAGCAGATACTAGTTTGTCAAATTTGATTATGCTTACCAGTATACAAGGAACAGTGAATGATTATGTTGTTGTGGTTAAAGAATCAAATGATAATTTATTTTTTAAAAGTGAATTTGCAGGTAGTGAACAAAAGAGCAATGTAGCAGAGGGAGATATATTCAAAGATATTTAGGAAGTTTGGGAGGTAGCAACATACATAGCAACAAAAGCAACAGTATTGGCAACATATGCAGCAACATCTACAGCAATGTCCAAAGCAACAGAAATTGAAAGCAGCAACAAAAGGTAGAGTAATTTCTAGACAGAAGATAAACTGGACATAGATATTGAAAGCATAAGAAGATTGATGATGGTGTGTCAGAAATAGACAGTAGAAAGAAATCAAAGTAACAACATCAAGGAAAAGATAAGAAAAGAATGTGAAAGCATAGCTAGTGGCAAGATGCAGAATAAATAATGGAAGCCTGTAGAAGTACAACATAAGAATGATACAGCTTATGGACAGCAGCAAAACAGAGTATGGGATCCAGGAGGAAAAATGTTGGAAGCACATGATCAGGAGATCATGATTATTTTTTACCTTTGGAGTCTAATACAGGAGCATTAGGCTCAAGAAAATTCCTTGTATTTTAATAGACTTAGGGGTTGTGTGTTTTCAAGGGAGTTGGTTTCTCATATAATGTTTTGAGTGATTTAATGAGCATTAATTAAATATTGTGAGGAATTTTGTAAATGTTCTCGAATGTTGGAGAACATGAGAGAATTATGCTAGTTGAGAGTGCATAGGGATTGAGAGATTTAGGAATTAATGGTAAAACCTAAATTAGAATGGGTTTCATGATTCTGTGATGAAAGAGGATCCTTAGGGGTTAGTTGAGGCAAATGAGGAATTAGAGGATATTCAGGGTTTTGTTAAGAGGATGAAGGATCTGAAACCAAAAATAGTTTCAGAACCTTTTGTATAAAAATGATAAGCGTCAAAACATTAAAGAAGGTAGAGGTCGAAATAGAGTAGGATTGAGTAAAATAGGGTTTGGACTGGAAGCCTACGAGCTGTTGGAAGAAAAGGCCAATGATACAAAAGATCAGGCCAGAGGAAAATTTTCCTATGTAAATATTGTGTGTTAATCCAAAGAACTCAATTTTCTGAGTTCGTATTTCATTTCTGAGTTATATAGTGTGCAGGTGAAATTGATGGAATCAAAGGAAGTCTGTCAATTTTATATTCAGCTATAGGATTGATTAAATGTATGAGACTATGTTAATTGTGATTGTGAAATTGTGTGAATTGATCACATAATGGATCGATGCCATTGAAGGAATTGCTTGGACTTCTAAATTGAGGTTTTATTGTATCTATAATCGATGGATAAGAACCACAGAAGATGAATATTAAGATATTAAGCCCTGAGTTGTCTGAATGCCGGAGAGGGTTTGAAGATTGTTGTTGTGAAATTCTTCAGGTTGGAACCATAGTTCCATTAAAAACCTCGAGTCAAATGAAAGCAAAGATGGAGATGTTGGATCCGTCAAAGGAGTGGAACTTCGAAGGAGTAGAGGGAGCATGGCGAAACTATGCGACTGGAACCGTGAAGTGGTTTTATAAAACAACAAATGGTTTTCACGTAGGTTTGGAATGCTAAAAAGTATTGAAGGAATCTACACGATAGACCTCAGGAAGTGACACGTAACATTGACGGAATTTAAATACCACCGATTTATCGTTGCTTTGGAGCAATGAAGTGCTGGAGTAATATGAATGCGATATCCGTTTGGTAATAGACATTGGAGATCTGACGGTGTTCGAACTTGAAGTTGCGCAATGGTTAACAAAGGTGTGGACCCGACAGTGGAAAAGGTACGTTAAATGTCATGCATCCTAAAATGCGATATCTTTTGGATGTACGCATAGATCGGTTGCGAAGTGCGATATCCATGGATTGATGGGTATTAATATTGACGGTGTAAAGATCGAGGAGTTGAAGTTCTATGGTTGAAATCAATGGTGAAAAGCTATTCAGAGGAAAGCGGAAAGGTGAGTCGGTAAGTTGTGGGACCAAATAAAATATTATGTTAATATTTTGGGTTTTAAACGAAAGTAATGGATGTTAAACATGGTCCGGATATATTTATATGATTAACATTTTGGGGTCTAACCAATGTCAATTGAAACTGATAAATACCAATGAGTAAGGTCGGTATTTTCATATAGTTTATAAAAGTGAATTTTATGAAGAGGAATATCTTCCGTGCAGATGATTGGGTTTACATGCATGTGGATATGCATATTTAAATCCTAGAAGTATTTGTGGGTTTTTGCAGCCTTTAGCTGCATCAGATGTGGAGGATCTACTTCTACAGGCTACAAATCACTCTATGTTTTCATCTGATCTCTCACCTAATCATGATGATTAACCACAGTAGTTGGTTCTAAAAATTTAGACAATATTATTTTGCATGTTATTATTACCTAAAATATATAATAGATCACATAAACCTAAATTATGAAAAAAAAAATGATGATTTCAAAGAGTAATAATTTTAATTCTTTGAACATTGTTTTACCTTGAACACAATCCATCCAAAAGCTCAATGTTTGTTCTCGGAATGTGTAAGTCAATATTCTTCTTCAAATATTTCTGCTCACTACAATGCATAATCATCTGGTCTCGTTGTTACCTTAATCAACCTTAATATTTGTTCATAACTATTTCCTATATCTATGGTTTTTTAGGGATGGTTATTATAGAATGCAAGTAAGTAAACTACATAAAATAGTTTTAAGGAAAAAACATACTATAAAGGAATAATATTTTGATTTGGTGTATACTTTTGACATGGAATTAATATATAATTATTGTAATGATTGGCATTTAAGAATCCTCCTTTATCTAGCTCCTCTTTTCTAATGTGGAGGATCTGCCTCTACGAGTTGCAAATCACTCTTTGTTTTAATCCTGTTATATTTCTATTTTGAGATTTTGCGCACACAATAAGGTTATTTAATTTCTGTTAAAATTTCTTTTGGAGTTTCCATCGTACACAACAATGTTGTGACTGAATTAGCTTATTTTCCTTAAAGATATTATGTAAGAAAATCCATTGTTCAATGTGGCAACAAGAGTTTCTGGAAGGATAATAGGGATTCCATTTTTGAGTGTATATCAAAGTTTCTATGTAAGGTTTGAAATTGAAGCCATTTTGAACAATTTGAACCGGTACATTATATAAAATAGAGTTTTTTTCTTTCTGAAAAGAAATCACAAGAAATAATAACACATGAATAGCTCAACTTATTCAACGACAGGATTTCATACCTGGAAATTCGCAGAAATTCGTAGACGAAGCCGCAACAAGGATGAATCTGGGACCAAATTCCTTGTGAAAAAAAACAATTAAATTAAAATCAAACAAAACAAAAATCAACTAAGAAAACATAGAAACTGAAACACCCCAACAAACACATACCTCAACAGAGCAACTGCAACACCGCAACAGACCTCAATGGAGCAACACCACAACACCGCAATAGTAAGACCGCAACAGAGTGAGACAGAGACAGACACAAGACACATTTGCATAAGAAACCCGTTAAGGTTTGCGGGCCGTTATATTTATAAGAATACGTTTTGCCGAACTATTTTAAAAGTTCGGCCGAACTTTTGTTGCCGGTTTTCCCATCTCCGGCCAAAAATATGTTTTCCCACGCTGTCAGGACACTGTCAATGTAAACGGCAGAATGCGTTCGACCGAACTAATTTCGAAAGTTCGATTGAACTCTCGAATAGTTTAGCCGAACTTTTACAAAATTTCGGCCGAATTATTAAGAAAAAAGGTTTTTCGCCCCTGATTCTCACAAAAGTGTTACCCAACTTCACATTTTTAAACATATATCTTACAATAAGAGACTTACAGTTAGAAATTTTAAAACCACTTACCACTAAAAAATAAAAGCATGAGAATGCAATGTAGCCATTTCCTATATATGTTTCTTGTCTACTTGCAAACTCAATAGAAATGTTATTCTTGTGATATATATATATATATATAATGTTAATGGTCAAAGTTGACCATACTTGTATTTACTCAATTAATAATATTTAATGACAAGTTGAAGCATTGACCATATTTTCTCTCTCAAGCTTAGTATGGAAGAGATGCTTCAAGGTACAATATTATATTTTCATATAGGTTTTTTCTATGGACACCACCAATTCGCCTAGACAACAGATATAAAAAAATCAAAAATTTAGAATGCTAGAGTGTTTGAATCATTTTTTGAATGGTGGAGATGGGTTCAAGACCATCAAGAACCCCCAGGGCACGCAAAATAAAAAAAATCATAATGTTTGAGTGTTTGAATCATTTTTTAAAACGCGGAGATGGGTTCAACACCATAAATAACCCTTGGGGCACACAAAATCCTGGAGTTTGACAGTTATAACCAATATTTATAAAAAAATATATGCTATTTCTTGTCATAATCTTGCCCAAATTTCCATTATTTTCCAGGCTAATTTGTGGGCTCTTTAGACTAAACTTCGTCCTGTACTCTTAAAAAAATAAAATAACAATAAAAATAAAAATAAATTAAAATTAAAATAATAATAAAAATAAATTCCTTTTTATCTTATTATTATTATTATTAGTTGGTAGTGAAGATAAACTTGATTCATTCAAGTTATCACCATTTTTGAGCACCAGGATTATGAGAGCTCATGGTATTAACCCATGGTATTCATGTGGAATATAATCTATTTAAAGAGAGGAATTAACCAAAAAAATAATATATATAACTAACCTAGATCCATATTAACCCCCGATCTACAAGCACTAAGAGAAATCAAATATATTTTCACTATAAAAGTTGTTTGCACTTCGAGATATTTGATCACTCTTAACACTTAGTAGATTCACAGTTAAGATGAATTTAGGTTGGTTGTAGGTAAACTCAAAAAGAGCTTTTCACCTGAAGAGATTTTACCCCTCTCGGCACTTTGATAAATCCAGAGTTAAGATGGATCTAAGATAGTTTAATTATTAAGCATAATAATAATTATTATAATTTTATCATATACACACACACATACACACACTTATATATAATTTGACTAAATCAAAATGTTTACTTAACATAAGAGGGATGAGACAATATGTTTTCCATACAATTGCTTCATGGTGTGATAAAGTTTTTGTCCAAAAATAATTTAGCTATAACCAAGTTAAATCCCTCTTAAGATCAAGTTTTTTGAAATGCAAACCTATTTTAATGTGAAAAAGATTTGATCCATCTAGATAAATAGTAGATCCAATACTACTAATTCATAAAATTTTATAATAATAATAAAAAAAAAAACATTTTTTATTTTTAAACTATAAATTATTTTATTTGCAGTTAACTGATAAAATTCTGTTAACGAGGAGGTGAAAAGATAAAATGAATTACAACAATCAACCTAATAGAAAAAAACTCACAATATGATCTAACGATTGAAATTGAATATATGATATTAAACTTCCAAATTAGAAAACTTGTTTCTAAGGAAAACTTAAGGCTAAAATGAGATACCTTTAAAAAGCCGACCAACCGACTTATTAAATATATATTAATAAAATCAAATGCACAATTTGTTCCTCATGGGACAAACTTTCCTCATTTTTTCGATTTTATATTAAGACTATTGCAATGGTTTCTATTCAAATTACTTTAATTATATTAAGACTATTTTTTGTTTTAATGTTTTTCATAAATTTTTATTAAAACACAATTTTGAAAATAAAAAAGTTATTTTTTAAATTAATTTTTTTATTTTTAATAAGTAATGAATATTAAATTGATTCATAATTTTGAAAATAAAAAAAGTTAATTTTTAATTTTTTATAAATTAATATTTTAATTTTTAATTAGTAATGAATATTAAATTGATTGTTTTTATATGCTTTAAAATAGATTTGTGAGAAAAAAATAATTTAAAAATAATAAAATTAAAAAAAAAATGCCATAACTATAAGTAGCTATTTCATTTACATTTTTCTGACAATACTTCAAATATGATAGATATGGCGATTCTTAGATATGATAGATATGGCATGGGTAGGAAGTGATTTCGTTTGATCGTGTTGATTCAAATTTCTTGTTTCGTAGCTGCTGTTGTAAAAAAAATGTCTTAGAGGTACAATCAGACTCTACATGCATTTATTAATGGGTTATTATTAATATAGGACCTGAATGAGATAATCATATTTTAGGCCATAGGGTAGGGATTGAGTTTGTGCTACCATATATTAATCATGTGCTCACTAGCTGCACGAATTATTGAGAGGCTCCAACTTTGTCTTTGTAGGCATTGGAATTATGAATGATACATGATGCTAATCTGTACCTAAATCCAACTAGGTCAATGAACGATTATAATTTGTACCTCAATTATTTTATTATTAGTGAGTTCCATAATCTGAATGATAGTAGTAATGAACGATAACACGTTAATAATTGTTTGGTTTATTTTCTTAATAGATTTTCCATATTACATCGTTATTAATTACGCCGTAAGGCATCATTAATTGAAAACAACTCTCCTACCTGCCCATGTGTACTATTGTTGACCATCAAATGCATTGTTAAATGATTGAAGAATGCTCAACCATAGATAAAAAACACTTAAAAAATTAAAACATAACTAAAACCTTAATATGCAATATGAAACATTTTTCTGTAAGAGTCATCCTCCTTCTCGGGCTAATAGTCGCATTTTTTGCAGAGAAGGGGCAACTGGAAGAATGATAAATCCTTTGTTGTAGGAGGAGCTACAGGTAGAACAAGTAGTAAGCTTGGTAGTTATTAGTTAGCTGCAGGTGATTTTCAAATTTCCTTTTAAATCTGTTTCTTTCATTCATTTTTCATCTATCCCTTCTGTTGTTTGTTTGTTCCAGTGAAGAAGTGAAGAAGGCTATTGTGTTGCATCTGAGTGCTGAGGGCTTCCACTGAAGTCAAAGAAGTGAAGTGAAGTGCTGTTAGGTTTTGCTGCAATTGCTGCTATCAGAAGGTTTCAAGCTGCTTGCCAAAGTAAGGTTTCTTTTGAACTCCTTGCTTTCCTTTGTAAAGCTTCATAATTGTTGGCTAGTTCAAGTAGAAAAGAAAATATAAAATCATTGTGCTTTCTAGTTCCCCTTCCTACAGGCCCATTAAGCTCGCGAGCAATGGAATTAGATTTATGGAATGTTGTTTTATTTAGCATGGATGCAGTCGGTGGTTATCCAACTTGAATGTCAAAAATTTTGTGCCCTGTCATTATTATTTTAGGAATGAAATCCTGAGTCTCCAAATTCCACCGACCTAGAACTTCCAGTTCAAACTATAGAACTAAGAGCTTATATCTAGAAGTGAAAAGCTTGGGAAATAATAAGAGTTCTTGAGTTCTTCACTAGGTTGTTTGGCAACCAGGAATGATACAAAACCGATGTTTGTACCCAAATACTGCAATTTCTTAGGAATCAGAGACTTCACCCAATTCAGTTTCTTTGCCTTCAGATTCAAAATTTTTTTGAAGAGTACTCCACAACTCTTTCCAAACCATGGCTTCAATCTGATTTCTTTTTAGAAGGAAATGGACTAGAGACAAGTTTTCACATACATGTAGCTTTTATGTACTCTACAACTCTTTCTAAACCATGCCTTCAATCTGATTTCATTTTAGAAGGAAATGGACTAGAGATAGGTTTTCACATACCTGTAGCTTTTATTTCATGTAGCTTTTATTTCCTCAAAGGTTAGCTTATCATATAAGGATACAAATCAAGTTCCTTCATCAAAAGACAATAAATCGTAACCCCTCCTAAATCTTCTTATAACCTGTAGCTTTTATGTACTCCACAACTCTTTCCAAACCACGACTTCAATCTGATTTATTTTTAGAAGGAAATGGAATAGAGATAGGTTTTCGCATACCTGTAGCTTTTATTTCCTATAGCTTTTACTTTCTCAGAGGTTATCTTATCATATAAGGCTACAAATTGAGTGCCTTCATCAAAAGACAATAAATCGTAACCCCTCCTGAATCTTCAAATAGCATTTATGCCATCTAACCTTGAACCCATGCATGAGAAACTATAAACATATAGGCATGGATCAGCAAAATTTTGAATGAACGCCAACAAGTGCTCGGACTTGAGGGCCACCCATTGTAGTATTCGTTCTATCTCAGCGTCACGGGTAACTAACTCAAATTGATTAGTGCACGTAGGACCAGTCCGATACTCGGTGTTTTGGCTCAACTCCTCCAAATCATTATTCTTTGGCATCAGCTTAGAAATATTCCATGAAATTCTTGGTTTCTCAAGTCTTTCAATGGAAACCTACAGAACAACTTGTTCATAGTGACTATACCAAACACTCTGAACTTCACAACCTTCGATGGACCTGGAAACATGTTTTCCTGTGATCACCGACATGTCCCGCTTCATTTCTTAGAGGAATGTGTCTTCCTCTCTATGCAGGTTTTCTTGTAGCAGATTTACAGTTTATTTTCCTTCAGATTCAAACTTCTTTTAAGAGTACTCCACAACTCTTTCCAAACCATGGATTTAATATTTTTTACGAATTCTTCTCTGGATGTCTTATAAATATGTGAAATAATTGCAGTAAAAAAGACAAGGCATAGAAGGAAATGGACCAGAGACAGGTTTTCAAATACCTTTAGCTTTTTTATTTCTGTCTCCATTCTTTTTAAGTCATGTTCTTAATCAAGACTTCGATAAATTGTTAGAAAACATAGAGAAGTACTCTAATTTCTACAACAACCCCAATTCGATTGGGATTTTTACAATATGTGAATGATGAAGTTATATAAATTGTATAGCTGTGTTAAACTTGGGGAGCTCCCCTGTCAGTCTATTTTCCCTTAAGTCCAAATTGGTTCCTTCATCGTGTGTGATAAGCCATTTATAGGTGTAGTTCTTGGACATAGAGATGGAAGCATGAGTGTGCCATGTTGAAACTGGGAGAGGAAGGAATGAAATCTGATTTCTTTTCCCCCAAATTTTTATTTGAAAATATTAAAAAATTCCTTTCATTTATTTTTCCAAGTCCCAGTCCCATGGTTAGGTTTCCATTCTTTTTAAGTTCTATTCTTAATCAAGGCCTCGATAAATTGTTAGAAAATAGAGAGAAGTACTCTAATTTCTGCAAAAACCCCAATTCAATTGTGAATTTTCCAATATGTAAATGATGAAGCTATATACGTTGTATAGTTGTGTTGGACTTGGGGAGCTCCCATGTTATTCTATTTTCTATTAAGTCCAAATTTTTTCCTTTGTTGTGTGTGATAATCCATTTATAGGTGTAGTTATTGGACACAGAGATGGAAGAATGGTTGTGCCATGTTGAAATTGGGAGAGGAAGGAATAAAATTTTATTTTGTTTTCCGAAATCTGGAAACCCTTACCTTCAATTAGATTATGTTTATCATCATTAATGCATATCGTCATTATAAAATTTGCTTGAGAATTATTATTCTGAAGCAAACTTTTCTAATTCTGTGCACATAGACTTTCAATTTTGTTGTATAGATGAGTAAAACTAGTATAAATACCATTGTTATCATGTCTAATTATAGTGTTCAAATGTTCTATTTTGTTATAATAACATGAACTAGGTGTCTATGCATGAGAAATAAGCTACACATTTCTCAACCAATCCTTCTCATCTTCTTGACATAAGTGAGCCCATGCCCAAGAACACTGCTGCTGAAAACATGTACCCAATTCTGTAAGCTATTGTTGTTGTTAAAGGGAAAATGATCTGGAAGAATATGATAGATATCAGCTTGCAAAAAAACTCGAGATATGCATATCCCCTCCCATAAAGTGATACAGTGCAAAAGAATAAATAACCCTTTGTTTCATGGGGGCAACTTAATATATGCTGAGGCGCTAACCCTTTGTTTTGTGGGGGAAAATTTTAGGTATTTAGATCTACACCCATAATAATAGTCTTACTATGATTGAAAACTAGACATACTTGAAATCAAGCTTAGGACCTACCCCGCTAGCAGGCTACTATACTATTGGACTGCATGTCTCTTTCATGACCTATCAAATAGTTGGAGATCTGTGGATTCAACAGAGCATGCAAGAATATAAATACTTAATTGATTCTCAATTTAGGTACTAGCAAATAGCTGCGACATTACAAGAAAAACTCAATTTAGGTACTAGAAAATAACTGCCATATTGCAAGAAAAACTCAAGATTTGCAGATCCCCTATCCTAGAATGATACAGTTTAAAAGAGGTAGTAATACTCTATTTTATAGCATCTGCACCCAATATATGCAGATCCTCTCCTATAAATGGTATAAAATAAAAGGCATTAACCTTCGAATAGCTTGCAGACTTTATGTACTCTGCAACTCTTTCCAAACAACATCTTCAATATGATTTATTTTTAGAAGGAAATGGACCATAGACAGGTTTTCACATACCTGTAGCGTTTAGTTCTTGTAGATTTTATTTCCTCCGAGGTTAGCTTATCATATAAGGCTACAAGTTGAGTGCCTTCATCAAAAGACAATAAATCGTAACCCCTATTGAATCTTTGAATAGCATTTATTCCATCTAACCTTGAACCCATGCGCAAGAATCTATAAACATACAGGCATGGATCAACAAAATTTTGAATGAACGCCAACAAGTGCTTGGTCTTGAGGGCCACCAATTGTAGTATTCGTTCTATCACAGGGTCAAGGGTAACTAACTCAAATTGATTAGTGCACATAGGAGTGATCTGATACTCGACGTTTTGGCTCAACTCCTCCAAATCATTTTTCTTTGGAATCACCTCAGAAATCTTCCATGCAATGCTCAGTTTCTCAAGTATTTCAATCGAAACCTTCAGAACAACCGGTTCATAGTGACTATACTAAACACTCTAAACTTCACAACCCTCAATGGACCTGCAAAGAGGTTTGCCTGTGATCATTGACATTTACCTTCAATTATACTATGTTTATCATCATTGATGAAGATCCTCATTATAAAATTTTCTTGAGAATTATTATTCTGAAGAAAAAATTTCTAATTCGGTGCACATAGACTTTCAATTTTGTTGTATAGAAGAGTAAAAATACCATAAATACCATTGTTATTGTGTCTATGTATAGGGTTCAAATGTTTTCTTTTGTTATAATAACATGAACTAGGTGTGTATGCATGAGCAATAAGCTACATATTTCTCATCCAATCCTTGTCAGCAAAATTCTGAATGAACTCCAACAAGTGCCCTGTCTTGAGGGCCACCAATTGTAGTATTAATTCTATCTTAGGGTCAAGGGTAGCTAAAACAAATTGATTAGTGCACGTAGGAGTGATCTGATACTTGATGTTTTGGCTCAACTCCTCCAAATCATTTTTCTTTGGCATCACCTCAGAAATCTTCCATCCAATGCTTGGTTTCTCAAGTCTTTCAATCGAAACCTTCAGAAAAACCTGTTCATTATGACTATCCCAAACACTCTGAACTTCACAACCCTCGATGGACATGCAAACAGGCTTTCATGTGATCATCGAAATTTACATTCAATTAGATTAGGTTTATCATCATTGATGTAGATCTTGATTATAAAATTTGCTTGAGAATTATTGTTCTGAAGAAAACTTTTCTAATTTTGTGCACATAGACTTTCAATATGTTGTATAGATGAGTAAAACTAGCATAAATGCCATTTTTATTGTGTCTAATTAAAGGGTTTAGATGTTTTATTTTGTTATAATAACCTGAACTATTTTTTTATGCATGAGAAATAAGCTACACATTTCTCAACCAATCCTTGTCATCTTCTTGATATAAGTGAGGCCATGCCCAAGAACACTGCTGCTGAAAACCTGTACCCAATTCTGTAATCATGCAGTCAATGCTATTATTTTCATTGAAGGGTAAAATATCTGGAAGAATACAATAGATATCAGCTTGCAACAAAACTCGAGATATGAAAATCCCCTCCCATAAAATGATACAGTGTAAAAGAATCAATAACCCTTTGTTTCATGGGGGTAACTTAAGATATGCAGAGGTGCTAACCCTTTGTTTTGTGGGGGCAACTTTAAGATATGTAGATCTGCAGCCATAATAACGGTCTTACTAAGACTGAAAACTGGACATACTTGAAATCAAACTTAGGACCTACCTCGCTAGCAGGCTACTCTACTATTGGACTACATGTCTCTTTCATGACCTATCAAATTTTTGCAGATGTGTGGATTCAACAGAGCATGCAAGAATATCAATACTTAATTGATTCTCAGTTTAGGTACCAACAAATAGCTACCACATTGCAAGAAAAACTCAATTTAGGTACTAGCAAATCGCTGCCACATTGCAAGAAAAACTCAAGACTTGCAGATTCCCTGTCCTAGAATGATAAAGTTTAAAAGAGGCAGTAATCCTCTATTTTATGGCATCTTCACCCAATATATGGAGATCTTCTCCTATAAATGGTATAAAATAAGAGGCGTTAACCTTCGAATAGCCTGTAGCTTTTATGCACTCCACAACTCTTTCCAAACCACTACTTCAATCTAATTTCCTTTTATAAGGAAATGGACCAGAGACATGTTTCACATACCTGTAGCTTTTATTTTCTGTAGCTTTTATTTCCTCAGAGGTTAGCTTATCATATAAGGCTACAAATCGAGTGCCTTCATCAAAAGACAATAAATCATAACCCCTCTTGAATCTTCGAATAACATTTATGCCATCTAACCTTGAACCCATATGCGAGCAGCTATAAACATACAGGCATGGGTCAACAAAATTATGAATGAACACCAACCAGTGCCCGGTCTTGAGGGCCACCAATTGTAATATTCGTTCTATCTCAGGGTCAAGGGTAACTAACTCAAATTGATTAGTGCACGTAGGAGTGATCCGATACTCGGCGTTTCGCCTCAACTCATCCAAATCATTTTTCTTGCACATCACCTCAGAAATATTCCATGCAATGCTCGGTTTCTCAAGTATTTCAATCGAAACATTCACAACAACCTGTTCATATTGACTATACCAAACACTCTAAAATCCACAACCCTCAATGGACCTACAAATAGGTTTTCCTGTGATCACCGACATGTTCCGCTTCATTTCTAAAAGGAATGTATCTTCCTCTCTATGCAGGTTTTCCTGTAGCATATTTACAGTTTCTTTGCCTTTAGATTCAAACTTTTTTTTAAGATTACTCCGCAACTCTTTCCAAACCATGGCTTCAATGTTTTTTATGAATTCCTCTATGGATGTCTTATAAAGATGTTAAATAATTGCAGTAAAAAAGACAGGGCATAGAAGTAAATCAACCAGAGACAGGTTTTCACATACCTGTAGCTTTTTTATTTCTATTTCTGTTCTTTTTAAGTTCTGTTCTTAATCAAGACTTAGATAAATTGTTAACAAACAGAGAGAAGTACTCTAATTTCTGAAAAAAAACCCAATTCAATTGGGATTTTTCCAGTATGTGAATGATGAAGCTATATAAATTGTATAGCTGTGTTGAACTTGGGGAGCTCCCCTGTCGGTCTATTTTCTCTTACATCCAAATTGGTTCCTTCATTGTATATAATAAGCCATTTATAGGTGTAGTTATTAGACACAGATATGGAAGCATGAGTGTGCCATGTTGAAACTAGGAGAGGAAGGAATGAAATCTGATTTCTTTTTCTGCAAACTTTTATTTGAAAATATTTGAAAATGCCTTTAATTTCTTTTTCCAAGTCCCAGACCCATGGTTAGGTTATTTGTAACTATTTTTCTAATGGATGAAATTTTCAATGACATTCATGACAGCGTATCCATGTACAAAAGTAGATTATATGGATATATGATGGCTTCCAAAGGTTTCAGGTGTAAATTGTGATTGTTGGATGATTATTTCGGGAGGATAATCAATCACTATTTTTGTAGCATCTTGAATTTTCTTATATCATCTTCAAAGAATCACATTAGAGATATGGAAACCATTACCTTCAATTATATTATGTTTATCACCATTGATGCAGATCGTCATTATAAACTTTGCTTGAGAATTATTATTCTGAAGAAAACTTTTCTAATTCTGTCCACATAGACTTTCAATTTTGTTGTATAGATGAGTAAAACTAGCATAAATACTGTTGTTATTGTGTCTAATTATAGGGTTCAAAATTTTTCTTTTTTTATAACTCTCTATATGGTTACATTTAGACATGAGATCATCAATACTTTTGTTAGAGACTTCTTCATAAATATTTATAAAAAGAGAGATAGAAGTGATGTTTTCAGTACCTAGATCCACAAGACCTATTATTTGTTACACTTTACTCTCTTCTATGCTTCATAGATGTAGAATCTCTTAGCAAGAAAATATTATAGGAAATTTGGAATAGTCACTTATACTTCAATATTATAGTTATGTTGATTAATTTTTTCATTAACTTTTAATTTAGTTTTATTTCCTTATTTTTTTAGATTGTTTTATTTATTTATAATTTGTATAACAAAAGTATAAAAGAATTATATTCAACATTTTCTCAGTTTAAGCATTATTTTCATAATTTCATTTTCTTTTGTGTTTCGATTGTTTTGGTGAATATTTTTGCTTATTAGTGATACTTTGTGTTGTTTTGTTCATTAGTGATACTTTGTGTTGATAATATTTTTGCTTATTAGTGATACTTTGTGTTGTTTTTTTTTTTAGCCAATTTGATTGGAAAGATATTTTTAATTAGAAAAATAGTAAAATTCACTTGTTTTTCATGCACTCTTATGCATGGATTATTTTTCATGTGGAGATGTTATAGTGCAATGAATTATACGATGTGTCTTATAACTCGAGTTTAAGCATTATTTTCAAATTTTCATTTTTTTTTTGTTTCAAGTGTTTTGGAAGATTTTTGCTTATTAGTGTACTTTGTGTTGATGTGTTTTTTTCAAACACGAAATATGATATTTTTAGCCAATTTGATTGTAAATATATTTTGAATTAGAAAAATAGTAAAATTCACTTGTTTTTCATGCACTCTTATGCATGGATTATTTTTCATGTGGAGATGTTATAGTGCAGTGAATTATACGATGCATCCTTATAACTCCAAGTCATAACTCTTTTTGTATAAATTTATTGAAATTCTATATCAATGGATTCATGTATGTAAATTTTGTCTTGTATTTAGGTATATAAGTGTGTATATTGAAACTAAAAAACAAAATATATGTAGATTAATAGATAAATTGAATTAATAGTTTATTTCTTGCTATTCAATTCTCTTTTTGTTAAATTATATATTTTTTGGTAAATATTAACTTTTACTATTCATTTTCTTTTTATTAGATTATATAAATTTTTATAAATATTGAAAATCATAAATTTTTTATTTCGAAGACCAACAACTTTTATATCATTTATTTTTTTATATTCAACATAATCATTAGTTTTAACTTAACTAAGATTTACCTACGAATGATCCATAATTTTTATATATTATAATTTTCATTCATTTACAAAAACTAACTTTTCAAACAATAACTATAGGTTCAGCCATGATTTTTGAAAAACCCTTTAGTTTTACATATAGCCATATTTTTTTCAGTCACACAATCATTATTTTTTAACTTGCACTTACCTATTAATGATCCATTTCAGCTTCCTTTAACTTAATTCAAAAACAAAATATAGGTAGATTAATAGATAAATTGAATTAGTAGTTTCATTCTTGCTATTCAATTATATTTTTATTAAATTATATGATTTTAGTAAATATGAAATTTTACTAATCATTTTCTTTTTATCAGATTATATAACTTTTTATAAATATTAAAAATCGGGAAAAAATTATTTCGAAGACCATCAACATTTATATCATTTATTTTTCTATATTCAACATAATCATTTGTTTTAACTTAACTAATATTTACCTACGAATGATCCATAATTTTTATATATTATAATTTTCATTCATTTACAAAAACTAACTTTTCAAAAAATAACTATAGCTTCATCCATGATTTTTGAAAAAGCTTTTAGTTTTACATATAGCCATATTTTTTTCACTCACACAATCATTATTTTTTAACTCACTCTTACCTATTAATGATCCATTTCATCTTCCTTTAAATTCTCATGTAGTTATGTAGGAATCGTAGCTATACATCTAACTCAAAACCACATATAAACAATTTTAATTATTATTTTATATCTGTTTTCAGAAAATGACAAAAAAACTTACTAAGAATGTTATTTCCTCAATGCTCTCAGGTAAAACTCATATTCAACCATTGCTGCAAATCATTGAACTTGAGCGTATTACATCAATGAAAAGTTAAACAGTACTTTATCGCACCTCCATCTTTGATGGCACACATATGAAGCACCTTATGATTCCAATAACTTTCAATGACCTCGTTGAAGCAAGCTTGCTTCAAAAAGGTTCAATTATACATGTTAAAAGTTTGACTACTTCAATTATTGGTCCATCAATGTAAGTTTGTTACAAAATTCTTATTTAAACTTTACATATTTCCTTCATATGAATTTCAACTCTAACAATTGTTCTTATTACTATCATTTACCATGTAGGTCTATAATGCTACTAGACTTCGAAATTTGTACTACGTCTTCACCTTTAATTGGTATTCGAAAAATTTTGAGTATCCTGATCACTTCTCAAGAAGAAACTCCATCCTCCTCGAACCAACGACCTTCGTCAAAAAGGCATTTCACACTTTCTTATATTCCTACTTCATCCATTACACTAGTCCAAATTTCGATCAAAGCAATAAACCCTTACCATTCAAACCAGTGCATAAAAGGATATGTTCAAAGACACCTCTTCGACAATTTCAGCATCAGTATGGACCTGGTAAATTGTTTGGCTTCGACCTCTATGATACAGAAGGTGGATAAATACACATTACATGTTTCAACAATGTTGCCAATTATTTCTTTGATAAAATCCAAGTTGGAAATATGTAAATTGTCTCAAAAGGCAATGTGAAAATGGCTAATAAACAATACAACCACTTAAAGAAAGAGTGGAAAATTTTGTTAAATGCTACATCTACCATAGATCACATTGCCAATGAAAGAAGATCTAACCCAACAGTGCATTTCAATATCAAATCAATCAATGATATAAGAACAACAAATGCCAACTCCATTGTTGATGTTCTTAGTATTGTTACTAGCATTTCCAATCCATGCACCATACATAGAAAAGACAGATTAGAATTTACGAAAGAAACAATAAATCTTCAACACATATCTGGGTATAACATGGATGAAACCTTTTGGGGAGGTAATTTTGATCGAGTGTCAAAAGAAATTTCCAACTTATGTGCTACAAGAAATAATACCATAATAGCAATCAAGTCCACTCGTGCTATTGAATTTAATGGAAAAAATGTCGGTACTACAACAAGGTCGATTATCTTGTAGATACTGACATCCAAGAGGCTCATATGCTAAAGTCATGGTTTAGAAAAGAAGGTTCCACTACAACTTCTACACCACTGAAAAAAAGATATTCACCTTATTTTTGCCAACAACCCAAAAAAATAATGATTGCGGATATTTACAATATTGAGTCCTCAAAGATGCCTGCATTCTACCAAGTCAAGGGAACAATAAAAAAAATATGGTTGGACAATTTTTACTACCTATCATGCCCATCTATTGTTGATAAGAAAAAATGCATGAAGAAGCTTGTTCCAAAAAATGCAAGCACATGGTATTGCCCTAAATGCAACACTGAAGTAACTGACTCTGATTACAGATACTTACTAAAGATCGATGTACAAGATCACACTATTCAATTGGTTTCAATAGTTGCTTTCAAGACGCAGCATCGACAATTCTTGGATTTAATACAAAGGACTTATATTTGTTATCTAAGGAT
This sequence comes from Pinus albicaulis, assembly GCA_034641835.2. Lineage (NCBI taxonomy): Eukaryota > Viridiplantae > Streptophyta > Pinopsida > Pinales > Pinaceae > Pinus > Pinus albicaulis. Next base: position 85,829 of record JAXQQM020092347.1, on the reverse strand, counting down.
CATGATGTAATAAAGGAAATTGTCTCCAAAGAACTTTGGGCAGATCACGTCTTCACCCTATCAGTGAATACATAAACATTTAGAGATATACCATGCTTGAAATGTGTTATCATCAAAGAATATAGCTTGCAATTCTCAACAGAATGCAACAACATCCTTCAAGCAATCAATAAAATTTCAATATCATAGATAAATATCACTACAAGCACTCTTGACTTATTCCCAATTTCTATTATTTTAATTTAAAAATACATTTATAGACCATATTATTTTGTATGCCTTTCCAAATATATCTCTTATTCTTTATTCTCATGTGTTTTCCAACACGACATCTAATTGTATGTAATTTAATTTAAGGTAATTCACATTACTTTAACTTTTTTCCTTGTTAACAAATCAAACAACTTTACACATTACATATCCAATTATCTTCATGTACATCTCTAAAATACTTAATTATTCTCTCAAACATATTTTTATCAACACGTTACACATCTTATTATCTTCCTCTATAGCTACAAATTACTAAAAATTACTTTCAAACACATTCTTCTAATAATATATTAACATAAATAAATTGTAAACTTTAATTTCATTTTTCCCCTTCCATAAAATAACATGGTTGCTCTCTCTCCAACTAACATTGTCATTCCACCTCCCTTTCCTGTAGGTGCATTAACCTTTCGAAATGTCTACTACTTTTAATGATGAACACGCACGAAGATACTATGCAGCAAATAAAGAACGAATAAATGCAGGTAGATGTGAGGTTTATCATGCTAAAAAAGCCCTCAAATATTCCCAAACAAACAAAAGACAAAAGGAAACTCAAAATTCATCTTCAAGAACATACGATGGAAATTCACAATTTCCATCAAACAATTCCCACTCTGAAAGCAATTCTCTTTCCCAATTTTCAAGTTGTCCATCTCTTCAGCAAACTAATCTAACAAATCGATCCAGAGCTCATTCGCTACCACCCTCCATTCCACATGATTTCAACAACGTTCACAATAATGATGCTCAAACAAATTCATCCATAGCTCATTCACCCCCTCCCTCCATTACACATGCTCTCAACAATGTTCGTACTAATCATGCACATCGTGAATTCCGTGCAGAATTTATAAACTTGCACCAAAATTACCATGCTCCATTTGTCTTGAATCATATCCTCGAATCCATGTCTTCATGTCGAACCAAATCTATTGTTGCTACAGATGCATGTCTAAAATAAAGTTCATCATTCCTCATTATCAAACAACATGGCCCCTGGTCCTCAACCACCTGTCCTGGCTCCGCTTTGACAAATGGAAGAAATGCTTATTGCTAGGGTTAACCCTATCCTCCAGGAAACACATCCATGTGGTGGCCAATATAAATACATTGGCCACAAAAATTTTCTTTTTGCAATACATTACAAAAATAACATGCATGTTGCCATGACGTGTTGAAGACTTGGATATTTTAATCATTACCCGTCAAACTAATGACCATCAAGCTTATTAGTGCATTGTAAGTAGACATCATGTTCTCACCGTATTAGAATACAAATTAGCAAATGATCCTTAATATAAGAATTCTCACATTGATAACAATTCACTAACATCCTTACGAGAACTCCCCACCGATATCTCATCATCCCTTCACCATTCCAATACCATAGATCCAAATACCCAAATTCTACCGTAACTTTCTTTTTAAATATGAAAATGCAATGTCCATATTACAAACATTATACATTATATATATATATATATATATATATATATATATATATATATATATCTAATGACTTTAAAATATATATATATAAGGAGACATCAAATTAATTAAAATTGATCTCTTTCTAGCATCTTCCTTATAGCATTTCCTTTGCAACATTAGGTGCAATTGCTAGTTTATTATTTTCTATAATGGAAAAGGTGGAGTTTTTTTTTTAGAGGGTGTACATATTATAACGTTTCCATTGTCTAGAGCTAGTAACCGATATTGTATGACATATTGGTGATAATGCCAACACATTCATGTAAATTCTATTATCCAATGGACTTCTTAAGAGGTAGGAAATAATGTTGTATACGTTCAATTTCTAATGATTGTATGTTGTTTCCCTTCACGTACACACTACAAATTATGATCAGTAAAATATAAACGTGACACCATTTATTTAATCTCTTGTCGATGGATTATATTTTATTACTTGTGTGTTTTTTAAATGCGATGCAATGATAATTAGGAACAATAACAATTTTATGAGTGTGACTATAAGTTTACGGTGAGGATTGGGTTTATTTGGAGGTTAGTTTCTCTGTGATAATTGTTTAGTTTAATTTTTTTTTTAAGAAAGTGTTAAATAAAGAAATTTTTTTGCAATTATTTTATATCAAGTAAATTTAGATGAGGACTCACTAACTTATAATAATGTTTTTATTTAGTTTTAAAAAACAATATAATTTAATGACACGAAAAATATTGAATCAATAATTATGGTAGGTTATTGGAATATTTTCTCCATATGTAATGGGTTGGAAGACTCAACAAAATAATAATAATAATGAATATTAATCAACGTAACATAATGTGAATTAAAGTTTTTGTACTATTAAATAAATAAACTATTTGAGTTTAGTATAAAGTAAAGGATTGTTTTTAGTGCGGTGTGTAGAAGCTATTGGGTTGTCACCTAAAAAACCATATGACTTCTTGAATTTCAAAATTTTAATATTTCCAAAGCTATAAACCTATCATTCAACTTAAAATATAACTAACAAAAGTGGATTATTTGATATTTCCAATTAGAATAACACCATTTCCACTATAAAAACTTGTAAGGCTAATCTGATCATGTTATAGTGAGGGAGAGTCACAAATTCTTGCAGTTTTCTTAGCCAAAACAAATACTTTGCTATGCAACTTCTCCACTTTTATAGTATGATACAGACTAGTGTCTCTGGCTGAGTATCACCACATCTCTCATTGAGGTCACTTCATGTTTTATATTCCACTAAATATTGAGTGCTTCATGTATACACTTTATGAAGATGAAGTAGAATTGTCAATCTTAAGCATCTAGCTCCTAGTATCTCTAACTACCTCGTTATCGGGAAGGAATCTATATCTAAATAAAAAATACTCTTCCAATTGATAAATGGCTTTTTTGATTCTCTGTTAAATCACATCCACATGACGATAAATCATAAGACGTTAACTAATGAAAAGAACACTCATGAGGGGCATCAAAATTTATAGAGGAATGCTCAATAATTTTTACCATAATGACTTTATTTAATAATATAATAGACTTGCTATTATTAATTTTAATATAATGTATTTGTACTATTATTAAACTTTTAAGAAGATCCAAACAATCCAACCACATACAAAACTAAGATTTAGTTCCCTCTTAGAAAAAAAAAATCTCTTAATAAATTAAATTCCAATTCCAATTATAATAAAATAAAAATATTTCTATTTATAATTAATTAAGATAACCATTATCAAAAAAAATTCTTAACAATGTAATTACTTTTAGTTAATAAAATCTTAACATTTCGAGATTCTAATTACTATAATAACATTAAATTAATAATATAATGCATGGTTGAATTCCACCATACATTAAATTCCATTGATAAAATGTCTATCATTATTACTCCATTATTTGCATTCTCGCCCATTTATAGCTAAGGATACATCAAATATAAACAATCTTTACAAAATATTTTTTTGAAGTCCCTTTACAAACACACAATTCCACACTTTCGATGGTCGTGATGTATTGAACTCGAACTCGAAAACTACCAAAATGGTCGAACTATTTAATTCAAAGTTCATATGAGGAAAGAGTCTAATGATTTAAATGAAAATTGTTAAGAGGGACTAGTCATTTATTACGCCGATAGGCGTAACCCCCTATCGGAAGGAGCATGTTTTGTGATTAGGCTAATTAATTTTTTTGATCTGATAGTCTAGATTGAGAGATGCCGGTATATTCTGGTCGTCGCCACTCAATCCATGGATCAAATCTGCCCCACTAACTTCCTTGCATATCTAAATCACATGTTTAAACCATACTTAAATTAATTTTTTACAAATCTTGATTAAAAATTTACTGTGCCATTTATTAATTGCCACCTATCAAGATTAACATTTAGAATGAAACTGAAACATTAACCCTTGTCCAAGTGTGCGAAACGGTTATGCAAGGTGTCTGAAGGCGCCCGCAGACAGGACACGTCGTGAGAGAGGAAACGTTGTGGGCGTCCTGGTGGCTTCCTTGTGAAACACCCTCGTCTGGCTCTTCACGTTCCCGAATTCGACAGTTTTTGCCAGAATGATGCTACCAGAGAGGTTAAGTTAGGTGAAACGGCCAAAACTCTGGACTTCGGCGCGCTCAAGTTGATAGAACTTCGACGATCGTATTGCAGAAAATTAATGCAGTTGGAACGATTACTTAGAGGTAAATGAAGGATCATTTTATGCTGGGACTTTATTTTTATCTTTCATTTTCAAAAGTTGCTGACAAGAGAATATTTTTGTTGAATTCTTTAGAGGAAAGGAAGATTTTAGATCTGCAAAATAGGACGGATCAGATCCTTGTTCAGCATATGAATAACGCCTGGTTCGGATTTTTGGTCCTAATTTAGCTTTTTGCGCACACATTTGTTTTTTTTAGTGAATGATGGAGACAAGAATCTGAAATATTTTTTGGCTGCATATAATTAAGGAGTTCATTGAAGTCTGTCTTCATAGTAATAAAGCGTAAAATTAAAATCTCTGAGATAATTTAGTTGTTGATTGCAAAGAAGGGGGCGATGTGTAGGAATAACGGTTGCGAAGGCAAAGAAAATGTTGACCGGAAAAGACAAACTCAAGAAATCGATTTTGCAGCACTGGATGCGTCTGTAGGAGAGATCTTCGACTCCTTTCAGCGGGAGAATAATATTAAACCGGAAAATTTATTCGATCTCAAGTTGGATCAGTCCAAGGTGATTTACGGCTATTTCTTAACTACTTTAGTCACACGCAAGCAGTTTCTTGTATGATTAAATAGATAGAATTCTTAAATTTAAATTGCGCAAGATGTGTCAATTAATCTCGATCGTTTAAAAGCCGTTTGACAGCGATTTCTTCTAAAAATTACACATTGAAGTTAAACCGGAAACAATATCTAGATTAAAGCTCCATATTCTCGTGTTATACAGCAATAGATTAAGGTGGCCCTTTTTATATACGCCTATCGGCGTAAATATCAACCACATTAGTTTTTACTAATGTGGTTGTGCTAGTTTTAGCTACTCAATATGGCTGGCTAAAATGAGTGCATCTTTTTAAATTGACATATGGAAGACCTCTCGAATTTCATCCCTTGTCGTAACTATTCAATTACTCCCTTGGCCCTCCACACTTCGTAGCTTCCCATACCTTCTCCTCCATCAATGAATTTGTCCACAAATTGAACTGATCCACTATAATCGCTTCCACTCATATAGCTGCCAAATACATCTGCCAACAAACTCTCTATTACATTCAACATTTCTTGTATGTTTTCATAATGACTTAATGCTTTCACATAGTTTGTACAAGTTGTTCCGTGCAATTACTGCCCTCCAATTCTTGGATTCATATGTAGTATTACTGCTACACATGCCATTTTCCATTTTCTTCCCCAAATCTATGAGTCCTTAGAGAGATTCTTTGGCATTTCCCAAAGTTATGGTTTCAAAATTTTTGATGGGAATAGGCACGCCCAACACTTGCACTATTTTTGCAGACTCTGAAATATCTTGTTTGCTTGTTTGTTCACCAGAGAAGCTTCTGAATATGATTTTTCAATGAGCCCCATGATTCCCCATACCTCGCAGGAGCCCTCTATACATTGTTCCATTTCACCTATAGCATAACCAAAAGATAATCCACCATATTTTTGATAAAACGTGGAAAGTTTGATGATAATAGTGAGAATCGAAACTGTGGTTATCTTTACAGAGCTCTTCTGCATGTTGAGATCCCTTTGGACATGTAATTTTCTTTAACAGAATTTGAATAGATCGATTGACCTTTGCATGGTTATTTTTTCGACAGGAAATAAGTGCCTTGAAATTATTTCCATGGGATTCTCCTTCTCTCATCCTCGCCTTCATTCCTTGACCAAATTTTGATTAGTTATCCATACTTCAGCAGGATTCTTCTCGAGATGTCCATAAAATGTCCAAGTATTTCATGAAGTTGCTATGATTTTGGGCCCTACCAGTCCACTGTTTTTGTACATATTATAGAGCATTGAAAACTCGAGAAACTGAACTCATTTTTCCTCGTGTAGCGATTAGAGAAAACCATATTTGAAATCAACCAACGAGTTTTTCTCATTAGAACTAAAAGAATCTGAAGATAAAGCAAGACAGACAACGACTTATACACCCGGAGTTTCTGAAGAATCATAAGCACAAACTTATTCAAAATATTAAAGTATTGATTAATCCTACATCCATTTCCATCAATTCTTCTTGCAACTCAACTGTAGCTCTTGTCCAGAAATCCTCAACGCTAAAAGATTGCTTGAGATTTAAAGCCTCCAAAACCATATGTCTTGGGTAGAATACAACGGTCATGGGCCATCTCCAAAAAACTATCGCCCACCCAGTTAAGATAAAAAATTAAATCCATTGAATGAAAAAAATAATGCATCTCAACCACTCAAATCCATCGTATTCCAGGAATAAGAATTCCCTTGATAGGACACATCCCAACATAGAAAATGCTAGACATAAGATGATGCGAATCATGATGAGGAAGCCTATGGAAGAAATCAGAATTGATCAGGAAATGATGTACTGAGGCTTGTGAGTCTGTGCCGTGATCCATGACCTCACCGACATGATCCATATATATGGTGGAAAAAAAATTTAATGGCTCCCCCCCTTCAAGCTTGTGCAAAACTGGAGATTGGAGTCACAAGTAGTAAGGATAAAGACTCTTATAAAAAATTTCTCATATGTTATCAAGACTCACACTTTGAGAACTACCAACAAGATAGCATACTTGTTAGTGAATTGGGGTGCAACAGAAAGACATCATGACATTTCCACAAGTTAGCACTTGGATTTGAGCTCAACTGACCTAGACCCGGGAAATAAGGCCAATATCTCCCAGTTAATTGAAGAAGACAAAGCTTCCCCTGCTGGGGGTGGGAAAATAGGTGGCCATCTAGCCTCGTGGTTTTCCCCTCAAGGCATGTGACAAGAATCTCCAAGACCATCAGAGATTAATAAGACGGGTTGTTTTTCGTCTAAACTATCTAGAAGCATTAGCGGGAAATATAATGATAAGAAGGAATAACGGAAATTTTGACGAGAATCGAGAGATGAGTGTTGGGTGGAGGGTGGTGAGGTTGAGCATCAGTGAAGATGTGTGCTCACATGAGAATTGGGGAAAATGGTGAAGCGCAGTGGTAACCTGTTATGCGACAGTTGGCTTCAGGTTTGGTTCCTATATTACTTTCATTTGGGACCCTCGAGCGAAATTGAGTAGAGATTTAGGTCCTTGCTATGGGGTCGGTTCAGAATGTGGGAGCTTGAGCTTCAAATTGTGGTGTGGTGACCCTTCAAGCCTAGCACCCTATGCGTTATAGGTAACCCTTTCTCTTTTCTTATGGTCTTCATATATGATTATGGATTTGGTGGTGTTTGAACTTTTGACGTAGTTGTGTTTCCTTCTTGGTGTGTGGAAGTGGGCTCACGAAAGTTACTAGTTGTGGGTTACTATAGCTAGAACACCTCTTGGGGGCCTTCTATGTTTGTGGTGGAGTGGTTGTGATGAGTGACTCTTGGGTGGTAAATGATTTTTGTTTTGGGAGTCTCTTCTTATTATGCTCTTCATTATTTTGATTTCATTTTTGTCTAGCCTCTCCCCGGTCCTGTCTATTTATGGTTTTTGTCTCTAGGCGACATTATTCTTCTATCATTCCCGGTTGAGCATCGTTTGTTGGGATTTTTAGCTTGGGGAGTGGGGTGGATGAGCTATTTGAAGTCTGACATCTCCATTGTTGGTGGTGTAATTTTCCTGGGTTGGGCAAGAGTACAACCACCCCTATTCAGTGTGAATCATGTATTGACTTTGGGTGTGGTTCCTCTTGTCTATGTTGGTTCCTTGGGTCTTTAGGTTAGACTTTGGCGGGTAGCTCCTTCGGGATAGTCGTTCTCATGCCCCCATACCTTGTTCCCATGTTGGCAGGCCGTGTGGCACCAACTAAATGCTTACTTTTTCTTTTCGTCATAATTCTAGACTACGGCTCCATTAATTCAAGAATTAATATTTCTTAAATTAAATTATGTTTTTTGAAATAAAACATACTTAAACATACGAGAATGCAAATTAAATTAAATTATGTTTTTTTGAAATAAAACATACTTAAACATACGAGAATGCAAATTAGATATAATTGCAGTTTTACAAATGTAATATCTAAAATTGTGTGCTTTTTTTTATACAGGAAATGTCCCTGTTTACATATAAACCAAAAATACATAGTTCGGTGTTATACGCAGCTCACTTCCATGCTGCACCACTATGGAGGAGAACCTGACTCCACCTAGAAGCCTACAAGCAGTCTCCAACCGAACCGCAGCTGTAACTGCAACACGGGTCACTCACCTGAGTCGACCCAACCCTCCGTCGCGTCCTTTGTCACCTCGCTACTCAACCACTACACATTGACCCATAGACCTGTCGCAACCTGACTCGACCTCGAACTCCACTACCAAGCTGCTATACGTTCAGCCTGACCTGTCGGCTCATCCCTTCACACTTCCTGGTTGTTCAAACTAGTAAGTCCGCTATGCTTCATGCCTTTGTTCCTCCTCCATCCACCAATATATAAGATCGGACCATGTTAATGTGGGGGTGTCATTCGACCCGAGCTGACCCACCTTTCGGTCAACCAACACGACTCTGACCCATCATATAACATCAACCTTTATACACTTCGTATAAAACATCCATTCGCTATAAAACATCGCTCGATGACCACTCACTCTCCCAATGTAGTACGCCCTCCGTTATACCTCGTTACGCTTGGCACCCGTAGTGATCACCCTCATTCATGAGTTTTTCTGCACGTTCACACGTGCCCAAGTCGCGACATGGCATGCGCCCATCCACCGTTTCACCTATGTGCTCCCGAGTTGGGTGCCTGACTCACTTGAGTCATGGGACGCTAGCTCATGGGCCTGACATACTCCCCCACCTTGAGCCATTTCCATCACCAGAAATCCGATAGACCTCATCAACTAATCATTAAAATCTGAAATATCCTTTCTTCAATTCTACAAAAAATCCTCCATTTCCCAAATCGTCTCCTCCGGTGTGTCTTTCCATTGAACGAGAAACTCCCGTCATGCTGCACTCTTGACACCTGTCGTATGAAGATCAAGGATATTCTTTAGAACTAAGTTCGGCCTATCCACTATCATAGTTGGCCCCCTCGGTGGCGCCGTCCTCTCGGGATGATCATCATCAAGTGTACATTTCTTTAGCTAACTCATATGGAACACATGATGTTTCGAATGCATGTGGTTCAAAAGCTCCAATTCATATGCGACTTCACCAACCTGTGTCTTTATTCGGAATGGTCCCTCATATCTCCTCGTCAAAGATCTACTAGTCCCCTTAGGTCGTTGAAACTGATCCCTGGTGATCCTTAGAAAGACCATGTCTCCAACATCGAAGTGTGCATTCCTCCTATCCTTGTCTGCCCATTTTTTCATTCTCCCTGCACCATCATGCAAGTGAATCCTTGCTAACTCCAAGGCCTCCTCCCATGTGGTCAAGAATCTCTTGGCATGTGGGCTCATCCCAAATCCTCCTGGTAGCACTGTGTGTGGCGCAACTGGCATCTGTTCATTGACCAACTCAAATGGACTATAACTTGTTGTGAAACTTTTCTACAAGTTGTAGCTAAAATGAGACACATCTAAGAATTCAAGTGAGTTCTTATGATCAACCATGACATAATATCTCAAGTAGTCCTCCAACAATGCGTTAATCTATTCGGTCTTCCCATCTGTCTGCAGATGGTAACTCGAACTCTGTAGTAATTTTGTCCAAACTATCTTGAACAACGTGTTCCAAAACTTCCCTGTAAAGAATGGATCCCTGTCAGATATGATACTCAAAGGTACCCCCCAATAATTCACAATGTGTTTGAAGAAAAACTCAGCAGTCTCCTCGGCTCCACATGGTATCTTTGTCAGAACAAAGGTGTCATATTTGGAAAAATGGTCTACAACAACCATAATCCCATTGTAGCCTTGCACCATCGATAACAGAGTGATGAATTCCATTGAGACAGTCATCCATGGTCTCTGTAGAATCGGTAAAGACTGTAACAATCCTCCTTGTATCTGAGTATTCGATTTTTCATGTTGACAAATGATGCATGTGTATACATATTGCTCCACATCTTGCCTCATCTTTCCCAAAAATTACCCCCTCTCCAATAATGCCATAGAACGATGCTGCCCCGAGTGGCTAGCCCAATATGAGTCGTGGAACTCCTTCAAAAGGTGTCTCCTAAGTCCTATTGACTTTGGAATGTAAATTCGGTTCCAATAGAACAAGATTCCATCTCTAAGAAAAACTTATGTGTCTTCCCTTCCTTCACCAGCTTTGACATTCTCTTCACTTTTGTATATGTTTCCACACTATCTCGAAGTCTATTCTGCATCCCCTCGATCATGTTCACCCTGCTTCGCGTCCTGTAATATGGGTCTTCCCCTTCCAGCGCTACTAGCCATCCCTTTCTTCTAAGGGCATCTACAACAACGTTGAGTTTACCCAGCTTGTACTCAAGGTTCATGTCAAACAATGCTAGAAAGTCTTGCCAATGAGCTTGCTTTGCTGACAACTTCGGTTGTGATGAAAAATATATCGCTGCAACGTTGTCAATATTGACAACAAAAGGTTTTCCAACCAAATAATTTCTCTAGACATGCAGACAATGATTGATGGCATTCATTTCTTTCTCATGGACCAGATACCATCCCTCTATATCCTATAACTTCCTACTCTCGTATGCCACTGGATGCTCCTCCTACAGTAGAACCCCTCCGATTGCAAAATTGGATGCATCAGTTTGGACCTTGAAAGGATTTTTGAAGTCAGGCAACCTCAGTATCAGTGCTGTCACCATCCTTCTCTTGAGCTCTCCAAAAGCTTCACGACACTTTTCTATCTAATTTCATCACTTCACCTTCTTCAAAAGGTCTGTCAGTGGTGCAGTTATCTTGGAATACCCCTCTACAAACTTTCGTTGGTAGTTGGTCATCCCCAAGAAAACCTCATATCATGGATATTCTTCGGTTCATCCCAATCCTCTATCACCTTGACTCTGCTCGGCTTCATCCGTATGTGGCCCTATCCTATAATGTGTCCAACGAATAAAATATTGGTTTGAAGTAACAAACTCTTTGTCTTATTTAAGTGCAGTTGATGTTCCTTCAATGCCTAGAACACCAAATACAAGTGCTTCTTATGATCCTACATTTTGTCACTGAAAATCATGATATCATCAAGGTACAAAACAACAAATGTGTCAAGGTATGGATGAAGAACATCATTCATCAATGTGCAGAACATGGTTGGAGCATTGCATAAACCGTGCGGCATGACTAGAAATTCAAAGCTTCCATATCTCATCATGATCGTAGTATTATTCTCACCTCCCTCAGCTATTCGCACCTAATGATACTCGTCTAAAGTTCAACTTGGAAAACACTGTAGATTTCGCAAGCTTGTCGAAAAAATCCATTGCTAGCGGTAAAGGATACATGTTCCTTATCCTTTGCTTATTCAATGCACGATAATCACAACACATCCATTGTTCATTCATATTCTTCTTCTTCTGGAATAATACTGGAGTACCATACAGGGAGCTTGAAGGTCATATGAAACCTGCTTCAGATAAATCTTTTAGTTGCTTCTTCAACCCTTCCAATTTTGGCCCTGGCAATCGATAGGGAGCTTTGGCTATAGGTTTCTTCCCTAGATATAGCTCAATAGAGTTGTCCACTACATGTCTAGGTGGTAGTACTTTTGAAATCTCATCAAGCATAAGATCATAACATCGCTGAACTAGATCATAAATCGCTGTAGGAATAGGCATCACCACTCCATCATTCTCAACTCCACGAATCACTATCACAAATGACTCGATCTCTGGGTCCTTCATAGCCTTACTTATACTTATTTTAGAAACACGTTGCACAGTCACTTCTCTACGCTGCTGATCGGTAGGTAAAGTCCACCATCATGATTCCTTCTCAAATGCTACCTCATTGCGAGAAGGAATAAAAAATTCCTTTTTACCCTTCAAGAAATCCTGCACCAATTTCATGTCAAAGTTGCTCGTCTCCATCACAATGAATTCCAAACAACCTTTCCAGTCACCAATACAAATAGGCACTTCATTTTCTAATCCTGACACTTTAGTCCTAGAGTTCACTGCCTTAACTTCCACTTTTGTAGTGATAAGTTGTAGCCCAACTTCCTTTGCTACATCGGTCGTCATAACATTATGTGTGGCCCCTGTGTCCACTAGTGCTTGCACTTTCTTGCCTAGAAGTTAGAAGTCAAGAAAACCCAAGCTATGCAACCAAGTTTTATAGGAAACTTTAGACTACATACATACCTAGTTAGTGTATCTCTCTTTTTTGGCTTTGATACCATCTGTCACACCCCCATAGCTTGTTTCCACTTTGGCAGGTCGTGCAACACTGGCTAAACGCTTACTTTTTCTTTTCCACATAATTCCGAACTACACCTCCATTCATTGAAGAATTAATATTTCTTAAATTAAATTATGTTTTGTGGAATAAAACATACTTCAACATATGAGAATGAAAATCATATATAATGGAAATTTTATAAATGTGATATATAAAATTGGGTGCGTGTTTTTTTATATAGGCATCATCCCTATTTACATATAAACTATAAATACGCAGTTCAATGTTATATGCAGCTCGCTGCTGTGTCCCACTATTGTGGAGGACAACCTGACTCCACCTAGCAGCATGGACATAGTCTCCAACCGAACTGCATCTGTAACAATCATACGGGTCACTCACCTGAGTCGACCCAGCCCCCCATCGTGTCCTTTTCTGTCCCACTGCTTTGCTGCTACACACTGACCTACAGACCTATCGCAACACAACTTGACCCCGAACTCTATTACCGAGCTGTTATACGTTCAACCCGGCCTGCGGGCTCATCCCTTCACACTTCCACATTGTTCAAACGGCAGATCGCTTGATGATAAGTCCGCTTGGCTTGATGCACTTGGTCCTCCTCCATCCACCAATATATATGACCCGGTCGTGTTAATATGGGGGCGTTGGTTGACCCGAGCTGACACACCTTTCGTTTAGCCCACATGACTCGACCCGCCATATAATGTCAGCCGTTATACACTTTGGTGGTGATGCGATGATACATCCATTCGGTATAAAACGTCGCTCGATGACTTCTCGCTCTTTAATCGAAGTATGCCCTCCGCTATATGTCGCTACGGCCGATGACTATAGTGGTTGCCCTCGTTCATGAGTCTGCTTGGACGTTCACGTGCACCCCCATCATGACATGGTGCCCGCCCATCCACCATTTTTTCTATGCGTGCTTGAGTCGTGGGACACTAGCTTGTGGGATTGATAGTCGTGGTTCTTGCCGCGCACTAAATCTAGAATTATTTTTTGTCTTCAGTCATGCCTCGTTAAATAGACCATCCTCGCTGTGGTGGATGGAAACAAGGCCCTATGGTGCATTGGGCCAGTAGCCATAACTCGACAATGAAAGACTCAAATAACATGGAGCATGAAGCGGAGGTGGCCCATGCCCAGAGCAGCTCCTTGGGACATGTGGATTCACCAACAACTCTAGAATCAATAGTTGAGCATCTCCGAGGAGTCGAGGATGACCTCGATATCCTTAGGAAGCATAGATATGAAGATAGAAACAAGCTGGTGGCTTACATGAATGGCATCCAGATTAGCCAAAATGAAATTTTGGAACAATTGGATATCATTCGTCGGAGCCAACATCGTACTAATGACTGATTACTTCAATTGGAGACCGGAGTTGAGCATAGTGATTTTTACATGCATGAGAGATCCAGCCTATTTGCAGCAACTCATGTGATTCCTCCTCAATCACCTTCGTGATATGATGCTTACAAATTCTCTGTTCATTTTGTCTCATTTTTTTGTTTGTATGGCTAATTAGCCTCCAAGAAATAATGGTTCAATGGAAACATCTTCTGCATACTTTGTCACTCCTAGCGAAAAAAACTGGTCGGAGTGAAGTGAGGGGAATCGTTGAAACACATTTTTTACTAAGCATTTTCATGATAATATAATAGAGAATGTTTGACTGACAAAATAATAAAAAAATTAAATATTTGAACATTTCAACTTTAAATAAAAACTATATAAAAAATCAATATTTATAATATTTTTTTTCTAATATAAAATATCATATGTATTATTATGATTTTTTTTGCTAGCTAATGTGAATCTTGAGATAAGTGGCACACCTGACCTGTGGGTTGAGTAATCGCTACTGAATAGAATTTAAGCCATCAATATTGCGCTACGTCTGTACCACACTAGCTATGGGCGTATTATTATGGTTTTAATAAAATTTAAAATAAAAATATTTGTATATATAGAAATGCGAATTTTTTATCAATATAAATAATATTATAAAACTAGTATAAATATATTTTAATTATGGATCTACTAGATGTTAGAAACAATTAAATTTCTTGAATTCTAAACAATTTCTCAAATTTTACACTGAAAAGGAATTTTTCATCTTTATACATTTGGTCACTCTCAAAACTTAATAAATATAAAATTAAAATAAACTTCTCATAATAATTTAAAAAATATAATATATACAAGTCACCCACTTATTATAAACATATTATATATTCAACTTTTATATGTAAATAACACAAATTTCTAATGGGTACAACAACTAAATATTTAATAATTAATACTTAAAACATTATTTTATATTTTTTTTATTACTTATAAAAAAAATTAAAATTATTTATGTATTTACACTATACTAATGAGATTTTTTAAATAACTATATAAAAACAAAAGTATAAATAATATTAATAATGCAAACAATCGTGAATCAAATACCGAAGTTAAAAAAAGTTGTTTAAAATTTTGTGTGAATAGATAAGCATTCCACATGGAACCATAACTAAAATTATATTGTGACATTAAATAATTAAAATTGAGAATAAAGAGAATAAGTATAAAAAACTATATAATGGAATTCCATTATATATAAATATATTTTGATACATAAAAAAATCGAATTAGAATTTAAGAGGAAAGAAAAATAGGTTTTAATATATAATTAAATTTTAAAATTTAAATAAAAATATATTTTTTATTTTTGTATATTTATTATTAAATATTTTATTGATAAATATATTTCAAAAGTTTTTTTTATAAACTTTATTAACAGATGAAATTTCAATTTTTCTAGAAAGGAAGACAATCACCAACTACAAAAGAATTGCTAATGCAATAAGGATAAGGAAGATGTTATTTCGAATCCAATTATGTATACATGTGAAACCAAAAAAAAGTAAATGGACAATAATAAAGTCCAATCCGTCCCATTGGAACTGTGAGACTAGATTGGAAATGTAGGACTTCATTCCAAGGTCTCTTCAAATTCCAATCACAGGAAGTGTGGGACCTCATTGAAATGTGGGACTTCATGGTAAGCAATGTTTAATTGATCTGCGATCTGGTGTCTTGAATTTCTGGGAGAAAAGAATAAATGATCCCCTCTACTCTTGGCTGCTAAGACCCCAAGTTATGCTGCAAAATCTCCACCTGACTTTGAATTTAATTATCAATGGTTTAATAAAAATTGCAGATTAAACTAATGAAAGTTGTACTAGTTAGCTCTACTCTCAGAGACTACACTAGGAGCGACTACATCCGCAAGTCGCTCTACATTCTCATTATAGATCAAACAATATATAGGTTACATGCAAATAGGTAAGTCATAACCAATACCTAGAAAGTAGGAACAAACTCCTAATCTAAGGTCCTGGTGAACCGACTCTCTCAAATTAAGTTTCTCCATTATATTCAACACTCCCCATTAATGGAGAAAGGGTTCACAAATATCCCTAACATTTCCCTAAACATTTGAAATTTAACTTTACTAAGAGGCTTAGTGAAAATATTAGCAACATTGTCACAAGTATTCCAATATTCAACATGAATTTCTTTTGACTGAAATTTCTCCCTGATGAAGTGGAATTGTGTATCAATGTGCTTAATATTTTTTTGAAACACCGGATTGTTTGTAATTTTGATGGAGCTCTGGTTATCACATTTGATAACTGTTGCATTTTTCTATTCTTCTCCTGCATCCTAGAGAAGTCGCCTCAACCAAACCTCCTCACAAGTTGTTGCACAAATCCCTTAGTACTCTACTTCCGTTGAAGACAAGGAAAATATGTAATGATTTTTTATACTACTCCATGCAATTACCCCGAACCCAATGCTAAATGCATAGCATGTAATGGATCTCCTGTAATCTACGTTTCCATTCCAATGAGAGTCTGAAAAACCTATCAATTTGACATCACAAGAATTAGTATACCAGATGCCACCATCTAAGGCTCCTTGTAGATACCTTTAGACACCTTTAGCTGCAATCTAATGGCTCTCAAGTGGCTTGGACATAAATTCGCTCAATTCACTGACTGCATAAGCCAAATCTGGTCTAGTAGTGGTCAAGTAGATTAAACTCCCCACCAACTGCCTGTACAATGTTGCATTTTCCTCCTTTGAACCGTCATCACATTGAAGTTTGGCTTTCTGTTGTAGCAGCACTCTTTGATCAGAAGATCAATTCATACACTCAAAAATGAAAGTTCTCAAAATAGGTCTGAACCTGAGTGACCAGAAATGTCTCGTTGATGTGGTTCTGGCATTGTGAATGGTTCGAAAAACCAATGTCGTATGAGGAAGATATCACGTTCTATTCGTTTTCCCAAACATAAAAATTTTGGTGACTCGATGCCCAGTCAGCTTGCAGGTACAGTCAACGAAATATTCTAAGAATATTCCATTTTTCGTCTGACCCAATATGGTGGCGCCACATGGCACTTTTTGGGTTGTTGGGTGTTGATGGTACAGAGGGATATTGGCCATTGGATTTATTTGCAGGTGGTGAATGACTAAGTGAAATGTGGAAAGCCCGCAAGCCGCCATGTGTCCTCATAAGAGTTTGGTAAAATTTGGTTGAGTCAACGGGAGTCGAACCCGCGACCTCCTGTCCGCATGTAAGAGCTGTTATCAATCCGCCTATCCAAAGTTTCTTACCATAAAATGGACATCGTTTAATATTATGGGTTATGTGTTTTCACATTGGGGGCTTGGGAGGCCAGCCCTGAAGGGCCAGCCCCCCCTCCATACGCCTTTGTGCTATATCCATGGTATACATTTCATCCGATGCTACCAAAACCGTAATCATTGACCCCAATACTTTTTCACATGTCATATATGTAAGCTACAACATCAAACTCCAGACTCTGGCGGTTACATTAGCTGCACACTCTGGCGGTTACGATGGATCCAATCACATGCTACCATGCCAACATTGCAGCATTAAACTTAATCTACAAAGCTATCCAAACTGGCGGTGAAGTCTTCGGTCACATGTCATTGTGACATTTGTTACAATGGTTTTACAAAACTGTAACTCTGGCGGGTTATACGGTGTCACTTGGAGGGTTAAAAGAATTTAAATGCCATGGTTAGAGCGGGAACCATAACTCTGGTTTCCAAGGAGTATGGAAGAATTCAACACAGTTTTTAATGGAGGTCATATGGTGTGGGTTACGTGGTCTATTTCCACGGATTAATGGAACTCCGATAGTTCAGGTTCCACTCCTTTTATGTTGTGGAATTTTAAATCTTAATTCTGTAGTTTGGGGGCGGGGGTCGGCATGTGGCCACCCCCGCCGTTAACCTTAATGTAAATGCAAACAGTTATTTTTTCAGTGGAAATTATAGTGCCAACCCTATTTTAGGATTTAACTAAATTTAACTGTAGCTCACTGCCAGTCCTCCACAGTTGATGGAGATTTTCTAGTTGGCACTGGGAAAAATGCATTAGGAGGTAAATTTTAGACCAATTTTGGTGAAACAAGAGTCTACCTAGACTAATTTGAGAATTCTGGAGCCATTGGTGCAGATAAAACAACCATTAGAGGCCTGCAAACATATGTAATTTACAATTTTGAGCATAATGACAAAGAGGGACATGCCATTGGGAGTTGGATCAGCAGATGTAGCCCAAGAGGGGTGAACTACTTCATCATGCCTATTATGTATAACTTACATGTGAATGTTTTTCTCTGTTTTTCACTGTTTTTCAGTGTTTTTAAGGCTTATTTACATGCTTGAAGTTCACTAATTCATCAATATTTCACGGTTAAATCTCTCATTCCTTAAGCAAAAAAATAAAGACAAATTGTACATGTTTAATTAACTGAAAGGAAACTTAGCACAACAGAACTAATACACTCCTTTTAGATCAAGTTGGTATCAGAGCTAGAGTTTTATCTCTGGTGTTTTTATGTGCAAGAATTTGTTAACTATTTGCAAGGGTTTCATGCTTACTAAGCTCAGGCTTAGGAGAGAAGAAGGAAAATTGGTGGAAGCAAGAGGTTCTCAAAGTGAACCACATAAAAGGAGGGAAAGATTTCCAGATTCTCCATCACATATTTCACCTCCAAGAGAAGCAGAAGCAACATCAAGCATGCCTCTAGGAGAAGAAGGAACTGATGAAGAGGTGGATCCCAAAGAGGAAGAAAGAGTGTTCAAGAAAGCATTCCTTGACATGACTGAAATGGTGAGAGTCCTTTATCAAGAATGGAATGAAAAACTAGAAGGAGAAGGATCCAAACTTCACAAGGAAGGTCAGGGATCATCAGGAGATAATAATGACGAACATAAATCGAAGAAGGGTAATGGAGGAAATGGAGATAGTGGAAAGTCGCCATCATCACCCTCATCTTCATCTTCATCATCCTCTACATCATGTTCAATAAATCAACCATACAAGTCAAAGAACATGGGTAAAAGTCATTTTCTAAAACTTTATGTTAAGTTTGAATTTCCAATGTTTGATGTTGAAGTTAATGCAGAAAAGATAGATAATTGGATTAGGCAATTAGAGGTTTATTTGAGAATCCAAAAAATTCATGATGATGACACCAAAATCCAACTAGATTCATTGATAATGGAAGGTGCAGCACTTGTTTGGTGGGAAGCCAAGACAAAGGAGGAGATAAAGCAATATGGTAAGATTATCTTCTCATGGACTGATTTAATTTTTGCAATAAAACAACAATTTTATCCATTAGCTCACATGCAAAAATCCATAATGGACTGGAAAAATTTTAAACAATTGAAAGGACAAAATGTACAAGTGTATACTCAAGAATTTAGGAGAAGAGCTATTTTACTAGGAATATATTTTCATAGCCAAGACACTTTGCTCAAGTATATAGGAGGTTTACATACCTACCTAAGACATACAATCCTCATGTTTAACCCTACAAGCCTAGATGAGGTTTGTGTTCAAGCCACACATTTAGAGTCAAGGGGAAAACAAAACTTAGATGGGAATGAGGAAAGTGAGTTTAAAGGAAAATGGAAGAAAAAGGGAAATGAAAATGCTAGAAAAGAGAAGGGAAAATTCTTTTGCAAGAAATGTCCTAAAACTAGCCATGATGAGGACCATTGTTGGAAACTTCATCCAGACTTCAAACCCGAAAGTTTTAAATCCAAAGAGAAAGCCAAGGAGAAAGGTAAGACAGTTGCAATAGCTAAACAAGACTTAGGGTTAGATTCAGGAGATGAAACAAAAATCATAGCTATGGGACTAAGGAAATTGAAGGGCAAAGACAAAAATACTAAACCTAGTACTATTAATTCAAACTGTCACATAGAAGCTCCAAATGAAGAAGAGAGAATTGAACTGTTTCATGTGAGGGTCATATCCAAAAATACCAAGATTGATAAACTGTTTGACGGTGGTTCACAAGAAAATTAAATCTCTGAATAATTGGTCAAGAAAGTTAATCTTGAGTCCATTCAACATCCAAAAACTTATCCACTTGGTTTAATTTGTAAGGATGCAAATTTATAGGTTTCAAATAAGTGCATGTTGCGCTTTGCAACAACTGCACATTTCATTGACACGGTTGAATTAGATATTGTTCTGCTTGATATAATAGGTATGGTGTTAGGGAATCCTTAATTGTATGATAGGAAATCTATCTTTCATCGCGATGAGAACAAATACCATTTATTCAAATATGGCAAGTACATTGTGAGAGCTCATCGTAAAAAACTAGATGCTTCTTTAGTTAATGCAGCGCAGATGAAGAGGCTCATCAATGCAAGTCACGACTTGATATTGATGATGATTAAGCAAAGATAAGTTTTACATAATCATTTTCATGTAAATGTTGATATATGTAATGATTTGTTTCAGTTTGAAAGTAGGTTGTCTTTGAAAGAAGATGACAAGAAGTTGCACCAGCCGATATTGGTGTCGAACAATGCTAAAAACAAAGTGTCAATGCAAGAAGTTGCAAAGGTCCAAGAGAGGGCAAAGAAACTTGACAAAGAGGGCACAAGATTCAGAAATGACCAATGATGGTTTCAGAAAGGCATGGTACAATGGCGAAGAAACTTAGTCAGGAATCGACACAAGTTCAAGGCTAATTCAGCAAAAAATTGCCATAAGGATAGGATGCAAGGTGAAAGTAATTTTAAGTTTCCTTTGATTATAAACCAATGTTGAAAAAGGATTCTTAATACAAAGTTAACTTGTTGTTTTACAAGTTTAGTAAATGTGCAGCATGACTATGTCAAAGTCAGTAATGGTTAGTCAATGGAATCAAGGAAAAATTTGTCATTTCATGAAAATCTCCAATTAATGAAATTAGGGAAATTTCAATGGATTAAGATTGGAAGAGTGGGGACACAGTCTCCTCATCTTCATTTTCAGTAGTCCAGAGAGCTTTTGGGGTCAAAAATCTTCTCAGTGGGGAGGTGTGATTAGGAGATCAAGTCATATGCTCAAAAATGAAAGTTCTTGAAACAGGTCCAAAGCTGAGCGACCAAAAAGGTCTCGTTGTTGCGATTTCGATGCTGTGAACAGTTCGAAAAACTGATGTCGTATGAGGAAGATATTGCGTTTTGTTCATTTTCCCAAACAACAAAATTTTGGTGACTAGATGCCCAGTCAGCTTGCAGGTACAGTCAGTGGAATATTCTGGAAATATTCCATTTTTGTCTGAGCCAATATGGTTCCACCATGTGGCACTTTGTGGGCCAATGGATGTTGAGGGTATGGAAGGATCTTGGCCGTTGGATTTTTTTTATAGGTGACGAAGGATTGAGTGACACATGGCAAGCCCGCAGGATGCCACATGTCCTCATAACAGTTTTGTAAAATTTGGTGGAGTCGACGGGGTTTGAACCCGCGACCTCCTGTCTGCTTGTAATAACTTTTACTAATCTGCCTATCCGAAGTTTCTTACCATACAATGGACATCATTTAATATTATGGTTATGTGTTTTCGCATTGGGGGCTTGGAAGGCCAATCCTAAAGGGCCAAACCCTCCGCCATACGCCCTTGCGCTATATCCGTTGTCTACACCTCATCTGGCCACCAAAAATGTAATCATCGGCCCCAAGACTTGTTCACATGTGATATATGTAAGCCGCAACATAAAACTTCAGGCTCTGGCAGTTACATTAACTGCAGACTCCAGCGGTTATGGTGGATCCAATCACATGACACTGTGCCAACATCGCAACATTAAACTTAACATGCAACACTATCCAAACTAACGGTGAAGTCTTCAGTCACATTTCATTGTGACATTGGTTACGACGGTTAAACAAAACCGTAACTCCAGCGGGTTCTACGGTGTCACATGGAGGGTTAAAAGAATTTAAATGTTGTGGTTATAGAGGGAACCATAACTCCGGGTTCCAAGGAGTATGGTGGAATTCAACATAGTTTTTCACGGAGGTCACATGGTGCGGGTTCTGTGGTCTATTTCCATGGATTAATGGAACTCTGACACTTCGGGTTCCACTCCTTTTATGTTGCAGAATTTTAAATCTTAACCGCATAGTTTGGGGGAGGTCGGCATGTGGCGACACCCGCCCTTAATCTTAATGTAAATGAAAATGGTTGGTTTTTCAGCGGAAATTATACCACCAACCCTATTTTTAGGGATTAACTAAATATGACTGCAGCTAACTACTAGTCCTCCATAGTTAGTGGAGATTTTCTAGCTGACATCACGAAAAATACATTGGGAGGTTAATTTTCGAACAATTTTGGTGAAAGAAGAGTCTACCTAGACTAATTTGAGTATTCTGGAGGCATCGATGTAGAGAAAACAACCATTAGAGGCCTACAAACATATGTAATTTATAATTTTGAGCATAATGACAGAGAGGGACATGCCATTAGGACCTGTACCAGCAGATGTAGCCCAGAAGGGGTGAACTACTTCATCATGCCTACTGTGTAAAGCTTATGTGTGAATGTCTTTCTCTGTTTTGCACTGTCATTCAGTTTTTTTAAGGCTTATTTACATGCTTTAAGTTCACTAATTCATCAATATTTCATGGTTAAATCTCTCATTCCTTAAGCAAACACGTGAAGAAAAATTGTACATGTTTAATTAACTGAAAGGACACTTAGCATAGCAGAACTAATACACTCCTTTTAAATCACTCTTGCAGCCTTACACTGATGCATCTTAAACTTTTTCATAAGACTCCTAACATACTTACTCTGTGATAGAAAAGTTTTTCCTGAATCTCTCCAGATCTCTAGACCCAAACAGTAGCAAAGCTCGCCAAGGTCTTTCATCTCAAAAATATATGACATCTGCACCTTGATTTCTTCAATGATTTTATCTGCAATTCCTATAATAATGAGATCATCTACATATAAATAAATCAAATGAATTCGCCCATTTTCATCAAACACAATATAGATATTGGGGTCATTTTTTCTTCTATTATAGTTGTGTTGCAGGAAAAATGAATCAATTTTATCATACCATGATCTTGAAGCCTATTTTAGTCCATATAAAGCATTATTTAATCTACAGACTAAATTTTCTTTTCCTTGCTTGACAAACCCCTCAGGTTGCTCTAAATGAACTTCCTCTTTCAAATCCCCATTTAAGAAAGCATATTTAACATCTAGTTGTCGCATCATCCATTGATGTTTAGTAGCGAATCAATTTTATCATACCATGATCTTGGATCCTATTTTAGTCCATATAAAGCTTTCTTTAATCTACAGACTAAATTTTCTTTTCCTTGTTTGACAAACACCTCAGGTTTCTCTAAATAAACTTCCTCTTTCAAATTCCCATTTAAGAAAGCATATTTAACATCTAGTTGTTGCATCATCCAGTGATGTTTAGTAGCTAAGGAAATTAACATTATGATTGTATTAAGTTTAGCTACCAGGGTGAATGCTTCCTCATAATCTATACCTTCTTTTGTGAATATCCCTTTGTAACAATCCCGGCTTTGTATTTATCTATGCTCCCATCTGCTTTAAATTTGGGCTTGTATAGCCATTTGCAACCCATGGTTTTCTTTCCCTCAAGTAATTCAACTAACTCCCAAGTTTTTTTCTTAAGAATTGATTCATGTTCCTCTTCCATGGCTTCCCTCCATTCATTATATTGACTCGATTATTTATAACTAGAGGGTTCAACAAAATTTAACATGCTAGTTATAAAAGCATTATCTCCATATCTTGATGGTAGATGTGTTTTCGTACCTGATCTCTTGGGTGTCAGAATGGAAACCAACCTGATCTGATTATCCCTTGATGGACTTGGTTTGATAGTTGTATTTGAACTTTCTGCTTCTTCCTTTTTCTTCTCTTGTTGCTGCTCATGGCTTTCTCCTGTTTCACCATTCACTTTTCCCACCAACAAAGAAATATCCCATTCATCATTGGTGTCTACATTGTTTCCATCATGTACCTGTTCATGAAACACTACATCTTTACTCGCAAGAACTTTATGAGTAGAGGGATCAAATAATTTGTAAGCTTTAAATTTTGTATTATACCCAACAAAGGTGCATTTTATGGCCTTTGAATCTAGATTCCTTCTATCTTCCTTTGGTACATTGGCAAATTCTTTGGATCCAAAAATTGTTAAAATTTTCTTAACTTCGGGTTCAAATCCTAATAGAGCTTCAAAAGGAGTTTTAAATTCAAGACTCTTTGTAGGAATATTGTTTTTCAAATACACTAAAATATTTATCTCTTTAACCCAAAATACGTTAGAAAGATTCTTACCTTTCAACATACTGTGAGCACATTCCATAAGGGTTTTGTTTCTCTTTTCTGTAACCTCATTCTACTGAGGAGTGTGGGGGACTGTAAATTGTTGTAGTATTCCATGGTATTTGCAATATTTGCTGAAGTCAACCTTCCTGTACTCTCCCCCTTGATCCGAGCAGAGAATCTTGATGTATTTACCTGTTTGCTTCTAAATTATGATTTTGAACTACTTGAAATATTCAAAAGTATTCAAAAGTATGACTATTTTTGCTAAGAAAATATACCCACATAAATCTATTACAATCATCAACAAATAATAGGAAATAATAAGCACCTCCCAACAATCTTGACTGTGTTGGCCCACATAAATCAGTGTGGACTTAATCTAGTATATCTCTCTGTTTTCTATTAACATTAACATGAAACTCATCTCTGTGCAGCTTCCCAAGAACACACACTTCATAATCAACATGACTATGCTTTAAATCAAGAAGAACAGTAACCATACCTTTCTTCTGAAGTAACAACAAATCATTGAAATTAATATGGTCAAATATCTGATTCCATAAGTCTACTGCTGTCATACCCGATGATGCTGATGCTTAATGTGGCACACTTCTCACATTCAGCTTGTAGAGACCTTCCACACAAATCCCTTTTGCAATGGTCTTCCTAGAATCTAGCAAATATTTAACACCAAAATATGATTTATAAAATTCTAACTTAAGGGTCTGATATGTTATCAATGAAACAAAAATCAGATTCTTATTAATGTCGGGTACATACATCACGTTCTAAATGTGTCTAATATTTCCACCAGGCAGAATTACAGGAACATTACCATGTCCCTTTATTGGGTACCCTTTGTCATTGCCAAGGTATATTTTTGCTCCAGTGTTGGTTTCCCTGAAGTCCTCAATTTGTTGTCTGTTATCTATCATGTGGGTGGACACACCTAAATCCACATACCATGTATCTCCTTCATCCTTCTCATTAGATTCAGCCATAAACAATCTTATATTTGGGTTATAGTCATCATCTGCAAAGTGATATGCATGTCTCTTGTTTCTCTACTAACCTTCATCAAATTTATTATTTCAACAATGTTTAGCCATATGGCCAATTTTTTCATAGTAAAAACATTTTAATGGTGGATCATTCCTATTTTATGACATACCTTGAGATGGATTCAGCCCATACTCTGTTGTTCCTCCACCTCTCTTACCTTTGTTTCCTTTTTCTCTGAATGGATTCTTCTTCACCATTAAAGCTAGATCTAAATTCAGGGGTTTAAGTGTCATCCACGTTTCCTCCTCTTGCATGAGAATCCCTGTCAATTATTCGAATTTGGGGGCTTTATCGCTCTCATTCAAGCCTATTATAAACATCATGTTGTTATTAGTCATACCATTCATAGTAATTATTACCAGATCAGTATTACTTACAACCTCTCCAATGCCACCAAGCTTGTCTTTAAGGTCCTTGATGCGTGAGATGAATGCAACTACTGTCTCATTGTCCTCCATGTTGATGGAGAGAATCTTGATTTTCAGGAACAGTAGGCGATTTGTATTTCTGATTTCATACAGGTCTTTGAGGGTTGTCCATATTTCTTTTGCAGACTTACAGTCTCTGATGTAAGGGATGATGCAATCTTTGACTGCGATATTCAACATCGTTCTCAGCTTGTTCTCGCTTTTCTCCCACTCATGTAATTTCGTCGTTGTTGGGCCTGCTACAATTGCAGGTTTCACCTCATCTCCATTCACGATCCCCCATGCACTATGCCCTTCCAACATAGTGTGTAGCCTGAATTTGAAATTATAATAATTGGAACCATAAAGCTTGTTTCTCTCATTCAAGTATACCTCGATGAGATTGTTCATCTTGACAATAAAAAAATGACCTCCGACAATTGACAGAAAACTAGATCTATAAACTGATCTACCCCAGATCCATAAAAACAACAATTTCAATAAGCATATCTACCTAGTCTTTGATAACTCTATCAGGATGGTCTATGCACTGCACTATGGGCTCATGGGCTCCTCTGCCATGGCCTCTTCTACTCCAAGCTCACGGGCTCCTCTGTCACGAATCACACTTACAACAATCCTCACACATTATCATTGTTCTTCTACTACCTCCGATGCCACGGCTTTCTAGCTCCTCTGACACGATCTCACTGCATATGCACGCATGATATCTATGGCTCAACAGACGGAAGCTCTCTAACTTCAATCGACGCTTTGCATCACGAGCTCTCTAGCTCCACGGTGCTCTACAGCACGAGCTCTTTGGCCCTTTCAACAGGAGCTCTCTAGCTCAACAAAACTCCAAAACACAAGCTCTATGGCTTCTCCTAACATGATCTCTTTGGCTCCTTCAATCCGAGTGCACTCGCTCCTCCAATCATGAGCTCTCTGGCTCTCCTTTCAGTAGGTGCACCTTAATCACGCAGAGGCTGCGTTATTTGGGTTACACAAAAAACTGGTAAGCATTAGGGGAAATTTAAGCCTAAAATTTCCCATGAAAATTTCACTTAGTTTCCATGTCATAATATGCAAATCGATAAATATTATTTAAATTTAAAAGAGGTACACGTAAATATTTTGGAGGGAAAAGAGGAATTTATTTTTTATTTTTTTGAGCTTATCTCCTTATCTGTTTACCCAAATTTTATGTGTAGACACTCCTTGGATGCAAAATTAGATTCCAAATCCAACGAGTACCCATTATGAATACTTTTGAGAAGACCCAAATTGATAAAAATTGAAGATACACTAAAAAAACATATTGAGCATGCTATTTTAATGTATCTTAATTTTTTTTTATCAATGCGGGTGTTCGCAAAAGTATGCATAATGGGTACTCGTTGGATATGGAATATAATTATGCATCCAACAAGGGTCTACACTTGAAATTTGGGTAAGCTGATAAGGAGATAAGCCAAAAATAGAAGTAAAAAAAGTAGTTTTGTTCTTTTCCTTCCAAAATTTATAACTCTTATTTTATTATTTTAACTATCATTTTATTTTTTTTCCTTAGAAGTCCACTTTTAGGCTGAAATTTCCTCTAATGTGTCATCATTGATTAGCATGGTTTTTCAGATCAAGTTCGTACTTATTTTCAGGATCAACGCCTTTTTTTGTCACGGATCCGCGTTGATCGGCGCATCTGTGAGGGGGACGAATGCGTTGATCAAATTTTCTTCCAGAAAAAAATAAACACACAGCCTCACTCAGGCTACCCTCAGCTCATCAGGGGCTTATCCTATGCCACCTGGATACTCACAGAGATCAAAAGCACTCTAGCCTTGATTCGACCCTGCGGCTCTAATACCATGATAAAATTGGCATATTAAATTAATGAAATTTGTACTAGTTAGCTCTACTCTAAGAGACTGCACCAGGAGGGAATGAGTCTCCAACTTGCTCTAGATTCTCATTACAAATCAAACAATATATAGGTTACATGCAAATAGGGAAGTTAGAAACAATACCTAGAAAGTAGGAACAAACCCCTAACCTAAGGTTCTTCTGAACCAACTCTCTCTAATTAAGTTTCTCCATTATCTTCAACATGGTCAATCCTGGATGTCGATCAGAGAAATTTAGTGGTGGATTCCTCATGTCCATGTCTATAGTTTAAAATATACTAATTTTATAAGTTTTTAGGCTCCATATAATAAAGTTCACACTAATTTCATAAAATAATGAATATTTGTGTTTTTGTTCAATGCGATGTCGTGATAATTAGGAATAATAACAATTTTATGAGTGTGAATGTAAATTTACGGCAAGGATTGGGTTTATTTGGAGGTTAGTTTCTCTGTGATTGGTTAGTTTAGTTATTTTTTTAAGAAAGTGTTATATAAAATGTTTTTTTTTTTATGTCTTGTCAATTTAGATGGGGAGTTGTTAATTTGCAATATTATTTATTTAAAAAAATATATAATTTAAATATTGAATTAATAATTATGGTAGATTATTGGAATTTTCTTTCATATGTAATGGGGTTGGAATAACCATAATAAAATAATAATAATAATGGAGATTAATCAAAATAATGTGCATTAAGTTTACTATACTATTAAATAAAAACATTATATTTTTATATGTATATATGGGGTAAAGTTAGAAAGTTTATTTATATTAATTTATAGTAAAAGTCATATATTAGTGATATATAGAAGCTATTTGTTTGCCACTTAGAAAACCAGATCACTTGTTGAGTTTCAAACTTTTAATATTGCCAAAGCTATAAACCTATCATTTAACTTAAAAATATAACTAATAAAACTGGATTATTAAATATTACTAGTTAGAACAACACTAGTGTGACTATAAAAAACTGTAAGGCTAATTTTATCACGTTATAGTGAGGGAGATTCAACCAATGCTTGCAATTTTCTTAGCCAAAAAAAAGACTTTGTTATGCAAATTCTCCACTTTTATAGTATGATGCAGAATAATGTCTCTTGCTGATTATAATATCTCTCAATGAGGACTCTTTAAATTTTATATGCCACTAAAGATTGAGTGCTTCATGTATACACTCTATCAAGATCAAGTAGAAGTGTCATTCTTAGGCATCTAGCTCCTAGTATCTCTAAAGTTCCCATCTCTGGAATCTAGCTCCTAATATCTCTAACTACCACCTTATACGGGAACGAATCTATCTCAAAATCAACCTTTCTCTTCCAACTAATAACTCATAAATGGTTTTTTTGACTATATATTAAATCACATCCATATAAATATCAATCAGAGATAGGAGGAAAACTAATGAGAAGAAAACTCATGAGGAGCATCAAAATTTATAGAGGAATACTCAATACTAATTACCATTATGACCTTAGGAGAGTCCTCTTTCTGAGATGCGGTCAGTAGGGAAAGTGCCTCGCAACTAGGTTGAACGAGTCCAAGCCTAAATCCATCAGCTACAGAGGAGACCCCAGTAATGGGAGCACAATGGCAGGAACAAGGGCATAGTCGATGCCTACTAAAGGCTGCGAAGAATCCGAATTTTTTCATTCCAAACAATTGGCTGGAGAAATCTCACTAGTACATGACATATCAGCCTTAATCGATAATTTCATGGGAATCTGGCCAAGGGAACAAGAAATCGTCCAATGGATCTAGTCTAAATGGAACCATAGAGGACCGATATAGCTAATACTATGAGAAAAACGTTTTTTCATGGTCATTTTTGTAAACATAGAAGATCATAAATGAATCTTTGAAAATGTGTCATACTTTGTGAACAATGTTGGGTTGTTTATCATAAATTAGGAGGAATGATATAAAAGGATAAATAAAAATTTTAGGAAGCCCTAGTTTGGGTTTGCTTGTTTTCTCTCCTAGACTATTTCTAGGAACTAAATATTCATGAATCAATAAGAAATTAAATAGAAGAGTTTGTAAAAACCTTGGAAATAATGAATAGACAACATCATGCAGTATATGCCCAAACCCGTATCCATATTAATATTTATCACCCTTCCAAAAATCAATAGATTTGGAGTTCCACGATTCTATCTAGACTTGGTCAATGGATTATAAGCATGTTCCCTTCAAGTGAAAAATTTGTCATGGGTATGGTCACCTATTTCGAGAATTCCCACTGACCATAGTGGAAGAAACCCAGAATTCACAAAAAAACAAGGATGAATAAGGCTTCCAATTGGTGGTTGGAAGATGAAACCACGCTATGCGTAATCATCCTCCTCAACCTAGTGGTCGTCAAGGTCCCCCGCAACAAGATCCTTCCCCTACTCCCCAAGAACATGAAAAACCCACAAAAGTTGGGGTTAACAACCCCTTTGTAGAATTGGAGAACTTGGAGTCAGTAAAGGAACCTACATATCAACTATCTCTATTGGCTCTTCAAGGAATGGATGTGGATAAATAACACCCTAAAAATATATAAAAGTTGAAGAAAAAAATAAAGACCCCGGAAGACCTAGAAGAAGACCTTATATTGAAGGAGATCCTTATCCACAAAAGCAAGGTACTAGAAGTTGAGGAAACAAATAAAATATTGAGATATGATGGGTGCACAATTCTTGAATTTTTTAGGGTTTAGATTAAATCAAATTTCAAACATATCCCCTCTAATCATCTCATTCACTCTAGGAATTTGTTATTTCAATAGTGTGCACGATTGACAAAAATATATGGACATCATAGATCACGAGGTTCGAGTAAAGAGAGTGGCGTCTTGTCCCTCAAAAAATTAGATAAAAGTTTAATAGAGAAAGGAGGAAATGGGAGGAAGTCGACAAAGGATTCAATTCAAGAAGTATAAGATTTTCTACTCAATTCTAGGCAAATGGGTCAATTGACAAACTACTTCCCTCTACCCTAACCCTTACCCAATGAAAATAATTTTATGGAACATACAGGGCTTAAACAATAAATGTATTCTTCACTCTCTGAAGAAGAAAATTAACATGACTAAATTAGATATTGTATTATTGCAGGAGACTAAGATAATAGCAGTGAAACTCGAGGAGGTGAGTCAACTATGCTGGGGAGGAAGTGAATTCATGATGTTCGATGTGTTTGGCACGTGAGGAGGTATTGTGGTGTTATGGAACCCAAACCAAGTTTTATTCTAGGACCAGATAGGTGTGCTTCATAGTCTATCGAGAAGGTTTTGATGTCTTGGATTTGACTCATGAATATGTTTGACGGTTTTTTTTGGCCTCCCAATCCCACAGGTAAAATATATTTACCTTAAAGAGATGACTAGACTCATGTCGTGCTTTCTAAATCTTGCATAGATCATTTGGGAGGATTTCAACATGATCCAGGATTTGGAAGAAAAGAGGGGGGAGTGAGGAAGCTAGATTGAGGATCTTCTTTTGAGATACCTATTAATTGAATCCTCCATTAAGCCCACCTAGAGCTCCAATCATTGGGAAATATGCCTGGATATCACTATTCACTCCCGTCCCAAAAATAAGCCTTTTATATTTGAAGGATTTTGACTTCGCCATTTGGGATTTATGGAGAAATTAAAGGAGTGGTGGGAAGACCTCAAGGTGCCAGAGGGATAAAAAAAGTCATACCTTCCAAAGGAACTTAAGGCCCTCAAACTAAGGATCAAAATGTGGAACAAAGAAGAATTCGGGAACATATTTGAGGAAAAGATAAAACTAGAGGAAGAGATGGAGATATATTGAAGCTAAAATCATTTGAGAGGGGAGATCTGAGGCCTTGGAATCAGAGGAAGGTCACCTAATAAAAAACTTGAAGAGCATGGTCAACAAGAAGAAGCCTTGTGGTGTCAAAAGTGTAGAATCCAATGGTTATGAGAGGGTGAAAGAAACACCAAGTTCTTCAACCGGTCTATGATTAGCCATCGCCATTATAATCACATTACTTCTCTCACTTCAAGTGAAGGAATACATTTATAAAACCACCTTGAGATGGAGCAAGAATTGATCTCTTTCTTTTTGAATGTATTGGAAAAAGACGAGTAAGATCAATCAAAAGACATAGAATCTGTCACTCAATGCATCCCTAAAATGGTAACAGACGAACATAATGTGGCTCTAATTTGGAAATTAATTATTGAAGAAGTGGAAGCCATAATTAAGGATATGTCTACCAATAAATCCTCTGGCCTAGATGACTTCACCTCCAAATTCTTCTAGGTCTGTTGGCCTTTCCTAGGGGCTAAAATAGTACATTTGGTGGAAGAATCATAATGGAATCACCAAGTGTGGTCCAGTTTGAATTCTACTTTCCTTACCCTTGTTCCAAAATATAATGCTTCCAGTGATCCTAGTGGCTTCTATACCATAGCCCTCTATAATTTGATCTAGAAGATCCTCTCCATTGTTCTTGTTCATCGCCCGAAGCCAATCCTACATCAAATCATCAACCCGGAGCAATTTGGTTTTGTTGAGGGAAGACAAATCCTTGATGTAATTGTGTCCTCCTATGGAGTCATTCATTCTCTTGGGAGAAGTAAGCGACCTGGTATACTAGTGAATTTC
Organism: Pinus albicaulis; assembly: GCA_034641835.2. Lineage (NCBI taxonomy): Eukaryota > Viridiplantae > Streptophyta > Pinopsida > Pinales > Pinaceae > Pinus > Pinus albicaulis. The sequence goes on along the minus strand of JAXQQM020092347.1, from coordinate 53,364 downwards.
GACCTTTCAAAATCCCACGACCACCTAATATGGCACTTTTTACTCTCGGTTTTGAAGGCATTTGGATTTACAGAGGATTGGACTTGCTGGATCCATTCTATTATATCCACTCCATTATTTTCAATTCTTCTTAATGGTGGCCCCTTGGCTACATTTAGACATTTGTAGGGCCTACGGAAAGGAGACCCAATCTCCCCATTCCTATTTATCATTTTCATAGAAGGATTGGGGTGTTTAATCAGTTCTGTAGTGCAAGTAAATTAGTTGAAGGGGCTTCACCTCCCAGGTACGAATCTAACCATGACTCATCAAAAATCTGTAGATGGAAATTTGTTGTATGGAGAGCCTATTTTCTGGGAACAGTTGCATTGGAAAAGATCCTTACTCAATTCGAAGCCACCTCAAGTATGCTCATAAACAAAGAAAAGGCACATCTTTATTTTTTCCATGATCCAAAGCCTATGCAGAGTAATCTAGCATGTATCCTTGGATTTTCAAATGATTCTCTTGCCTCAAAATACATATGAGTCACTTTATTTTATAATCCCCTATTTATAACATGTTGGAGGGACATTGGTAATAAGTTGTTGAAAATTTTTCCTAATTAGACTTTTTGGGTGCTCAATTTCACTGGTTGAGCCACTCTCCTTAAATAATTCCTCAAATTTATCCCAATGTATAATTGACGATCCTCTCAGCTGCCAAAGGCATATATAAATACATGCTTTCAACTTCTTTTAGTAAGGAGCCAACCTGGAAAAGAAATGGTCTCTAGTGGAATGAGATAATCTCTACCTCTCGAGGGCTCTTATTGGTTTGGGCCTACGTGATTAGGAGGAACTAAATTCAATTATGGGAGCGAATATCTGGTGGTGCTGGATACAATTAGGCATGAAATAATGGAGAAATATTTGGATCCAAAAATATGGACAAGGAAGATCTCAGACTACTCTCCTTTGTGGCCCTTCAATGCCTGCAGGATCTACCATTTGGAGTTTGGTTAGCTGAAAAAACCACATTATCTATGATCATGTTTTTTGGGAAATTAGGAATGGATATTTCGCTCTCTTCTAGGAGGATTCCTTACAGCAATTGCCATTCTTGGACCCGACAAATAACCTACAAGGATTAAAATAGATGTTGGACCATAAAAATATAATAACGTTGGTAGAATTCTAAAAGAATGACACCAATAAAAAAAAATAACATGTTTGGAAAAAAGATTAGGACATAAAGTTGGAGGGATATCCCAAGGGTTGGGAAACCTTGAATCAGATGCTTCAAGAAAGACACATCCCTATCTAACATGCCTCCGACAAGATCCAATTGGGTTACAAGTATTTGGGATCATTCTCAATTAAATAGGCTTACCTTATTAAGGCCAGCATTCATGCCTTGTTGCATGAAATTTTCTATGATTTTTTTTTTTATTGGAAGCTATGACCAAAAGCCTCTCATTTCCTATGGTTGGTTGGACATAAGTGTATCTTAACATGGGATCAAATGATCAGAAAGGGTTTCGTTGGACTGTATCAATTTCTATTGTGAAAGAAGCATGAAGAAACAATGCATCATCTGTTGAGAGCCTTCCCAATATCTGAGGAAGTGTGGGTAGAAGCCAGTATCCTTTTTGGACGATTTCAGCAGGCTTGTGATGATCTTCTTTCAATAATTGATAATTGGTAGTGATCCTGCTTCATGAATTATATTGTCAATAGAGCATGGATCCTAGTCCTGGGATTCATCCTCTCGAATAAATGGAAGGAATGAAACAGAGTCACTTTTCACAATGAAAATCCATCCAACCTTTCCATATGGAAGACTATAAAATAAAGCCTCAGTGAAAAAATTCTCGCGGAAAAATGAGGGGACAAGGATTGGAAGGTTGATCCTACTGAAGTGGTGATTCTCTCTTCTCTCAGTTTGTCCCCGGAAATGATATTTCCTCATGCAATAACTGTGACAGATATCCCATCGAGTTCACCATCAGTATTTTCCAAGCCCCCTATGGGTTTTGCCAAAATTAATTTTGATGGGCCTCTAAAGGCAACCTAGGCCTGCCAGGTTTTGGAGGGGTGATTTGTGACTCCCCTGGTTCCCCAGTGGGAATATATGTAGGGTATTATGATGCGACATCGACCAATGTTTCAGAGTTAATTGGCTTGGAGAAGGGCCTCCTCCTCGCTCGAAGACTTGGATGTTCTAAGATTCAAGTTGTATGAGATTTGAAAATTATCATACATATGGTACAAGAAAATGTTAATTGCTGGCCGCAATCCCCCCCCCCCTCCGAGCTTGTGCACAACTAGAGATTGGAGTCACAATTGGGAAGGATAAATACTCTTATAGACATGTTCTCATAAGTTATTACAACTCACATTTTGAGAACTAGCAATAAGGTAGCATACTCACTGGCGAATTGGGGTTCAACGATAAGACATCAGGACATTTCCATAAGTTGGCACTTGGATTTCAGCTCAACTGACCTAAATCCAGGAAGTAAGACCAATATCTCCTACTTAATTGATCAATACAAAGCTCCCTCTGGTGCGGGTGGGAAAATGGGTGGCCATCTACCCTCAGGGTTTTCCCCTCAAGGCATGCGATGGGAAGCTCCAAGACCATTAGAGATTAATCAGATGGGATGTTTGTCGTCTAAACTATCTAGAATCATTAGCAGGTAATATAATGGTCTGCAAGCATAATGGAAAGGTTGAAGAGAATTAGTATATGAGTGTTGGGTTGTGGGAGGTCAGGTTGAGCATCAGTGAATATGTGTGCTGGCATGGGAATTGGGGAAAATAGTGAAGCGCAATGGTAACCCGTCATGCGATAGTTGACTTTAGGTTTGGTTCGTAGGTTTTCAATTGGGACCTTGGAGCGAAATCGACTATTGTTTCAAGTCCTTATTGTGGGGTTGGTTTAGAATGTGGGAGCTTCATCTTCATATTGTGGTGTGGTGACCCTTCATGCCTAGGACCTTATGCATTACAGGTAACCCTTTCTCTTTTCTTATGGTCGTCATATGTGATCATGGATCTGGTGGTGTTTGGTATTTGAACGCAGTTGTGTTTCCTTATTAGTGTGTGGAAGTGGGCTCCAAAAAGTTACTAGTTATGGGTTACTATTGCTGGAACACATGTTGGGGGTCTTCTATGTCTGTGGTGGAGTGTTTGTGTCGAGTGGCTCTTGGGTGGTAAAAGATTTGCATTTTACCACCCAATATGAGTTCATTTATGTCTAGCTTCTCTCCAGTCTCACTTATTTCTAGTTTCTATCACCAGGATGCATTATTATTCTAATATTCTTGGTTGAGCATCATTGTGTTGGGAGTTTCGGCTTGGGGAGTGGGGTGGTCGAGATATTTATAATCTGACCTTTCCTTTACTCGTGGTGTAATTTTCCTGGGGCTGAACAAGAGTACAACCACCCTTGGTCAGTGTGGGTCATGTCTTGTCTTTAGGTATGTTTCCCCTGATCTGTGTTGGGTCCTTGGGTCTTTAGGTTAGGCTTCGGTAGGTATCACTTTTGGGATACTCGTGGTTAATACCGCACACTCAAACTGGAATTTTTTTGTGCAGCTACTCATGCCTCGTCAAATCGGTCGTCCTCGTCGTGGCAGAGGGAAACAAGTCTCTATAGTGCAATGCGCCAATAGCCATAACTCATAAATGGAAGACTCAACTAACATGGAGCATGAAGGGGAGGTGGCACATGCCCAGAGTTTCTCCCCAATACATGTGGATGCACCAAAAACTCTGGAATCAATAGTTGACTAGCTTTGAGGAGTCCAGGATGACATCAATATCCTCAGGGAGCATAAATATGAAGATAGAAATGAGATGGTGGCTTACACGAACGCCATCTAGTTTACCCAAAATGAAATTTTGGAATAGTTGGATATCATTCGTCGAAGCCAACATTGTACTAATGACTACTTACTTGATTTGGAGGTCGGAGTCAAGCATATTGATTCTGACATGCATGATAGATCCAACCTATTTGCAGCAACTCTTGTGCTTCCTCCTCAATCACCTTCGTGATATGATTCTTACAAATTCTTTGTTCATTTTGTCTCTTTTTTTGCTTATACGGCTAATCAACCTCCCATAAATAATGGTTCAATGGAAACATTTTCTGCATACTTTGGCTCTCCTAGCTAAAAAATATGGTCAGAGTGAAACGAGAGGAGTTATTGAAACACATTTTGTACTAAGCATTTTCATGATAATATAACAGAGAACCTTTGACTAACAAAATAAAATAAAAAATTACATATATATATATATATATATATATATATATATATATATATATATATATATATATATATATATATATATATAATTATTATATTTGAAAATTTCAACTTTATATAAAAACTATATAAAAAAATAATTTTTATAATAATCTTTTTCTAATATAAAACATCATACTTATTATTATGGTATTTTTTCCTAACTAATGTGAATCTTGAGATAAGTGATACACCTACCCAATGTGTGGGTTGAGTAACAATGACATTTAAGCACTCAAGATTTCACTACCCACTATGCCACACCATCCATGGGTGTATTATCATGGTTTTAATAAAAAATTAATATAAAAATATTTGTATATATAGAAATGTAAATTTTATATGAATAGAAATAATATTATTAAAAACTAGTATAAATATATCTTAATTATGAATCTACTACGTACTTGAAGCAATTAAATTTTTTGAAGTGTAAACAGTTTCTCAAATTTTACACTTAAAAACAAATTTTCGTGTTAATAGATTTGACCCCTCTAAAAACTTAATAAATATAAGAGTAAAATAAATTTATCATAATAATTTAAAATTTAAAAGCTGTGCAATTCAATGGCTTATTATAAACATATTATGTATTCAACTTTTCTATATAATAATTTATAATATATTTCACAACTAAATATTTAATTATTAATATTTATAAATAATCATATTATTTTTTTTATTTACCCATAAAAAAATTAAAATTATTTATCTATTCACACAGTATTAAAGATTTTTTTTTTAAAATAATTATATAAAAATAAAAGTATAATTAATATTAATATCAATCATATACCAAAATTAAAATAATCAAATACCAAAGTTAAACAAAATTATTTAAAATTTTGTGTCAATTAAAAAAAAACATTTCAGGTGAAACCATAAATAAAGGTATATCTTGACATTATACAATTAAAATTGAGAAGAAAGAGAAATATGCCTAAATATATAAGATGAAATTATATATAAATATATTTTGATATATAAAAAATCAAATTATAATTTAAGATGAAATAAAAATAGATTTTAATATATAATTAAATTTGAAAATTTAAATTAAAAAGTATATTTTATTTTCTTAATATTTATTATTAAAAACTTTATTGATAAATATATTTTAAAAGTCTTTTTATTAAACTGGTGAATGGATGAAATTTCAAATTTTTTTGAGACAATATGTTATCTAATCATTAAATATAAAAGAGATTTTTTTTTAATATTTAATTATTATTGAGTTTTGATTATTTTGTTGATTTTTTTTATATTTTTTATCCAAAACAATTTTAAACCCAAAACCCAAGGAATAACTTTCACTAACTAAAATATTGTTACTAATGGGAGATATTATTGCTAATGCAATTATGTACCAGAGGGAAAACGAAAAAAAAAGAGATATTATTGCGAATGCAATTATGTACCGAGGCTAAACGAAAAAAACAAATGAACAATAATAAAGTCCAATCCGTCCCATCATTGGAAGCGTGACACTGGGAATTCATGCCAATGTTTCTTTAAATTCCAATCACCGGAAGTGTGGGACTTCATTGAAATGTGGGACTTCATGGTAAGCTCTATTTAGTGGTGGATTCCTCATGTCCATGTTACTAATTTTACAAGTGTTTAGGTTCTATAGACTAAATTTCATACTAATTTCATAAGCTAGTAAGTTTTTGTGTGTTTTTTCAATGTGATGTTGTGATAATTGGGAATAATAACAATTTTAGGAGTGTGAATTTAGTGTGAATATAAATTTATAGTGAAATTGGGTTTATTTGGAGATAAGTTTTTCTGTGATTAGTTAGTTTAGTTTTTTTTTTTTAAAGAAACTATTATATAAATACATTTTTTGGGACTATTTTATGTTTAGTAAATTGAGATGAGGATTTGGTAATAATGTTTTTATTTTGTTTTAAAAAACATTATAATTTAATAATAATAAAAAATTTGAATCAATAAGTATGATAGGTTATTGGAATTTTTTTTATATGTAATGGGTTGGAAGATTTACAATAGAATAATAATAAGAATGGAAATTAATCAATATAATGTGTATTAAATTTATTATACTATTAAATAAACAAATTATTTGAGTTTAGTATAAATAAATTATTTGAGTTTAGTATAAAGTAAAGAAATTGTCTTTAGTGCCACTTTTTGGACTTTCTTCTAGAAGCTATTGGGTTGCCACCTAGAAAACCATATCACTTGTTGAATTTCAAAATTTTAATATTGCCAAACTTATAAACATATCATTTAACTTAAAAATATAACTAACAAATGTGGATTATTAGATATTACGAATTAGTATAACACCATTGCCACTATAAAAAATTGTAAGGCTAATCTGATCATTTTATAGTGAGGGAGAGTCCACAGCTGCTCGCAATTTTTTTTAGCCAAAACAAAAACTATGCACTTTTCCCACTTTTATAGTATGATGGAGACTAGTGTCTCTTGTTAAGTATCACATCTCTCAACACTCTTCACATTCTATATGCCACTAAAGATTGAATGCTTCATGTATACACTCTATCAAGATGAAGTAGAAGTGCCAATCTTACGCATCTAGCTCCTAGTATGTCTAACTACCTCCTTAACTAGAAGGAATCTATGTCCAAGTCAAACTTTCTCTTCCAACTCATAAATGATTTGTTTGACTATATATTAAATCTCATCCACATAAGGATAAATCAAAGGAGGTTAACTAATGAGAATAACACTCATAAGGAGCATCCAAAATTTACACAAAAATACTTAATAATAATTACCATAATAACTTTATTTAATAATATAATAGAGGTGTTATTATTATTACTTTTAATATAATGTATATGTCCTACTATTGCATTTCTAAAGAAGATCTCAATAATCCAATCACATACAAAACACAAATTTAGTTCCCTCTTAAAAAAAGGTTTGATAATAAATTAAATTCCAATTCTAATTATAATAAAATAAAATTATTTCTATTTATAATTAATTAAAATAACAATAATAATTTATTTACCATGTAATTACTTTTAGTTAATAAACTCCTTACATTTAGTAATTATAATTACTATAATAACCTTAAATTAATAATACAATGTATTTATTCCACCCTACATTAATATTTGACCTCACATTACAGTACATTGATAAGACGTCTATTAGTACCCTACATTACAGTACATTGATAAGACGTCTATCAATCTTTACAAAAGATTTTTTTTGAAGTCCCTTTACAATATTACTCCATTATTTGCATTCTCTCTCCTTTAAGGCTAAGGATCCATCAAATAAAAACAAATATTTTTTTGAAGTCCCTTTACAATATTACTCCATTATTTGCATTCCCTCCTTTAAGGCTAAGAATCCATCAAATACAAACAAAGATTTTTTTGAAGTCCCTTTACAATATTACTCTATACAGGTACATTGATAAGACATCTATCGATCTTTACAAAAGTTTTTTTTGAAGTCCCTTTACAATATTACTCCATGCACTCTCTCTCCTTTAAGGCTAAGGATCCATCAAATACAAACAAATATTTTTTTGAAGTGCCTTTACAATATTACTCCATACAGTACATTGATAAGACGTCTGTCAATCTTTACAAAAGATTTTTTTTAAGTCCCTTTACAATATTACTCCATTATTTGCACTCTCTCCTTTAAGGCTAAGGATCAATCAAATACAAACAAAGATTTTTTTGAAGTCCCTTTACAATATTACTCCATTATTTGCATTCTCTATCCTTTAAGGCTAAGGATCCATCAAATACAAACAAAGATTTTTTTGAAGTCCCTTTACAATATTACTCCATACAGTACATTGATAAGACAAGACATCTATCAATCTTTACAAAAGATATTTTTGAAATCCCTTTACAACATTATTCCGTTATTTTCATTTTCTCTCCTTTAAGGCTAAGGATCCATCAAATACAAACAAAGATTTTTTTGAAGTCCTTTTACAATATTATTCCATACAATACATTGATAAGACATCTATCAATCTTTACAAAATATTTTTTTGAAGTCCCTTTACAATATTACTCCATTATTTGCATTCCTCTCCTTTAAAGCTAAGGATCCATCAAATACAAACAAAGATTTTTTTGAAGTCCCTTTACAATATTACTCCATACAGTACATTGATAAGACGTCTATCAATTTTTACAAATATTTTTTTGAAGTCCCTTTACAGTATTACTCCATTATTTGCATTCTCTCTCCTTAAAGCTAAGGATCCATCAAATACAAACAAAGATTTTTTTGAAGTCCCTTTACAATATTACTCCATTATTTGCATTCTCTCTCCTTTAAGGCTAAGGATCCATCAAATACAAACAAAATTTTTTTTGAAGTCCCTTTACAATATTACTCCATTATTTGCATTCTCTCTCCTTTAAGACTAAAAATCCATTAAATACAAACAAAGAATTTTTTTGAAAACCCTTTACAATATTACTTGATAAAGTACATTGATAAGACATCTATCAATCTTTACAATAGATTTTTTGAGGTCCCTTTACAATATTACTCCATTATTTGCATTCTCTCCTTGATCGATCAAATACATACAAACAATCTTTAGAAAAGATTTTTTTTTGAAGTCCCTTTACAACCACACAAATCCACGACTTGGATGCCCATGATGTTCTGTTTCGGCAAAAGGTGAAAGGTCGAAACTCACCAAAAGGAAATGTCGCTACAGCTACAAAGTCTAGATAATGATATGAATGGACCCTGTATTACACACTTGTATTGAACTCGAACTCCAAAACTACCCTACGATTTTACTGAAAATTGTGAAGAGGAACTACTCATTTATTTTAGCTTCTCAATATGGGCAGACTAAAACGAGTGCATCTTTTTAAATTGACATATAGAAGACCACTCAGATTTGATCCCTGGCCGTAACTCTTGAATTACTCCCTTGGCCCTCCACGCTTCGTAAGACAGATCCCAGAGCTTCTCCTCCATCAATGCCTTCCTCCACAAATTGCACTGATTCACTATAATCTCTTCCACTTTAATCATACAGCGGCCAATTACATCTGCCAACAAACTCTCTATTACATCCAACATTTCTTCTATGTTGTGAGAATGACTTTTAATTCTTTCACACAGTTTGTACAAGCTCTTCCCTACAATTACTCCCTTCCAGTTCTTGGAGTCATATCCAGTATTAGTATTACTGATGCACCCGCCATTTTCCATTTGCTTCCCCAAATCTATGAGTCCCTGGAGAGCTTCTTTGGCATTTTCCACAGTTCTGGCTTCAAACTTGTTAATGGGAAGAGGCACGCCCAACAACTTGTGCCATTTTTTCAGACTCTGAAATATTATGTCTGCTTGTTTGTTCACCAATGCTGCTTCTGAATCTGAATTTTCAACAAACCCCATGATTCCCCATGCCTCGCAGCAGCCCTCTATACATTGTTCCATTGTATCTGTAGCAGAACCCAAAGAGAATCCACCATATTCTTGATAGAACGCAGAGAGTTCAATGATAATAGTGAGAAGTGAAACTGCAGTTATCTTTGCAGAGCTCTTCTCCATGTTGAGATCCCTTTGGATATGTAATTTTCTAAGACGGAATGTGAATGAATCGGTCGACCTTTGCATTGTTGTTTTTTCCAACAATGAAATCAGTGCCTTGCAATTTTTTCCGTGGGATTCTCCTTCTCTCATCCTCGTCTTCATCTCCTTCACCAACTTCTGATTAGCTATCCATACTCCCGCAGGATTCTCCCCCGGCATGTACATAAGAATGTCCAAGTATTTCACGAAGTCGCTATGATTTCTCGGCCCAACCAGTCCACCGTTGTTGTGCAGATTATAGAGCACCGAAAACTCCTGAGAAACCGAACCCATTAAAATCCTCCTTGTGTAGCGATTAGAGAAAATCATCTCTGAAATCAACCAACAAGTTTTGCTCATTATAACTAGAAGAATCTGCAGATAGACCAAGACAGACAACAACTTGTACACCCGGAGTTTCTGAAGAATCATAAGCACAAACTTATTGATTGATCCTGCATCCATTTCCATCAATTCTTCTTGTAACTCAACCATAGCTCTTGTCCAGAAATCCTCAACACTAAAAAATTGCTTGAGATTTAAAGCCTCCGAACCCATATGTCTTGGGTAGAATACAACGGCTGTGAGCCATCTCCAGCAAACTATCGCCCAAAATCCCTTGAACTAAAACAATAATGACTTTGAACCAGTTGTATTTTTCCGGGAATAATAATTCCCTTTTGAAGATCAATCCCAGAATAGAAAGTCCTAGACATAACACGACGCAAATCGTGACCAAGAAGCCTATGGAAGAAATCAGAACTGATCGGGCAATGATGTACTGAGGCTGGTGCGTCCGTGCTGTGATCCATGACCTCACCACCTGTTCTTCAACTGTTTCCCACCAAACCACTGATTCGGGGTTTCTGTTTTCTGATCTCGATTGTAACACCAAAATTCTCTGAGCCACTATGTCGTGAATACTTTTGCTAGCGAAAACGGCACAGTTGAGGAGGAGGAGGAGGACAATCGAAACAAATATAATTATCTGAACAACCAAATACAAAACTAGAGCATAGAACCACGAACTGTGCTCAGTCATATAACCTATGAATACTATAAAAATCTCGTAAGAAAGGTGAATAAGGACACCTGCGGCGCTGATATATAAGGCTAACATGTCAGTCCACACGTTTCGGCGGCCGGAGCGGGCGACGTCGGCCACCATGTTTCCAATGAACACACACGTAACAGCCCTTCCACTGAGCCCCATGAATACGTTTCTCCACAAAATATCACTGGACTTTTCTACGGATTCTAAGTTCAGTTCCTTGGAGTCTGAAATGTTGACAAGGGGCCGGCAAATCAATCCGAGCAACTGAAGACTGAGAGCTCCCAAGAGAAGAGAGTTGCCAGGAATCCAGTGGGTTTTCTTGCGCTTTGAACGCCACGCATCCAGACCTAGTAGCAGCAATAGAGAGGCCGCACCAAACAACTGGCTCAACCAACTCGCTGTATCAGCAAGCCGAGGGAGGTAAGCCAAAGGGATGTTCGTTGGGGAAGCGGCCATGATTTTTACTTAGAAGCCACAATTACTAGCGTTTAGAGCTCAGAATCCAAAGAGTCAAGTAACGTTACACACCCGGGTAATGATCTTCAAGGATGTGTAGAGTGGAGATTTATAAACATCTTTATTAGCTCTTAGGGGAGTTCGAGACGCATCTTTTAATTTTTCACTTTGGATGATGAAACTGAGTTTTCGTTTACCATCAATATGACGGACAAACTTGATAAGAGGGTTAAAATCAATATGTTAGTGATCCTTCATTTATGATAGTGAAGGTTCCACTCACGAATAATTGGTTTTGTGATTAGATCTTATATCGAAATTTATACGACCCGTAAAACGAGTTTTAAAGTTTTATATTTATCTTATGAAAAAGTTAATATAATAATGGTATATAGTTTAATTTAAAAAAATTAAATATCTAAAATTAATATATTTAAAGAGAAATCACGAGTATTCTTAAAAGTTAAATTAAAATTGAAAGCAACTATTAAAGATGTTATAAGTATAAATTGAAATTTTTTAAAAAAAATTTGCAATACTATTTATAAAGTCGAAATAAATGTGATAGTTAACTAGCTAAATCTTATTTTGTCTCACAAATATTGGGTGTTAGATTATAGATTAGAATCGTGGTGGTTCATGAAATTATTCATTCTTTCCAAACCATCAAAAACAAAGGTATGATTATCAAGCTTGATTGATCCAAAATCTCTGATGAATTAAGTTGATATTTTTTTCACCAAATCCTTCTAGCTTTTGGCTTCTTGGAAACATGGACAACATCAATTTGTTCTACTATTTTTCCATCTTTCTTATCTATCCTGGCCAACAGTTCCCCCTCATCTACCTTCAATCCATCTAGTAGCATAAGGCAAGGTGACCCTTTCACCCTTTGAGGAAGAGCTATTAAAGTAGTGGTTGTTAATTGAAAAATCAAAGTACTTAAGTTGTTTGGTGAAACACTTCTAACTTCCCATTAACATTTTGTCGATGGCACCATGTTAAATATGGGAAAACCCAAAACTGAAGAAGCTTCAACATTGAAATATGTTTTGGATGAGTTCATTGAAGCCTTGAGAATAGAGATTAATTTTAACAAATCTGAAATTTTCTTTTTCAACAATCCTCTTGTTGTCGAGGGTCATATTATCGAACTCTTTGGCTAAAAATGTACCAACCCTGAAATTAAATATTTAAGAGCCCCTCTTACTACCAATTCTATCAAGATGAAACGTTGGATTAATCTCATCCAAAAAACCACTAAGAACTTGGACAATTGGTCTTTCCGTTCTCTTAAGATATCTATTTGACTACTGCTACTCCAATCTATCCTTCAAGCTCTCCCTGTATACCTTTTCTTATCTCTTGCAGCTCCAAATGGAGTTCTCACTCATATTCGATCACTCTAGTTCTCTTTTCTTTCAGGTGGTGCCTCTCAAAAAAAAAATGGGCGCTTATTTTTTGGATAAACTATCTTCCAAAGGCAAAGGGATGGTTAGTCTTGAGATACCGATAAATGCTAAGCACAATCCTTTGGGAAATGCTTTTGCGACGCTAGTTCCTTGTAGAGGTAAACATTTAATTCAATATCGTTGCTTTTGGGAGGCTTGTTATAGAAATATGGCCACATTTTGGGATGATTTATGGCATCAATTATCCAAGCCTATCTCCTAAGAAGACCACTAGGACCTCCATGATAACATGAAGTCAAGGAAACAATTGCTAGTGGCGGACTATTAGAATGGAACCTTTGGAGAAACAAAACGTTGTTGTTGGAATATTAAATATAAAAAAAATCACATTCTAATGCATAAACAATGGAATAAGATTTGGGATATTCCTCAAAAAACACATATATCCCTCTCAAACGAAGACGACAAGCTAAGAAGGGGACATGAACCTCAAGGGGCTTTCACAGTCAACAAAGCCTAAGTTATTGCTACAAATTAGGATCAAATCCCTCAGCTACACATTTCGATTCAAATCTAGAGACAAAATTTATGGCTAAAGGTGACATATTTCCTCTAGATTTTGACTTAGTAGTAGAACACTAACCTAGAACTTCATAATTAGAAAGGGATTTGAAAGGCTAACCATGTGCTACCTCTCTCCTAGTTAGTCGGAATCTACTAAGCATATATTTAATTTATGCATCTTCTCTAAAGATCTATGGAAAAGATCGGAATTCGTCTTTCCCTGATAGGATGACGACCATTGTAATATTTTTAAAATGATATGACTTTGGTGTCCCAATCCCTTTTCTTGTCCCATTCTTAATAGAGCTTTGTCACTCCTCGTGAGCCTCCACTTGTGGATTATTTGGAAAGAACACAATCACATAATTTCTCGTGTGGTTGGTGCCTTTCCAAACTCTCTTTCAAATACTCTTCTTTGATATATGAAGGAAACTATCCTTATATACTCTTCATTTTCTTTGGAATGGGAAGTTTTAGGCATCGAAGCTCTCAATCTTCATGATATCAATCTCCCTCAATTTCCTTTGTGAAATTCTCCTTCACCTAGTCATCCATATTCCGCTTCTCCCATGCATTGACCTTGCCTATTGGTTGGGATTCATCGAACTTAACTTCCATGGAGCCTAAAAGAGGAATCCATGAACAAGAAGTTTCAGTGATGTATTTTTCTTATACTTTGGTACAACTCTTCATAATTATGAAATATAGATGGTCATTAATAATAGTAATGTTATTAAATTATTTACCCTCAAATTTGGATTGAGGAAATATATTAGAAGTGATATCACCAAAATCCGTAGAAGGGGACTTATAGTTGGTTATATCCATGATTAGATAGCTCACCCATGGATCCTTATGAACCAAATTATCACCTAGTTGGAGAGTGGAGAATTTCTTGGTTAGAAGAACATCACCTGTTAGGGAAATTCTAGTCATTCTTCTCTCTCATATCCAATGTCAAGGAAAAATAATTATTGATATATTAGCTAATGAAGGATGATATGAAATAGTTGTGCTTATTAATAGCTCCCGAGATGATCCACATGCCTCCCAAATTGAAGATGTTTTCATAGCACTAGAAGTTCACAACCTATCTTCCATAATGGTGGTGATAAATGTGGGGAAAATTTCCCTGATGGAAGTATTTAAATTCAAAAGGGGACTCCCCTTTGGAAATTTTAAATGTAGGGGGGGGTGTGGTAGTCAACCCCCAATCCATCTAGCTAATTTGATGGGTCCCCACATGTTATAGGTTTTAAACTATGTTTTTTCCAACCTGCATGCTAATGACTATTAAATTTATTTGTGTCTAGTTTAGATCTTGATCCTTTGTTCTGAATGTTTTTAGTATGATCCTAGGTTGGCTTGATCCACTCATTAAGTAGTCTTCGCCACTATTTTTTCCACCAAAATCTATGGACTTTTCTTGCCTCCATCTAATGTTTACCTCCAACTATGCTCTCCTTCTACACTCATTCCTCTCACCCTTTATAGTTTTAGGGGACCATAGTTCTCCATTGGGGCTAAATGTTGACTCTCTTTTGCATTGTTGAAGGGTTCTCCCTCCTTTCTATGCTACATGTAGTTCTTCTTATTGAATTACAACTACTTAATCTGACGAGGTTTTTTATCCCCACCTTAGCAATGACCAAATAAAGAGTCACAGACACGAGGAGGTGGTCA
Source organism: Pinus albicaulis (assembly GCA_034641835.2). Lineage (NCBI taxonomy): Eukaryota > Viridiplantae > Streptophyta > Pinopsida > Pinales > Pinaceae > Pinus > Pinus albicaulis. The sequence goes on along the minus strand of JAXQQM020092347.1, from coordinate 38,330 downwards.
TAGAGACATTGGGGGTTCACATGCTAGGTTCAAAGCCAAAGAATCATCCCACCACTTTCAAAGTCACACGCTACTAGAAATTCAATTTGAGTTGCATGATATAGAAGTTCATGTGAGACACTACTACCAATGGATTTCAAATGTTCAAGTTTTATACAATAGAACCTCATGGATCCTAGACCCAGGGACTACTTGAGATTAGTATAATCATCATATTCACACTAAGGACCTACATTAGCATCTCAGGCTTTACTAGGAAAAAAAAAATTGGATGAAGAGATGTCTGAAACGAAATCTTAAACAAGCTAGAAAAATTAAGATTTCTTCCTATATACATTGAGTGATGCCTAAATCACATAGAAATACGTCTTCCTCCAAACATGAGTGACACTCCTCTATGCAAGGAATAATCCCAACCAAAAGAGATGGAAATGTCCTTATCAACTTTAAGTCTTTGATTATGTTAATTTATTTCGGAGTCATGAATCTTCCAATTGGGTTTAACTTTGTTATATTTTTAGCTCGTTTTCCCCTTAGAAGGACATCTCTTAAACTAAAAAAATAGTCTATTTCTAGATCTAATTTTTGTTGAAGTACAATCTTTTATTTTGTTTTTAGTTTTCTTTCCTTAGTGGCAAATCAGAGATAAAAAGTGGTGCTAATTTTTTCACTTCTCGAGAATATTCAATGAAAGTTTATATATATATATATATTTGTGTGTGTGTGTGTGTGTGTGTGTGTGTGTCACTGTGTGGGTGCGTGTAACATAATTATTTATTTATAAGCTAATGAAAGCATTATTTATTTATTATTTGTGTGTCGTTGTGTGTGTTTTAATATGATAGTTGTATTTGTAAGAAATTTCTACTAATTGCAGAAAATTTTCCCACCTCATAGTTCTATCGACTTATATGTGCGGCATGTCTACCAATATCTGATTTTTTATCTATTTCTGTGCATATGTTTGAAGATGGCAAGCTGTACTAAAGTTCAACTTTGTTCCCATTCCTCTCAATAGGGTTTTACAAAAGGTAGACGTAAATTTTTCATCTTTATTAAAGATAATCATTTTTGGGATTCCATGGAGTTTAAATATTTCTTTCATGAATTATTTGGCCACTTGTGTTGTGCCAACAGTGGACTGTATATATAGCAAATGTGCTGCTTTAGTGAGAGTGTCTACTAACCCCATAATTGAGTCATGTTGGTACTTGGTACTTGGAAGTCCTGAAATCAAATCCATTGATATCACTTCCTTCTTCCATTGTGTAATAGGGAGGGGATTCAGTAGATCAGTGGGATATTGATATTTCTACTTTAACTTCTTGACAATCCAACCTGTTTGTCAAGAATGTAGCTACTTCCTTCATCATTCCCAACCAAAATATATTTATCCTCAATATTGTTATCATATTTTGATAACGTGAATGACCTACATAAGGCCTCTTATGATATTCATACAAGATTTCCTATTTTAAAGTTGCTACATTAGAAATATACAATCTTTGTTTGTAGGTGATCAACCCTTGCTGATTTATAGTGTATCTTACAATTTCAACTTGCTGTAATTTTTTCTGCAATTCTACATATTGAGGATCTTGCAACAATACTCCTTGAATTTATTCATCCCCATCAAACCTTACACTGCTACTCGTATATGTAAATACTTGATGAGAATATCCACTTAACGTATCAATGATTCGGTTTTATTTTCCTTCTATATTTGATTTCCATATCAAATTCACTAAGGAAACTAACCATCTTGCTTGTCTTTAATTTCACTTTGTTTGGGAAAAGGGATACTTATGATTTTTCATTAATAAAAATTTATTTCCTAACAGATAATATCTCCACATTTTTATTGTATTTATAACAACAGTCAATTCTAAATCATATATTGCATAATTTTGTTCATGTTTCTTCAAATTTCGAGACTCATAATCTATTACTACATTATCTTGCAACATTACTTCTCTCATCCCTTCTATACAAGTATTTAGTACACACGACAAAATCCTTAGTTGGATCATAAATTTTCAGTATAGGTGTAGTAATTAATTTATTTTCAATTGTTCCAAAATACCTTGACACTTAGCTTTCCATTCAAGTATACACTCCTTTTCTTTGCAATGTAGAAAATATTTCCACAATTTTATGGTATTGTCCGGAAATACCCATAAAAAAATCTTGGGTTTAAGTCCAAAGGGTAAAATTTCAACCTCATAATGTCCTTATCTAGTTTGGATGGTTGTCTTATGGGTGTATTCATCTTACTTTATCAATTAGATCATCTATTCTTGGAATAGGATACCGGTTCTAGATGGTTAACTTGTTTAACTTTCTGAAAAAATACACATACGGAAGGTGTCATCCTTCTTTTTGACAAACAACACTGGTGCTCCCCATGGAGACACACTTGGTTTAATGTAACCCTTGTCTAAGAACTTTTGTAATATAAGTTTCAATTCTAATATTCGAGGACTATTCATTCTATACATTAGTGAATTTCTTTTGGTATTACATCCCTAAATTTCTTGATTATAGGTAAGTCTTCAAAAGACAAATTTTCTGTTGACTGTCCCAATTCCTCAACCTAGATAGCATATGCTTGACAGCCTTTTCCTCAACCTAGACAAGATATACTTGACAACATTTTATTGTTGTATTTTTTAATTGTAATGCATAAATCTGCCTTGGTTTTCCATCAACTATTACAGATTTTCCTACAGCCTCATTGCAAGTCACTATTTTTTTTTTACTTAAGCAATTCACTATTGCTTCCTATTGTTCCAGCCAATCCATTCGAACTATAACATCATAAGATCCTAATGGAAGGATGTTTAATTGGTGCTCTATACCATATCCATTTAATTTTACATATATTTTGGTTAGTTTATGAGTGAATTTCCTCTTTGTTCCTCTAACTAACTGCACCAATCAAGAGAACTAAAATTTTTCTATTTTTAAACTACAATTTTCCACTATCTTACGGCTAATATAACTTAAAATTTCTATTGGATCAAGTAAAACAGACATAGGTTGGTCAGATATGATACCTTCAATTTCAATCATGGATGATTGATGTTTAGTTTTCTTGTCTTTGATATTTTTATGCTTGTTGTCGCCTTCCCCTTCTTCTGTTACTGCTAGTTTTTAAGTTGATTGATCCTACCTTTTTATTTGTTGGTAGCACAGTCGTGCTTTTCGAACAACCTCTATCATAGTTTTGGAATTTCCAATTTCAATTCTTTGTTTATATATGGTAGGAAATCCATTTAGAATTTGTATTAACTTGGCCTTTTATTCCCTACTATAAGGAAAGGCACATAACGAAGTAATTTTGTGAATTTAGTCACAATTTCATCGATAAGGAGTTGTCTCAGCCTTAGCTCATAATTTTTCCTTTGCTTTGATTCATGACCATTTTGCCTCTTCGGTTCATCAATAGACGATCGTATGCTAAGAATATAAATTCGTATACTATCACGCTCTCTTATTCATGTTTCAATTGTTGAGACATAACAAATAATTGAATATTCCATTTTATTGTGATATCTTACTAGAATTGAAATTTACAGTGTTTTGTGTGTTTTCATTCCGTTTTTGCATCTGAAAAATTTAAAATCTTATGTCTCAAAATTATTAATTGCTTCCTCACGATTATTCTGATATTTTCCTTTGCTAGTCATGTATAATTGTATGTTCTTCTCTACATGAGAGACAATTTGTTCTCAATTCAAACTTAACAAAAGTTGTCGTATTTAATTTAATTTCTAATATGCTATTATTTATAAACAATACATTGTCTCTGTGTATATAAGGAGCATGAAAATGTTGAGTTCTCTTATATAGGTATATTTTCCCTACATAAATTTTTTAGCAACACAATGAAATTATTTTCTCAATTATAATGAAATTCTAAAATTCCAGATTATAAATTCTCTATAAGTCAATTCATAGAATTGTAATTCATTCTCTCTCTCAATGGATTTGTGTATAGTTGGTTAGCCATATCCATCTAGCCAAAATTGGAATTTTCCCTTTCGAGAATCCCATTAATTTTTCATATCACAATTAACTCCCTTTAGAAAATAATTTACTCTGTCACTTAATTTTCAAAATTTTGTATTTATTTGCAATTTTTTCTGATTGTTAGATATACTTTTTATACTACTATAGCGGGATTTGTAATAACAACTCGCTTGCATAATATTGTTCAAACTTCACAAATATATAGACATTCGCTAGGTTATTCAAACACTGGTTTGAAATCCCTCTTCTGCTTTTAAGTACAGTTATTCTCCTCCTGTAAGTAATTATACACCTTAACCCATTATTTTTATTTAAATTCTATGAAAGTAACAATTTTTTTCTTTTATTTTCTCAGATGAATGTATTATATTCCGAATTAGTTCATCAATTCTGCCAACCTGTACCTCTCCTTATTCCACGTTTGGTATACATTCAGTTCTAAAATTATATAATAATTCATTTATTCTGTTGATTTTTCCAGCTCTACTTACAGTCCCCTATATTAAAGGCCCAAGGAGGAACTCCTAGAAATTAAAGAGATAATTACAGGTCTCCCCTCTCCCTATACATATTCTTTCATTTATTATGCAATTTTCAAAATTGAAATTCTAACTTTCACTGCATTTCTTGTTTCAGGTTTAACTTTATATCTTCTACAATTATTGTCTTTCTTGTGATCATTAGTCAGAGTGTATGACAGTCAATATCATATTGCTTCAGGTCAGTCATCAGAACAATGGAGACCTTTCCACCATCTATTCCAGTCTACATATTTTATTGTCATTAATTTTACATATTATTAGGATGATGACTCTGATGTAGATGTAACATCATTTGTAAAATTCACTTATAATTATTTTTGCATTGTTTCATCATGAATTCCACTGGAGGATTTTGAATAGACTTATATGTATCTGGAAGTTGGATAATATAGATCTCATTCTAATCTATATTATTTTATCACTTGTGTGTCTAAGGTTTTTTTCATGATTATAATTTTGCTATAATTTCCACTTTCAACATATATTCAATTCTGTTTTTCACTCCTATCTAAGATATGTATCAGCACATAATTAATTCAAATATGCATTTTAATATAGAATATCAATATAGAATATATCAAATAAATATTTTAATGAATGAAAACAAGATGTAACTATTTCTGATATGGATTTCACTATATAATATATCATCATTTTATATTCTTGTATTGTAACTTTTCACTATCATTTCATCCTCTAACTTGGATTTAGACAACAGATCTAGACGCTGGGAAAGAGTTTAGAGATTTTGTTTATTTGTCCCCTAATTCTAGCAAGTCTATGTAACAACACAGGAGACTTAACTATATTTATTCATAGTTAAGGTTCTATCAAATACAAATGGCAATTTAATTTCTGAAGAAAAAAAAACACTATACAATGCACATAATTTCTATGACTTTAATTTACATAACTCCCATTCAAAAATCATACCACAAAACTAAATTTTCTGAGTTCAAATGCATATTTATGATAAACTACTAACAATAGGCTAAATATGAATTTCTAATGGGCAGAAAATTTCCATAGAATGTACATACCATTATATGAAGACAATTTTCCTCCAAGCTTTGAGCTTATTCCACATCTCTCCCTCGAGTAGAGACCAGTTCTTCCTTATAGTAGACAACCCCCTTATCACACTAGGAATAGCTTATTTAAGCTTGATTTCCCTCGGCTTGTTTCCATAACAGCGTCCCACTATTTTGGGATGTTGTTTCCCTTAACCTAAGCTTTGCTTTTGTTTTTTCGACAAAGCTTCCTTTAAAACTGGCTTTTCCTTAACTCGGTTTTATTCTTAACTCTTCGCAGCAACTTTCCACTTTACTGATGATTTTATTAGATATTTTTCTCCCATCTAATAAAATATATTTTATTTTATTTTTCTCTAAGGATTTCTAAAGAATTTTGGGAAAGTATTGGGAATCTAGTCCATCCTAATGGATTTGAATTCCTAGTCTCAATTTACTCTATATTTATATATTAATATAATTTCCACATTTATATATTAATTTCAAAAATTAATATATCCATACATAATTTATTTATTAGGTATACTTGAGCTTTAGGTTTATCTACCATTTATAAAATGATGAAAATAGAGATATTACACAGTCCCCCTCTAAAAAAAACATTCTCCTCGGTGTTGCAGATATTTCCATTTATTAATTAAACAATGATGGATATTTTTCTTTCATCACATCTTCTCGCTCTCAATTATCTTCCTCAAATGCAAAGTGATTCCATTGAACTTTCACCCAAGGTATAGTTCTATTCTGAAGCATGGTTTCTTCCCACTCTAATATATGAAGTGGTTCTGGAAGAAAGTCCCTTTCTATTTCCACCTATATCATAGTTTAGTCAATCACATGAGTAGCTTCATGTACATATTTCTTCAACAATGAAACATGAAAAAAATTATGTAATTTAATATGACTAGGTAGATTCAATTTGTAATCCCACTCACTCCAACCCTCAAAGGTGCTATAGTATTGAACTGCTAACATAGCATAACTACCGACATGCAATGTACGTTTGCGAGGTTTAATCCTTAGATATACATGGCCTCCAACTTTGAATTCTCTATCAATTATTTTCTTATCTCCATAATTTTTTGACGAGATTGAGCTACTTTGATATTATACTAAATTCTTTTCACAATCTGTTCCACCTCATGTAGTTTTGTGTTGAAGGACCAATTTGTCCTTCTATTGACTCCAATAAATGGAGTGTGGCATTTTCTGCTATGCAATTTCTACTAATTGAAGAAAGTTTTTCCACCTAGTACTTCTATCCACTTATATGTGCCACATGTCTGCCAATATCTGATTTTTTCTCTCTATTTCTGAATTTGTTTGAGGATGGTAAGCTGTATTGAAGTTCAGCTTTGTTCCCATTTCTCTAAACAAGGTTTTCCGAAAGGCAGATGTAAATTTTCATATATATTATAGATGATCATTTTTGGGATTCCATGGAGTTTAAAAATTTCTTTCATGAATTCTTTAGCCACTTTTGTTGTGCCAATAATGGATTGTATAGGTAGCAAGTGTGCTACTTTAGTTAGAGTTTCCACTGACCCCATAATTGAGTCATGTTGGTACTTGGTACTGGGAAGTCCTAAAATCAAGTCCATTGATATCACTTCCTCCTTCCATTATGTAATAGGGAGCAGATTGAGTAGATTGGAAGGATACTGATATTTCTAATTTAACTTGTTGAAACTCCAACCACCTTGTCAAGAATGTAGCTACTTCCTTCTTCACTCCTGGCCAAAATATATTTTTCCTCAATGTTGTTATCATCTTTTGATAATCGGGATGACCTGCATAAGGCCTCTTATGATATTCATCTAATACTTCCTGTTTTAAAGTTGCTACAATAGGAATATGAAATATTTGTTTGTATTTGATCAGCCTTTGCTGATTTATAGTATATCCTGAAATTTCAGTGTGCTGTAATTTTTTCTGCTCTTCCACATATTGAAGATCTTGCGAAAATAATCCTTGAATTTGTTTGTCCCCATCAAACCGTACACTACTACTCGTATATTTCAATATTTGATGATAATATCTACTTAACGTATCAACAATTCGGTTTTCTTTTCATTTTATATTTGATTTCCATATCAAATTCACTGAGGAAACTAGCCGTCTTGCTTGTCTTTCATTTCACTTTGTTCAGGAAAAGGGATACTTGTGACCTGTTATTAATAAATCTTTCTTTCCTAACAGATAATCTCTCCACATTTTTAGTGTATTTATAACAACAGTCAATTCTAAATCATATACTGCATAATTTTGTTCATGTCTCTTCAAATTTTGAGACTCATTGTCTATTAATTCATTGTCTTGCAATAATACTTCTCTCATCCCTTCTATACAAGTATTCAGTACACAAAAAACTCCTTAGTTGGATCAGAATTTCTCAGTATAGGTGTAGTAATTAATTTATGTTTCAATTGTTCCAAAATATCTTGACACTTAGCTTTCCACCCAATTTTACACTCCCTTTCACTACAATAAAGAAAATCCTTCCACAATTTTATCGTATTATCTGACAATACCCATAAAAAAATCTTGGGTTTAAGTCCAAAGGGTAAAATTTCAACCTCATAATGTCCTTATCTAGTTTGTATGGTTATCTTATGGATGTCTTCATCTTACTTAATCAATTATATAATCTATTCTTGGAATAGAATATTGGTTTGCGATGGTTAACTTGTTTAATTGTCCGAAATCTATACACATACGGGAGGTGTCATCCTTCTTTTTGACAAACAACACTCGTTCTCCCCACGGAGACACACTTGGTTTAATGTAACCCTTTTCTAAGAACATTTGTAATTTAAGTTTCAGTTCTAATAGTTCAGGAGTATTCATTCTAAGTTTATGTTCTAATATTTTAGGAGTATTCATTCTATAAACCCCTCAATTTATTCTAGAATTACATCCCTAAATTTCTTGATTATAGGAAGTCTTCAACATACTCTTTTTCTGTTGACTGTCCCAATTCATCAACCTGGACAACCTTTTCCTCAACTTGGATAGCATATACTTGACATCATTTTCTTGCTGTCTTCTTTAATTGCAATTCATAAATTTGCCTTGGTTTTCCATTAACTATAACAAATTTTCCTACAACCTCAGTGCAAGTCACTAATTCTTTTTCTAAGAAATTCACTATTGATTTCTGTTGTTCCAGCCAATCCATTCCAGCTAGAAGATCATAAGATCCTAAATAAAGGATGTTTAATTGGAACTTTGTACCATATCCATTTCATTTTATAGATATCATGGTTAGTTTATGAGTGACTTTCATATTTTTTCCTATAACTAACTGCACTAGTAAAGAGTACTGAAATTGTTTATGTTTTTAAACTACATTTTTCCACTATATTAGGTTTGATATAACTTAAAATTGCTATTGGATCAATTAAAATAGACATAGGTTGGTCAAAGATGATACCTTCAATTTCAATCATCGATGATTGATGTTCAATTTTCCTTTCTTTGATCTTTTTGTGCTTGCTGTCGCCTTCCCATTTTTCTACTTCTGCTAGTTTTTCACGTCATTTATCCTACCTTTTTATTTGCTGGTAGCATAGTCGTGCTTTTCGAACAACCTCTTTCCTAGTTTTATAATTTTCAATTTTAATTCTTTCTTTATAGATGGTAGGCAATCCATTTAGAATTTGTTTTATCTTGCCCTTTTATGCCCTGTTGTAAGGAACATAATGAAGTAATTTTGTGAATTTAGTCACAATTTCATCAATAATGAGTTGTCTCATCCTTACCTCATAGTTTTTCCTTTGCTTTGTCATCATAATACATCTCACCAAGGTATCTAGATTTGAATTTCTCCTGAAATTATTCGTATGAAACAATTTTTTTATCAAGAAAGTGTATAATTTTGGTCTTTTCCACCAAATTCTGGCTTTACCTTGTAGCTGGTAAACCACCAATATTTATTTCAGATTACTTCTGTATGCATATACCTAGAATTATTTCACAATGTTCAGTAGCTAGGCTTCTGCATCCTCTTCCTTATCTCCATTAAATGTTAGAGACTTAATTTATTTTCAAAATTCTCCCTACAACTCCTTTTTATTTTTATCTTGAATTAGATTCTTCGCCACTCTCAGAGCTCTCTGAGTTGGGTTCTATTTCATTTTGTAGACTAGACTTGGAGGTTAATTCCCTTATCAACATCTCTTGCTTAGTACTGACCTGCAACAACTGTTCATTTCTAGTTCTTAGCTGAACCATTTCTCGCTGCAATATAATTTTCAGCGTTTGAGCATTTGGATCTAGTAGGACCCCTCCCCTTCCCAGTGCTACCTACAACTCTTCTCTGTAAATCATGACAACAAATATAACTTTTCTGCACTAAATTACGATACAAATATATCAATTAGTAATCATAATTAAAACTTTAAAATGAATTTGACGGTAGAAAATGTTTCCTTGTGTTGAGACCCTTAAGCCCAAAGTTTTAACATGGGCTCTGATATCACTTGTAGCAACTCTCACTACCACAATTTTTTTTTTATACTATATTTGGTCATCATACGTGTACATTTTTCTTCATAACCATTCGGTTTCTCCTGTTGTAACGATATTCATTATAATGTATGTCTTCAATTGTTTTCCTATCATAAGAATTTTTCCATTTGTTCCATTCCATAGAACTGGATCATATTCCTAAATCTTAAGGATTTCAATTATGTTACAATTACTTGTCCTAAACTCCTTTCATCATTTGTTTTACTCTACATTTACCCCACATGAATTTTTAAAATTTTTAACTTAGAGTTTAATTGAATTAACTATCTAATTCATCTACGCTTTCTTATGATTAGCATATTATTCCATATCCCTCTATACGAATTTCTTTATAGAAATTAACAACTTGTAACTTACCACTATATAATTTTATAAACTTAATATGATGCACTATAACTTGAAATGTAACCCTGAGTCACCATCATAGCATTATATTATCTTACCCTACAAGACCTACGAGTTCAACCTTTATTAACCAAACATATAGTTTGATTATGTTATCCTATTATCATACTATTTCATTACTCCAATGTGCATTAAGGTTTTAATTTATTTACACTTAATTTATTAGTGGTGCAATTAATTCAATTCCTATGGTATTCCACCCACAGGCTTTCGTACCCACATCACATTAACTCTTTAAATTATCATTACCTTATCTCTAGTATAGAATTTAATATTGGTACTATACATCACATGGATCCATGTGATTGGAATTAATCCTCCGAGACACCTGTACGTAGGAGATTCATTTTTGTCTGGACGGTGGGGATTTCATCCCTCAAACCCTAAGGTTTAGGACTAATCCCACATTTCGCATTCCACATTTCTTCTGGTTAGGCATCTTGTCGAATTTCTTCTAATGCAACCAGTGCACAGAGCTCTTGTAACTTCATGCATTTTCATGATAATTACCACTGAAATTGGAGGACATACTTACGTTTACTTTCGTAATGAATTTCCTCCTTCAATTTCATAACTGAAGGTAAAATTTCAGCCATAGTTCATCTTAGCTTCTGCAATGCTTCAGATCAAGGAATAGATGTCAAATAAGAGATTTCAGGTAACTCTACACCATACAATTTAATTGGCATCTCTAAATTTGGAATTGTTAATTAGATTTCGTCACTGCACTGTTATAATGCTTGAATTTATTTTAGTTAATTTAATTATATGTACAGGAATCTGTTCCTTATGGAAACCCCACATTGGTTACTCCTTACTCAATGCGTAGACTCTGACCTGGATGAGAATTGGGCTAAGGATTTATCATTGTTTCCTTCTCTCTCTTTTTTGAATGTTATTAATTATTGATGATTCAGCTCTGTCAACGAACGTATTAATTCGTTGTTATTAACGAATAGAATAGCGTTATGGGTTTTTTCAATGTCCCGTCAATTTCATTTCCACCGTTTTTATGACTGGGATTTTCCTAAGATAGGCACAAATTCCCAATTCGTTAGAATCCCATACTTCAATTACATTCCAAAACCCCAATTTTGAAGGTAATTGAATTATTGATTTTGAATTTGCTTAGGGAATTATTTTTTAGGATTATGAAAGAAAATCCTTTTTGTATTTTTACCCAATTTTGTTAACTCAACCGGCCCAGTATCCTCTCTGTGAAACCATCGTTCACTCTTCTTAAATTACGAGGAAGTTTTATGGGCTTTTGAGACATTCTATAATTTTCATTCCCAATCTTTAGAATTTCAATTTTGACTTCTTTAGAGACCTCACTCTCAACTAAATTTTATACCTCTGCTTTCGATTGTAATTGCATTGTCATTCATTTTAAATTATAGGTTGAGTTTCTTGTATTTATGGAGAATAGTCAGTTTTATTTCTATTCCCATTCCCATATTTCTCATGTAACTTTGAACATCGAAGGTCCCCATTTTTAATTCTTCAAGTTTACCTTTGGAATAAGTAAATTCCAATTCTCAGTTTTAAAATCCTTAATTTTTGTTTGGAACTTCTATCTGCTACTCATACACTTAACTTACTAATTCATGACCATTTTCCCTCTTCGGTTCATGACTAGACCATCGTATGCTAAGACTATAAATTGGTATACTAACACACTCTCTTATTCATGTTTCAATTTTTGAGACATAATATATAATTGAATATTCCATTTTATTGTGATATCTTACTGGAATTGAAATTTTACAGCATTTTGGGTATTTTCATTCCTTTTTCGCATCTGAAAATTTTAAAATCTTATGTCTCAAAATTAGTAATGGCTTCCTCGTGATTATTTTGATCTCTGCCTTTGCTAGTCATGTATAATTGTATGCTCTTCTCTGCATGAGAGACAATTTGTTCTCAATTTGAACTTAACAAAGGTTCCCGTATTTAATTTATTTTCTAATAGGCTATTGTTTATAAGAAATACAATGTCTTTGTGTATATAAGGAGCATGAAAATGCTGAGTGTTCTTATATAGGTATATTTTCCCTACATAAACTTTTTAACAACACAGTGAAATTATTTTCTCAATTATAATGAAATTCTAAAATTCCAAATTATAAATTCTCTATAAGTCAATTCATAAAATTGTAATTCATTCTCTCTCTCAATGAATTTCTATATAGTCGGTTAGCCATATCCATGTAGCCAAAATTGGGATTTCCCCCTTCCAGAATCCCATTAAATTGTCATATCACAATTAATTCCTTTTAGAGAATAATTTACTACGTCACTTAATTTCCAGGATTTTGTATTTATTTGCAATTTGTTCTGATTGTTAAATATATTTTTTATACCACTACTCTAGTGGTATTTGTAATAAAAATTCACTTGCAGAATATTGTTCAAACTTGAAAAATATACATATATTTTTCATTTTATTCAAACACCGGTTTGAAATCTCTCTTCTACTTTGAAGTATAGTTATTCTCCTCCTATAAGTAATTATATATCTTATCCCACTATTTTCATTTAAATGGTACGAAAATAACAATTTGTTTTCTTTTCTTTTCTTAGCTAAGTGTACTATATTCAGAATTAGTTCGTCGATTCTGCAAACATGTACCTCTACTTCTTCCAGGCTTGTTATACATTCAATTCTTAAATTATATAATAATTCATTTATTCTGTTGATTTCTCCAGCTTTACTTACAGTACTCTTTACTGTAGGTGCAAGGATTAAATCTTAGAAATTAAAGAGATAATTACAAGTATCTCCTTTCCCTATACATACTCTTTAATTTGTTATGCAATCTTCGGAATTGAAATTCTAACTTTCACCACATTGCTTGTTTCAGGTTTAACTTGCTATCTTCTGCAATTATTGTCTTTCTTGCGATCATTAGTCAGAGTGTCTAACAGTCAATGTCATAATGTTTTAGGTCGGTCATGAGAACAATGGAGACCCTTCCACCATCTGTTTCACTTTGCATATTTTATTTTCATTAATTGTACATATTATTAGGATGATGACTCTGATATAGTTGTAACATCATTCTGTATAATTCACTTATAATTTTTTTTTCATTGTTTCATCCTCAATTCCGCTGGAGGATTTTGAATAGACTTATATGTATATGGAAGTTGGATAATATAGATCTCATTCTAATCTATATTATTTTATCACATGTGTGGCTAATTTTTTTTTCATGATTATTAGTTTGCTATAATTTCCACATACAACATATTTTTTATTCCGTTTTTCATTACTATCTGAGATATATATCAAAAGAGAATTAATTCAGATATGTATCTTAATATATAATATCAATACAGAATATATTAGATAAATATTTTAATGAATGACAACATGATGGAGCTATTTATGATATGGATTTCATTGTAATGTATCAGTATTTTATATAATTGTATTGTAAGTTTTCAATTTCATTCCATCCTCTAACTTGGATTTAAACAACAGATTTATACCATGGGAAAAGGTTTAGAGATTCTGTTTGTTTTTCCCCTAATCATACCAAGTCTATATAACAATGTTACCAAGATTAATCCCTCTCGCGAAAAAGAGCTATCTGCTTAGTACTCCAACACGTAACTAGAAACAGAGATCCATAGAATATCTCTTTTTCTAGATTATTTGTATTTTAGACTATTACAACCATGAAATAAAGAGGAAATTCTCCTACCTTTCAATCGATACGTCCGATGAAGTCTTTTTCCTTTCTCTCCAAAGCAGTTCTTCAGTGATGAGAAGAATCTGTAATCACATATAAGACAAATGATCAAAGAACTTTCACTATATATTAATAATAAATACTAATCCAACTTAGTGATCAAGGAATCTAAGTATTGACATTATTTCCATGAATTCATAAGCAAGATAATGAGAAAAATAGATCCATATGTATTATCATAAATTAATAACAGAAATATTACAACCAGATGCCTTGATGTTGTACAGATTTCTCCTCTGTGTCTAAGCAATCATTTTCCTTCAGTCTGATAAGCCTTCCTCTTTAGAATGACTAGCATGAATTCATGGGCACAAAGGTGTGATCTTCAATGTGTGAGCAACAACTTACTAGCAAAGAAACTATGAACTCTATGAACTTTATCCAACTTAGAATCTATACAAATTAGTATCTATTCACATTGGTATCTACCCTTCAACCTGAAACTTCAACTCAATTTATATAGAGATTGATGTAGTTCCAGATCCATTAAAAGAGGGATGGGTTCCTCCCATGAAGGGATTTGAGTTCCTTGGACCAATGGATGGGATCCATGAGTAAAGGGATAAAGCTCGAACTAGAGTGAATATAGAGGCTTCCAGTTGGGAGAATATTCATCCAACTAAGCCTCTAGAAGTTACTTTCTGTTTTTACTTGCCTTTCATGGGGGTGCACATGTTTTAGTGGTGAACAGAGAGGTAGTCACCGCGAATAATGGAAGAACCATCAACGCATGTGCAGGAAAAGGCTATAAAAGCTGCGCAGGTAATATTTCATGGGTTTTACAGAGAGTTTCTCCAATTTCCAAGACTTGATTCAAGAACATGAGTGTTTTTTACTTCTAAGGAAAAATTATATGGATGGTGATAGACCCATATGGACAGTCAATTGTCATGGTTAAAAAATGACGTGTAACAGATTGCCCCCCTAAAGTGCGAAGTCAAAGAAATTTTTTCTAAAGAGTGAAGCGCTTTATCATTCCAAGGATTGGATTGGAGACACCGGTCAAAAACCTGTAAAAACATTCAATGCAAATATATATCATCACTTAGGTAGGAATTCTCGTACTCATAACAAAACTAACTAATCATTTTGGTACATATATGATTTCAGTATTACACCAAAAAGTGGACACAGTATGGGCGTAGCCATCTGTCACAACAAGTCTACTATATTATGAATACATAACTCCTCACAGTCTGGATGGTGGAAACTAGATCCAGGGTCTTGATATCTTCTTCTTGAACTAGTATGAGTCTATCCATGCGATTGATTGTGTCGAAGTCGAACATGGTAGAAACCACTTGATTACCGTTCAATGATGAGAACCAAAAATAAGCTTAAGAGAAACCACTAATAATGAAAATGGATCTCAAAGTAATTCAACACAATATATGAATTTTGAATGAATGATTTACAGTCGAACACTCATAGAATCATTCGATTGAAGGTCAATGATGAGAACCTATCGTCGAAGGCAAGAAACCTGCCATTAGGGCATGCAGATTCCAAGGTACTGATAGGATTCTTAATCAACTTAATAATAATGAGTTGATGCCAATATAAAGTGATTCATCGCAGGAAAGCCTACAACACAAAACCATTAGATCAATTTTTTAAGAAATGATTTGAAAGCACTGACTCAGGGAGATCAACATGAATGGAGACAAATGTTTGCAATGAATGGTAAATTGAACTTTCTCTTGAACACATAATGACATTGTAAATGGCTTGGTAGCATTTGACTCAAATATAATACCCAGAAACCAACTGAATACTTTCAATGTGGTTTGATAAACTGTAAGACAAAGGATTTCCCAACCCAGGTACAAGTGTGAAAAAGGGTCGTGTTCAAGAGTGAAATGTTGCTTTCTAAAACAAGGACGATGAATGGATTATTTTTCTCATTTTTTCCCCCATCATTACTGCAAGTACCTCTTTATTTTTTTCAAGCTTGAGGAGGATAAAATATGCTTGTTGTGTAAGCTCATCCTTCGGATGAGTCCATCTTAGTGTTAAAAATGAATCCTAAGAAGGAGTGGTTAAGTCCTGTTGTGATCGACATGTCATGTATTGTTTAATTTTAATGAGTCTAACATAGGATTAACTCAGTGTTTTTTACTTTTAAGGAGTGAGAAAGAAAACATAAGAAAACTCCATAGTGTTCTTTTTCATAAATTTAGTCCCTCAAGCCTGAAAAAGGATAAAATAGTGTAGGAGGAAACTCTATTGACCATGCTTAGTCAACGTATACCTTTTTCATAAATAGTCCAGCTCAGTCCGGAAAAGGGGTAAACATATACTGGATGGACGATTGTTCCTTTACTTTAACCAGTTCAAATAGTCAAGTACTGATCGATATTTTCTGGTTAGGGAGTCTGAAACAGCTTAAAAGAGGACTCCAGGGTTTTGCTTTTTCGTATTTTTATAGAGTCTGAAAAAATGATAAAAGTCTACTCCATGTCAAAATGATTATTTCCAAAAATAACATGTTTCCTGCAAAAAAAATCAAAAGGTGACGAAAATCTGCTCTCAAGATAGGAAAAACCTTTTGATTTGACTTCTAAAGTAAAAATAAATAAAATAATATTATTTTATTCATTTAAAACTACAAAAAGAATTTTAAACAAACCATTTTCACGTTTTAGTTTTCAGAGCAGAGCAGAAAGAGTTTTTTCCCTAAATATTTCCGAGTTGATATCAGGAGAACCAACCAACCATTTTAAGAATCGTCTGTGCTAGGTATTCCACATCATCATTATCTTTGTTTCATCCATTTAGTTTTTAATTAAAAATTTTTAGGGAATCTTTTATGGGGAAACAATGTTTTAAAATCTGCCCTCGAGGGTGCACAGGTTTTTGTGGAGAAAACCGCGCACCCCAATGATTTTTTAATAGAAATATTGTTGGGATGTTGTGGGTTTTATGTGTAGCTTGTGTGCAAAAATGAATTGTGTACACACAGAACCTGCACAAAGCACTGTGGAATTTTGAAAAACATGTTCCTCTCGACAAAAGTGGCTAAAAATTCTCCCAACTGATTTCTAATGATTAAATTGATGGTTTGTAGATTATCAATATTGTTATAATGGCGAGAAAGAGAGCATGAACTTTTACATAATGAAGCCATGGATGATTCAACAAAAATTCACACATTTAAAAATTGTGGCTTGTATAAGTTCTGGGCAATTCAAGGTATGAAAGCATGTGTTGAGCTAATGACCTAGCTAGTGAATTCTTTGGATGTTCAAGATCAATGTTTCACCATTGGAGACCATAGGCTTCTGATCGAGCTAGAGGATAACTATTTCCTCACTGGATTACCTCGTAGAGGGAGGGGCATTTCCTTGTTTGGGACAAGACTAGGTGGTCTTCCCACTACTTCTTACATGGCTCAATATTGTAGCCGATATTTAGAGTTGAAGGATGGTTGCATTGATATCAAAATTATTGTGCGACTAGACCTCAAGATAATTGCATTCACTGTTACCAGGTTGTGTGGGAGTGCAGCTCCGAATGTGGCTACCAAAGCACAAATTTAGACTACAGTTGAATGTTTCGGAGGAAACATTTTCAACTGGAGTGAAGGAGTGTTGGCTAACATGAAGGTCCAACTTACGAGAGCTAAGAATTGGAAGTTGAAAAACTTTGGGTATGGGGCCATTCTTGTGTCTTTCTCTTTGGAGAGGATCCCACTCCTCGTACCTCAGCAGTCTCTAGTGGATCCCACGGGACCTCAGGAACCACGTATGTTGCATTAGGTAGCATTGATGGCTCACCATAGTGGCGATGGTGGTGTAGTGGTTCGCTTTACTCCTCAGTAATTTATATGGCTTAGGAACCAAATCTTAATGATTGAAGATTTTCCTTATGCATGGATGGATTTTAGAGGTGATCCCCGCACATCACTTCCATGAGGGGCACAATGGGATGCATCAAGTAAGAAAATAATTTTGAAGTTCTTTATGTTATTTTTATTTGATTTTTTATCGTCCAATACTGATAAAAAATTTGAATGCAAATGTCAGACCAACATGACCAGCAGTGCTTCATCGCTTTGGTATCCGAGAACCACAACCTATAGCAGGCCCACCATAGAACGATGTGCCAAAAATCCTTGCAGAGCTGGAGCACAACCTAGAGAGGTTGGCTATTCATGTTCCAGAGACGGAGACATATGACATACCTCTCACACTTAAAAGACATGTGACTGGTGTCCCAAGCCCGTTTAGGAGATTTATGTGCAAGGCGGCATGTGCCATAGTGTGCTATCATGATTATCATCATGGATAGCTGATGGCTGATCTAGATTGACATTTTTTTTTTGTATCAGTATATTTTAGATCATAAGGTGTTTGAAACCTATGATCATAGACATTGTAATATTTTTTGACACACAACTATTTAACCTAATGCTATTACTACTATCAATCTTTGAGTATATTGTGGAATGTGGATTAAATATTTTTTTGTTTTACTTTTAATGTTGTAGATGTCTATTTAAAACTCGATTAGCTAATGCATCATCCAATTTGTTTAAATGTCTTAAAATGTGTTGATATTCGATATAATCAAATTGCATTTCCAAGAGACGAACCCAAAAAAAATTCGTAACAAAGTTGGATTTCTGATAGCGTAAACACCATTTCAATGCAATACTAGATTTCTGATAGCATAAACACCTTTTAAATGTAATACAATGAGTTGCGAATCTAACCTAACAATTAAACATCGAATACCAAATTTGATGGCATCAGATAATAGCTCAATGACTACACTATATTCTGCAATATTTTTTCATTGTTTGACCAAATCATATCCCATGGATAGATACTAACTAATCTGTGGGTGAATATATAACCCAAGCCACCGAAGATATGTTTTGTGTACTATGACAGACACCGTCAGCAAAACCAATGTAAGTTTGAAGGAATGTCTATATCTGCAATGTCACGAGTAATCAAGATAAGCACAGAATGTAGAAAAGGTTGTCAAACAAAAATAACTAATCCTATAGCACACTTATCTAATCTAAGGCACACTGCTCTAACTAATGTACAAGGAGGATGTTCACACGATTCATGTATAATATCTCTTGAGATAAAGACAATATCTAGGTTTATCTAAAGAGACGTTGTCATAATCAATTAATTCATAGGCTCCTTTTGCAAGCATGTGCTTAAAAATATAGGGACCATGCCACATTGGTTCGAATTTACCAACGCCTAGTTTTTCGTGAACTTGATCATATAATAGAACTAGGTCACCTTCTGAATACATGCGAGGGTTAACACTTTGATCATACTGAGATTTAACATGTTTTTTATGAGCATCGGCAGCTAATGCAACAGTGCGATGAGTCTCATCTAACTGTGCTAGGTATAGAAAGTGTTTCTCCTCTTCAAAGGTAGTTGCTAATAATTCAATGGCTAATTTGAGTGACGATATTTCACATTCAATGGGTAGAATAGCTTCTAAACCATAAAAAGGCTGAAAAGGAGTGAACCTTGTGGCAATTTTTGCATAGGTACAGTATGCCCATAATGTCAAAAAAAACATGATATGCGAATTAGATTTATGAGTTCTAACTATCTGTTTAATCATATTGGTTAAAACCTTGTTGATGGCTTCAACTTGACCATTAGTCTTTGGGTAATATGTTGTAGAATTGTCGTGGTGTAGGCCATGTTGATCAGAAAGTTCGGTCATCATAATATTTCGAAAATATCTTACATGGTCCATAACGATAGCTTGAGGGACACCGAACTGAGCAATCGCATGATTGAATATCAAAATTGTTGCAGTTTTTCCATCAGCCATGAATGTAGGCATCACCTCGACCCATTTGGTAAAGTAACTACGGCGAGAATTATATACCCATGCCCCTTGGCCGAGTGAGGGTTACATGTGATGAAATGGATGCCTCATTTGGCGAAAGGACCGATAGAAATGATTGGGTGAAGAGGAGTAGGAGGTGCACACATCTTTCAATAGAAAATCTGGAAATTGTGGAATTTTCTAATTGTAAGAATACAGTCTTTGAATAAAGACATCCATAAATAGCTAGTGCGCAATATATTTTGGGTTGTGGCATGCCGAGACATATGACCACTGCACCCTCCAGAATGGAAATCATTCAAACCCCTTTCGGCTTCATCATGATTTATACAACATCAGAAAACAGAATCAACATCATGACAATAAAGAGTGTCACCAACAATATTGTATTGCTAAGATTGGTATCAAATTATGTGTCAATCTGATCGTGAAAGCTCTGGTGGAAAGGTTTGAGTCTGGACATATATAATAATATCCCCAAACCAGGGATCTAAAGCACTGATTAGAAACAGACATTCATGAGCGAGAGGATTTTCTACCACCGTTTCAGACCCAGTTTTAGGAAAATCACACATAATTTTGGCAAATACCAGTGATTTCTTAGAATTGGATTTCTCGAACTCCAAATCAAATTCTTGCAGGATAACAATCCATTTGGAGTATTTGCCTCCGAGCAATTATTTCATCAAAATATGCAACATCAAATTGCAATTAGATATCACTGTTGTTTTGTGTAACAATATGTAATGACAAACAAAATGGATTTGCACAAATAATATAATCTTTAGAATAATTTCATTAAATGTAAAGAGAAAAATATGATCATGATAATAACTTCATTAAATGTAAAGAGAAAAGTATAGTCTCCAAAATGGATGGTAAACTTAAATAAGAAAAATTTCTCAACCAAACAAATTAGACTTACGAAAATAGATAATAAAGTTAAGAGAAAATCTCCTTAATACTAAGTGAATTCTATTAAAATCCCCTTAATGTTTGTTTAAATTTTAAAACCTCTAGCTTTGTTATCTTATATTCCTTTTACCTCTCATTTATTTTACTGTTATTTGTTGCAATATAATAACTGCTTTAAAATTAATTATTAGAATTATATTGTATATTAAAATTATTTTAAAAATAATATAAATACATATCAATCAATCATTTGAGTGAATTCATGTTTTAGTATAAGTTTCTTTCTTTCTATTTTTATTTTCCTGGAAAACAACTAAAAACAATATAATACTTTTAGCAAGTGATGATGATGTAAAACACTTAATACACTAATCTTTAAATTCATTTTAAATAATAATAAAATTACATTTTAAATTAGTGAACCTCTAAAGAAATATGACTAATCAAAAATTAAAAATTCATTTGCACTTATTTAGTGCTTTAAATAAATTAAAAATTGTGAACTTAATTAATGAAAAACCTGGGTCGAGTGGTTTCCGAAGCATCATCCTTCTCTTATATATGGGAGAAAATGTGAATCTCAGTTACATCAATTAATTAAAAGGACGGAATGATTTTAGTCCCACTAGTAAATAATTCAATATTTATATTACACGTTTCAGTGATAACTCTTATTATGAGTTTTCTATATTTGTTTTCCTTGTATATGGACTAAACGCAGCGGCTATCTTCATTTAAACTTTCAATAAATTTGCTTTCCCTAATAAATTGTTAAACTCAATTTTGAATTGCACTGTGAAGAAACTGATACAAGGGTTGTGGCATAGATTCAATTTTGACATAGAATCAATTTTGAAGCTATACCACTGTTGACAGGCAAGTTCCTTCAGTTCAAACTTGAAATTGACAAGTGCTGTAATTTACACTGCTGGAATTGTTATTTATTTCTACAAAATTGAACCAAAGGTGCACTTAATAACATTCTGAGTTTTGGGAGAGAAAAGTGTCGTGAAATCAATAATTTTTTTTATATAAAATTATTATGTAATAATCAGCGTATTTTATCTATGTGTTTTTAATTAGTCAATGTGATTTATCATTAAGATGATAAATCATATTGGTGGGTTAGAAATTACAAAATAGGTTCATATATATATAATTGTAATCTAAAATTTATATATACATTTTATAAATCACAAAATCAAATTTCTAATTTTTTTCTGAATAGATTTCTATTTTTTTTTTCCTTTTCTAAGTCAATGAATATGAACCACAAACCCATGAAAGGAAATCACATGAAGATAACCATGGAAGAATCAATCAGATATAATTAGTCGTTACTCGTTGTCTTCGTCTGTCACATCAACACGACAGACCTCATATTTGATCTTTTTCGCTCCTGAACTTTTCTAAATGGTTCCAAAGGAAATACATTCGGATTATTCATCAGAATATGTGCTGCATCTCCGCTTTCCCACAACCCTCGATCCTATAATACACGTACCATCCAAGGAGTTATAGAATGTGCAAGAATGCAAGCTCTCAATCTTTGTGAAATAAGATTTTAATAGAGTAAAGTTTCTAGTCGTACCAGATATTTTTCCTTGTACCTGAAGTATCTGCGTACAGGAAACTCGTGCGATATAGGTTTTTTTTTTACATATTTTAGTTTTTGTTTTCTTTCCTTTGTCGGCCTATTTCTCTTTTTCACTCTTCTTCTTTCTTCTATTTTGATTAATCTTTCTTCTTTCATATTTTGCATTGTTTCTATTTTAATACCTTTATTTGATTAAGTAAATTACCCCTCTTTATTTATAAATTATCATTCTTTACCTTATCTAATTTTATTGTATCAATCTTATTCTTCAATAAAAATTAAAAATAAAATAAAATAAAATAAATAAATTTTAATTTCATATTTAATCCAAAATTGAATTTTTCTCTTTCTTCAAATTAATATAACTTTAAGATAAATTAAATTCTAATTTAATATACAATTTTTACATTATTTCAAATCTCTAATTTGACTTAATTGATTTACCCAATTTAATTTCAAATTATAATTATCTTCATCTCATTTATTTTTAATCTTATTAAATGAATTTATATTAATTTATAATAGTTAAAATATACTTTAATATAATATGCCCATTTTTAAAATGGCTAATTCAAATTTAATAAAAAATTAAATTCATTTAATTAGTTTAATAGTTATTCTTCAACAATTTAATTTAATTTAATTATTTTAATCATTTTGAATTTCACATTAAGGCTAATTTTAACTTTCATCTATTTAGTTGAATTTTTAATTCTCTCATATATATTTTCAAGTCTACACTCTTCCTACATTACATTAAGCTTCTTCCTCTTAAGATCGCTGAAGTGTTCACCCGCAACATCGGGCTCTTCAATCATATCACAGAGTACTCCAGAAGTTCTAACATACAATATTTTTTTGGGTATAGTTTAATTTATAGATGATTTAATTTACTAAAATCTAAAATTAAAATGAGATAATACAATTTCAAGATTTTTTTTGTTTTTTAAAATACATTTTTGAATGTATAAATAGATTCATCACCATAAAAACACTTGGATTCCAATTATGTAGATTAAACAATTTAAACTTATGATTTTAAAAATTTCTATGAAATTTTGATTAAAATTAATCATGTAGAATTCTTTGAATAATAATCACATTCAAACAAACATTGTCTAGGCGTTTCGAACCAACCAATGTGATTTATCATCAAAACCAAGTTGAAAAAAAAAAATCATACAATACCTTATTTTATGTATTTATTTACATATATTAATCTATCACTTTCTAATAAAGAAAACCATTAAAATACTCCAATTAGAATATAAGACTTAAATGTGTAATTTCAAAAAATATGTTCCAAATTGTCAACGAACTTGACTAAAAATTATGTCCGGGAAAACGCCAAAACGTCTAACGGATAGAGCACGGCACGGGTAAAGAAAACGAAATTACTTTTAACAATCGTCGGGTGTCGTGTTGGAAACAGGACAGGTGACTAAACCTATCCAACAGTCAAAAAGATTTCGCTCCGCCTCGCGATGGGTGTGGTTTCTCCAAATCTTCTGCCATTTGCCTTCGTAGAGTCGTCGTCGTATATATTTTCTTGTGATCATGGAAAGCGAGACATGTGGTAGCCTTGCTTATCCTCCACGACAATTTCTTACTCTAAACCTATACAATTGATGTAATATGTTTGAAAAAATTCTCTATTCATTTGATATATATATATATAATATTTAAAGAAGGCATGAAATTATATAATTTAAATAAAGTTGGTTTACCAATATAATTTTAATAATGAAAATAATTATTTTAAATAAATTTTATATAATTAAATTTAATAATAATTATTTAAAATCTAAATTTTAAAATATTAAAAAAATCCAAAATAAATGAAAAAATATCATTTACATTTTTTTTCTAAATAAATCAAATTTGGAGATAATTATTTATAATTATTTAATATTTAAATATATCATATTTTAGCTTTTCTAATATTTAAAAATATAATATTTTGATTGAAATATAAAATTTACATTAAATCAAAGTTGTGTGGGAGTCTTCTTTATCCATTTATAATTATCAAAATTATAATATGAAATTAATTTATTATTATAATTATTATTATTATTTTCAAGTAAAAATTGTAATTTTTATTATGTAAAAAATTAAAAATTACATGTTGTACAAGGTTCAAGAACATATGTTGTAATTAGTGGCCTTTCCACATGCTGTAATATTGTTTATAATAGATTTCCATATGAAAAATGGATAATATACTATGTCAAAAATAAATATCAACATATACATGTATCTATATCATCAAACAAAAATACAAAAATCAAATCATCATCTCCATCAAAGGATTATAAAGATCATGGACGCACTTCCTCCTGTGATTGCTGCTCTACGAAAGGCTTGTGAAAGAACTGATAGAAGTCATGATCTTTATAACCAGTATAGAAGTCATGCCCTAAATCATCCTATAACCAGTAGGCTGCTATGCAACCTCCTTGGATAGGAGATCGGAAAGTTGGTTCCTTTCCCTGTAGCTATGACGAAATGATATATAGTCAAAATGAGCTTTTAAAGAAATCACCTCATCCAACAAGTTCCTGATTGTGTACACGTGACATACAGATGGAAGATTGAACTAGTTAATGATAAGTTTTGAGTCACTAAATATATGAAGGTGATGGCATCCTTTCTCAAGGGCGAATAAGAGGAGATGTCTGAGAATGTTTAATTTTGAAAATTTATTGGTGCCTCTCCCAAAACCCATCCTCATCTTATAGAAATGTTCATCACTGTGATAGAAAACAACACCATCACCACATCCATTCTATTGCGCAAATCCGTCAAAGCAGGCCGAGGGGAAAGATTTTTCAATAGTTTCAACCACAATATTCCTATGCTGAGTCTAAGGGTTGTCATCTAGAACCATGTTGTATATAGAAAATATGTGGGCAACAGATAAGATCTAGTTCGGCTCCTTTCCTTGAAAAATGGAATTATTCCTACCGATCCATATGCTCCAGCAAAGTATAAGAGGCAGGTTGTAGAGTTCTGGAGGGTGGGCTTGGTTCCACCAAGATTCCCAAGTAGCATGAAGGGAAACTCCCGACCACCTCAAGTTGATGTCCAATGATTGGTAAAGAAGATTCTAGATTTTGGATGTTGCAGAATAGTGAAGAAATAAATGACCTATAGATTCTCCATTACATTTACACATGATGCACCAGGAGGGTCCCTCGAAAGATCTGCGTTGTAGGTTATCACTAGTCGGGGATTTGTTATGCAATAAGCACCACATAAAAAACTTATATTTGGGAGGGCCTCTTAGTTTGCATAAAGAGCGCCACCACCATTCAGAATTATGTGACTCATGGTGAGGAAAGATGTACGGGTATCCATATTTGGGGGAATAATAGCCCTGTTTTGATATAACCCAGATTAGCTCATCATCCCTATCCTATAGCTTTATGAAATTTTCCGAGAGAGAGTTTGTATAGTTGGTTCACTCCTGTTGCCACAAAGCAGGGATCCTAATATTTTGTGCATACTTCCAGACTTGTCCAAATAATGAGGAATTGACTCGATCAAATCTGCAATTTGATTGATTCTTTATTTCAATCGAATCTAGATGATGAATGAGTTATGGGGGTACCATGTGAGAATTTCCAAACCCAAACCAGGCATCTAAACCAATATGAACCTTTTCACCCAATCTTATTCTGCAAGCAAGACCTAATTGAATGTTTTCAATGGAATTCAAAAATTCTCTCCAAATTGTTGAAATGTTATGCCTATTCCAGCTGGGTCTTTTGATCCACTCAAGGATATTCTGAGGACTAATGTATTTCCGAACAACTATCTCTGTCCAAATTTTATTTCAGGAAATGACTTTCCAACCTAATTTAGATGTGAGGGATTTAGAGAAGCAAACTATTTTTTTCATCCCCCAACCTCCCCATTTCTTAGGCAGAGAAATATGGTCCCATCTAACCCAAGCGAAGGTCCTACCTACCTTGTTTCCATGCCAGATAAATCTACAACATAACTATTGGATTCTAGCTAATATGCCTTTTGGGATGTATACCAGGGACATCCAATATACAGGGATGGATTCTAGGACCGATTTCATTAGAACTAGATGCCCTGCTCGAGATAACCATCGATTGTGCTAGATGTTTACTATTTTTTCCACTGTATCCACCACCCACATCCAGTCATCAATTTTGTAGGTGTTGGGCTTGAGTCGAATTCCTAGATTTTTAAGACGTTCCTCAAACGAAAGGATTCCATATGGAAATCTTTGCATGGCATAATCGATTTCATATTGTAAGCAAAACAAAGCTGTTAGAGTAGAATTTTCTTGGTTTCTTACCATACCTGTGGATTTACAGAATAACTTAAAAGTAACATTGACAAATGTAGAATCACTAATTGATCCATTCAAATAGATCAAAACATCATCCAAAAAAATTAAATGAGACAATATGACATTGTCTACAATTTTGAAACTTTTAACTCACCCCTGGTTATTTTCTTCTATGATCAATCGACTCATGCCTTTGATGATCAATAGGAACAATAACGAAGATAATGGACAACCCTGTTGGAGTCCATGCTCTGCATGAAAGAAATTAGAGGTTGATCCAGTGATGAAAATATTGTATGATGCGGAGGAGATGCAACACATAATCTAGTTTATGAAATCATGAGGGAAGCTTGGGTGATTTAATAACATCTGTAGGTATAGCCAGTTGGTCCTATCGAAAACCTTAGTTATATCAATTTTAAGGATCATGCCCTTAAGATTCTTGATTTTCATTGAGTGTAGATCTTCTTGAGCTATACCAATCACTTCATGGATCTGGCGATTGTCTAAAAATGAAAAAATTTCCTGGGATATATGCTAAGATAGGATAGGCTTAATGTAATTGGCGATGATTTTTGCGTTAATCTTGTAGAAACAACTATAGAGAGAGATAGGTCTGAAGTCATTAAAATAGAAAGGTTTATCAGATTTGGGAATCAAGGCTATAAATGTGGCTTTGAACGAGTCATATGTTCATCCTTTTTTCCCAAATTCTTCTATAATCCTAAGTAGGTATTGACCCAACAAGTAAAAGAAGGCAAGATAAACTTCCACTGGCCACCCATACGGGTCGCAATTCTTGTCTTAATTGAACCATTTCAGTACAGCCTCCAGTTCCCCCATTTATACTAGACCATTTAGATCCTGTACCATCTCCTCGTCTACAAATATGGGGAAAAGTATAGCGACTTTTATAATTTTCGCAAGTGATTCCTCCTGGGGTGCTTTGAACAATTGTTCGAAATGAGAAATACTCAGATTTGCTAATTTCTTGAAATAATGAGCATAATGTCCTCCTCCGTCTTCCAAAGACAAAATATTATTACAAGCCTTCCAACCTTTTGTAAACTACTAAAATAATTTTGTATTATCATTTCCATCCTGGAGCTAGATAGCCCTACAATTAAGCCTCCAAGATTCTTCCCTTTCCTTTAATATTCTGAGTCTTTTTTATTTGAGTTTAATAAATTGAAGTTTGCCTTCAATAGATATGAACCCTCCAATATCTAGTTCTTCTAGCCTAGATAAATTGACTTCAATATTCCCGAGCAATTCTTTTTCCTTATTTATCTTATCCTTGGCCCACTCTATCGTCCTCTTCTTTAGGTGATTAATATTCCCAACGAAAATATAAAATGTTGATTTTCCTTCTCTCAATGATTACACTTACCATGACTCTTTTATAATGCAATGAAAATATTCATCCCTTAACCAACACGAGTTAAATTTGAAGGGGGCCTTTGGTTGTGGGGAAGCACTAGAGATATCTAAATATATTAAGGAATGATCTGATATTCCAGCCGAGGCGATCCATTGCCTGATAATAACAAATTTTTCCATGAGAGTCTCCTTGATGAGGAGTCTATCAAGCCGCCTAACGAGCATGACATCTCCAGTTATTCGATTTATCCATGTTGGTTTGAGGCGCACCACGGGAATATCAATGAGATTGTTTTTCTCCATCATTTGAGAAAAGAAATATGAAAAGGAGTCTATGTGAGCATGACATCCCTAGGATTTAACATTTCCTACTCAGAATTTTAAGTCTCTTCCCAGAATAATATTGTCCACCAACATGAACGAAGATTTCATGAGAGACTCCCAGTATTCCATAAGATTGGAACAAGGTCCATAAACATTAACTGATTTGAGATCCATCCGTAATTCTTCTGAAAATACATCTGCCATCAAAACACCTTCCCTTCCCCAAATATTTAAAATCTTCATCAATTTTCCATCAATACCAATCGCCAATCCACCTGATATACCTTGAACATCAAGGGCATGGAAAATCCATCCTGGTTGCATAAATTCAATGAGTGAACATATATGGGAACCACTCCCGATTGTCTCTTGTGGAAACATCACATCGACCTTCTCTAATTCTAAAAGTCTCCTAAGGAATAGTTTCTTAGTAGGGCTGGAAAACTATCAACAATTAAATGAAATGCACTTCACTAGGAGAATGGTTACGAGTTTCTTCTTTCTCTAAGAACCTCTTCAAGTGATACATACTTTCCTTCTGCAACGTCCATACTGGCCTTATGGATGGCCTTCAAGATGAAATACTGCCTTCCTCAGGAGGCTTTGGGATGTTTTGTAGGGGACAAGAACCAGTGACCTCTCCCTATTGCTTTAGATTGTTTGGTCAAGGAATGAATAAAGTATCTATGGCTATTGTTGGATTCAGATGATGTATCCTCCCTTTAGACTGAGGAAAACTGAGATACTATATGGATGGAGGGAGATGGGGTAGGGTAGCATGAAAAAATAGAGTTCGAGGCATAGGTGATGGACTTTAGATTTCATTGAGAAGATATAGCCCCGATATGTTGATAATGACAAGATACAAGAGGATCATACAAGAAAAAAGGAGTAAGAGTGGGAAGAGATAGGTCAGTACTCGTGAGAGGGCTGGATGTTAATGGCCGAGCTTGAGTAACCCTTAGAGATGGAGTTCGGGAGGTTGAAGCATTCTTCCCCTTGTCCATGTCTTGTCCCTTTTACATGCGAGCCAAACCTTTTGGTGGAGGCTGATTCAGAACATTATTGCCCATACCCTACCCATTAATCACGTCCGTTGAAACAATCATCCCTTTGTATTTTGCAAGTAGGAGAATTTATTATAGGTGTGGCCGACCTCGTGACACCACATGCACTTGAAGGGAACTCCTTCATAGTCTAACTTCTATAGAAGAAAATTTCCCAACCATTGAAGCTTCAAACTTTCGACCAAGCCATCTCTCGTATGGAGGTGTAGCAAGATTTGGCCATATTCCATATTACAAGTCTCCACAAAATATTTATCATGATCTAAGTAGACCCACAGGTTATTCCCCACACTTAGAGAGACATTTTCAGTCCAAAATTGCAGAGGTAAACTAGGAATTCTAACCCAAATTGGGTCAACCCCCAGTTGTTCCCTCTCTGGATGGAAGAGAGGGGACCACCTCTTCAGTAAAACATGCATCATGTTGATGTGCCAATATTTGGACAAAACCCAGGTAGTATGGCTTGGACGATGGAAACAAAACACGAACCATCCCATGGTCATGGTCACCACGGTCGACAAGCTTTCCAAAACCTGACCCCATATCTCATTGACCCATTTCCTCATGCATGCCGACGAATAATCTCTGCCCTGGACCCTACCTACCAGGATTCTATCTGTCATGTCTATGACATCTTCCAATTTGATGCCCTCTCCAAGTACCAAAATCCTACATTTTTCTAGAACTTTGGTGCTTTTTATTTCTTATCTCGCTTCTTCTGTACTCCCTCGGATGAATTTCCATTATCCCGAGGTATAGACCCTGGAGAAGAAAAAACCCTCACATCTTCTAGCAGACATTCAGAAGAAATTACAGGAATGCTAGAAACACAACCCGAGGTATGTCTAAGGGCAATTATCTAGAGGTCCTAAATTAGGGTTGTTTCTTTAATGTAATGAATCTGTACTCAATCTACGGGAAACTAGATGCTTGAGGGGCCTAGCTCAGGGAAGGATACTGACCCTCTGGAACCCCCATCCTCATGAATATATCCAGAGATATACTCACCTGACATGATAGGGTTGATGCAAGACTCCAAAAAGTGTAGATAATATGGATAGGGAATCAAAAAATCAGGTTGGGAATGTGTAAAGGGATCCAAAAAATACCCATAAATATGATTCCCTAGAGGAAATTGACCGACCACAAAGATATTTTTGGTGATATGTGAAGGAGGGCATCCAAGTTCAGCCTCCATAGAAACCCTAAAGACCTCAACCTGTGAAGCCAATATCTCTTCTACTCCTGGTGAATACATATGGATATGTTGAGGTGAATAATCCATCCAGATCGGCACAGGATCATAATGGTCGGAGGAGTAATAAAAAAGATCTTCGTTCATCTCAGCAATCGAATCTTGGGTTGGAGTTCTTCAGTTACCAACTTGATTCCCGTCAGAGATTACTTCAAATCAAGTATCACTTGTACAAACCCTAAAACACCTCACCTAAGATAAATACCTCCAATCAAGACCGCTCCCGAAGTAGTTGGTGGAGCTACAAGCGGCTGGTGTGAGCTAAGCCACACCCTAGGAGAAGTCACAGGGTTGAAACTTCACAAAATTTCAGGTTTATTTTCCAAAAATACTACGTATCTTAGATTAATGATGTTGTCCTTATTATTATTATTATTATTTACGAAAGCTACAAGGAAGGATTCTATAATTTACATTTTGAAAGAGAAATATAGTTTAGGGTTAAAATATCAAATCAAGATAAAACCAAAGCTCTACATGTAATGCACTCTCTTAACAATTTGTAGATTGATCTAAATATGCCTTAGTAGAAGAAATCCTTTCTCTTTTATTATGAATTATTATTCTAATTTTTTCTTTTTGCTAGGACATTTTTGCAAAATTCATGTAATAGGCGAAAATGTGAAGTTGGATTACACTTTTTGCCCTTTTTTGAGAAGAAAATTTCATTTTTTTTCTATTCTTCAACTTTCTGCAACCCAAAACAACTTTTCTGTTTAGAATTTCATTTTGTGATAAAAATAAAAGTTGTCAGAAATTTTATTAGCTTTCTATTACCTATTTTTTTGGAATTGTTTTATACACATTTGATATGTAAACTTAGAGTTTCTTTGATTGTGTGTTTTTTTAAAATCAAAGGATTCATAAGAAGTCATGTTAATACGCAATGTTGTATTCTTTGAAAATTTGTGTTTTTTGGAAACAAATGTGTTACAACAATCTAGATAGAGTCTACCTCGGTTTCGTCATATTTACAAAGCCAACAGATGCATATCATAATTACTAGAATTTTTTGAATTGGTCCAATATGAAAAAACTGTATATTTTGAATATGTTTCATGATGCAAGAAATTTCTTAAGATATAAGTTATAAACTAAAAATATAAAAACTACCCATTAGAGACGACGGACCAATGTAATGCACCATAATTTTTTCAATTTTTTTACAATGTATTTTGGAAGATATAGAATTATGATCTCACTGAATAATAATGACCTTCAGAAATTGTTTGCACCCGTTTTATTACAAAATTAATTAAAATTAGTAAATATTTATGAAATTCCATAAAAGTTATATTTCTCGAAAGTAGATTGAATTCTGAAAATGCTTGTCTTCGTTCCGACAGTTAATTCAGAATGTTTCATGGAATTTAATCAGTCCAAAGATGAAGATATGTATTCAGAGCTTTCCTCTGCGTAATTTCTGACGTGTTAGTTCGGCCGAATTGTTTTTTTCACTGATGGCTCGTCAAGTCTAACAACATAAAATTTTAGTCGAATTTTTTATAAACTTTTGACTGAACTTTTACCCAATTTTCCGTTAGCCGGAAAATACCACGAAGCCCCTCCAAAAAAACATTTCGCGGCAATATAAATTTCCGTGAAAGCATTCATTATTTTTGCATATTTTCGCACATTTCGTATGTTTTTACAAAGGTCTTGATCTAATTTTGCAAAGAATTGTTTTGGGTTTAAGGAATTTTCTTGGAGGTACATTCAAAGGACATTTTTTCAAAGGATTTCTTTGGGTTTAAGGACTTTTCTTAGAGGTACATTCAAAGGACATTTCTTGGGGGTATGTGATACATTTTTTTGGATGTTTTTTTGGCTTCATTTTTTTTTAAGGTATGGATTTGGACTTAATTTTCAAAGGACTATTTTTAGGCTTAATTTTGAAAGGACCCTTTTTAGGCTTAATATTAAAAGGACATTTTTTGGACATTTTTTGGAAGTATTTTTTAAAGTGATATATTTTTAGAGGCTTTTTTGAAGTATTTTTTAAAGTGGCATTTTTTAAGAAATTGGAATTAAATTTCATTGGACATTTTTTGGAGGCATTTTTTGAAGTGACATTTTTTTTAGAGTATGTGTTTTGGGTTGAAGTAAATCTTTCATAATGATTTTTTAAAATGAGTTTTTGTCTAACTTTTTAAATGAAATTTTTTTGTATGACTTGGAAGGAAATATTTTGAGCTTCGTTTCATTTTCATAAGACATTTTTCTCTTGGATTTTTTAAAGTAAGTGTTTTTGGTTGAAGTATGTATTTTTTGCTAAAACTATATATATATATTTTAATTAAATCTTTTGTGATGTTTTTTTTAATTGAGTTTTTGTCGAAAATTTTTAAGGATTTTTTTTGAACTTCATACTCTATTATCATGGGAAATCAGAGGAATTCTACGAGAAAATATGATCGAAAAAGAGACCCTGAGGAACGTAGAGAAGAGACAAGACCATCTCACAGAAGAATGATAGAAGCACTCTCAAATATTGAAGGGGAAAATCAACCTCAACTAGAAGTTGAAGCAGGTATGTAAATTTAAATATTATGAGTTTGATATATTTAAAATTTTCCTAGTGTAAAATGTGAAGCTTATTTTTATTTAATGAACTAATTTGAAAAATATTCTGCAATGTAAACAGAGAGAGATATTCCTCAAAACATTGATGATGAGATAAAAAAATTTGAAAGAGAAAGTGAAAGAGATATTGAACCAATGATTGAAGATGGTGAAAATGTTGAAAGAAATTCAAGTGAAGAAATTGAATCACAAGGTATGTATATATATATATATATATATATATATGTTGAACACATGCACGTATTATTGAAATTATACATATTTATTGATTTAGTTATTTATTGAATATGTAAACTTATTATGTACTATTCATTCGAATATGTACAGATGAAATCAATGTCGATGATGAGATGTTAGAAAATGTTGACACTTAGACATATGGAGATAAAAGAGCTTACCATATTATATGATATCATGTTAACCGCATTCTTGATATGTACTTCATAAAGGAAAATGTGACAGTTAAAGCCCAAATGTTGAATGATATCCTATCATTAAGGAAATTAAAAGAAGCTATGACTTTATTGGGTATTCAAAAATCAACCAAACATAAAAAAATGAAGGAAAATGTGATACAAAATATAAATAGTGCTATAAATTCAATTAGAAGATCTGGACAGAAAAGTTTTTCAGTTTTACTTAGATAAATACATATGGCAGTGGTTTCATCAAGTACTAAAGAGAATCGCTTGGTAAAATCTATGGCACGATCATTAGGAGCCTCACGAAAAAAATTTCACAAACATCGGACGTTTCGGTTGCAAATAGATTTAAATGATGAACTCACTTGTTGGAGAGATGTTTTTAGGCAACCATACAAAGATATACTTGGATATAATGTTAAAAAAATAATATATGAATATTGGAAGAAAAATTCGCTTGTTTCACGAACTGCAAAGCATGTGATGTGAAGAAAAATAACACGAAATCAATAGGAAGAACATGAAAACCATTTCTTGGAAACCATTCAGATAGAGTTGTTCAACAAGTTCAAAGAAGAGAATCGTGAAATTCATGTCTCAAACGGTGCTTTTGTTCAACAAAAACCATGTTATTTAAAACCTATCACCGTACACGACCCTTGTTGTTGTCGTTATCATGTGGAATTTGAGTTATATTATGACACATTCCTTAATTTTGGTAGAACATTTTGGAAGGATTCACCTCCTCCTTCCACTATCTATGATTTCATATCTCAAATTCTATGTGAAAGACAAAGCGATGAACTATTTTATGAAAAGAAATGTGTTGGTGGTAAAAAGTGCGATGATTGTGGAAATTTGACTAAATTTCAAAACAAATATTGTACTGATATAAATGATTAATCATTGTCCAACATGAAAGTGAAATGGAAGAGATGTGAATATATCCATACATCGATTCAAGGTGCAAATAGTGCTAAAAGAATTGAATTACGAGAAGAAGAAATTTTTGTGATAGAATTTTTGAGAAGGTTTGAGGCAGAAATTTATAAATACACCAAGCATTCCCATAGAGCTCGATGGCAAGACTTGCAATTAAAAAAATCCTGTGAATTTTTTCCATGAGGGACCATTTTGTCAGTAATTTATTTCCCATAAAACTACACATTTGTTCCACAAAACGAAATTCAAAGTGAATATTATCATTCTAACCAAGTCTCCATGCTCGTCCATATTCTATATAGACATGTTGAACAAAACGTCGATCATATAGAAAGAACCATTGAAAATCAACATGTTATTAAAGAATATCACTTTTATATCAGTGACGATCGTACACATGATACATATTTTGTACAACAATGTTTTGGAAAGATTTATGACTCCTTGAAAAGTCATGGAATAACATTCAATGAACATTGGATATGGTCAGATATATGCGTAGGTCAATTCAAATCTGCACGATTATTCTTTTAGTTGTGTTGTCTTCATAAGAAAACCCGCATTAAACATTGTTGGAATTTCTTTGAGACTGGCCATGGAAAAGGAGAACATGACAGTGCTGGGTATGCATAAAACGAGCACTTCAAAGATATAAAATGAACCCCTCTGCAAGCCGACTTGTGGATGCTAAAGAAGTTGTTCAATGGTGCATCGCTGCTCTAAGCCATGAGACTAACCATTGAAGGGAAGTGCGAAGGTACATTCAATTTAATTTTTATTGGATATCTAATTTTAAACAGTGTACATTTATCGCAATTTGATTATCTTTGATTGATTATCTTTTATTGTATTTTGATATCATATTTACATTCTTCTTTGAATTTTCCATATAAATTTTTTTTTGGTATTGGGATTGAAGATGTAGATATATCATTTGGAAATGACGTTGAAACAATAAAAGGGACTTGAAAGTTGCATTCAATTAAAACAAACTTGTCCAAAAATGTGTTTGCATTGGATAAAATAAAATATTATTGTTTTTGTCATGTTTGCATAGACAACACAGAATCCAATGACGTTTGTGAAAACAAAATGTATGTAAAAGACTGGAAACATACAGAACTAAATACAAAGGGAAAAATGTCCATTGCAATGTTTGAAGAAACGCAATCAGAGGAGACTACAATATCATCCGATAGTGATCAAGTTTCTGATCTTGTTAGAGAAGGTAACATTTGAATTGCTTTCAAATGATA
The DNA here is from genome assembly GCA_034641835.2 of Pinus albicaulis. Lineage (NCBI taxonomy): Eukaryota > Viridiplantae > Streptophyta > Pinopsida > Pinales > Pinaceae > Pinus > Pinus albicaulis. The sequence goes on along the minus strand of JAXQQM020092347.1, from coordinate 2,129 downwards.
AAGATCTAGAAATAAAGTTAAGTACATAATTTTGTTAAGTTTGTTTTATTGTGTAGGAGATGTTTTTGTTGTAATTGCACCTATTGACAACGATGAAAATGTGAAGTATTATTTGATGCGTTGCACTGAATGAAAAATGAAATTATTAGAAAAATATAATGATCACGGGTTTCCATATGAAAGAGGATCTATTATACTGAAAGGTTGTTTTTTCAAACACACTAATCAAAGTGGGGAATTGTTTACTTTGAAGACTATGAACCTGATGTCATAAGTTGTCAATATAGTCACTTGTTGTGTGCAACACGCATAAAGTTGATAGAGGTTCAATAAAAAAAAAAAATGAAAATTAAGAAATGCAAAATGTCAAAATCCGATCATGAACGGATCGTTGAAGATAGCATTCCATTGAAATTTTTTTGGTTGAACTTCCCAACAATTTCTTCTCTATGGATTATGTTATAGAACTTCTAGAACTCAACTAAAAATTGAGCTTCCTTGTTATGTTATCTATGCAAGTGTTTGCACATGTACAAATTGTTTTGGTACATGCACACTAGTATCAACTGAAAGTAGCTTTTTTCTACATGCATTGATGAAAAATGTTGTATGTATTGGATATATATATATATATATGTTCTAGAATGCAATTAACTGTTCAAGTAGTTTTACTATGTGCATTGATGAAAAATGTTTCACGTACTGAATATATATGTTCTAGAATGCAATTAACTGAAAGTATTTTTTCTATGTGCATTGATGAAAAATGTTGCACATACTGGATATATACATGGACTGAATGTGACCAGTTTTTCTTATAGATTTTTCTTGTAAAAAGTATCCACAATGTAAATAAATCATCCAAAATATAGTTTTGTACGAAGATTCCTTTTAGACAAGAGACTCGAAGCACTTCTCCAACTTTTGGTGGGATTTGACCCACATCTCTATTCCTGATAGAAAATCTAGTACAAAATTTGTCTGTCCAATGGTCGAATATGTTCTAGGAAATTAACTGAAAGTAAATTTTCTATGTTCATTGATGAAAAATGTTGCACGTATTGGATATATATGTGTGTGTGTGTGTGTGTGTGTGTGTGTGTTTTAGAATGCAATTAATTTTTCAAGTAGTTTTCCCATGTGCATTGATGAAAAATGTTTCACATACTGAGTATATATGTTTTATAATGAAATTAACTGAAAGTAGCTAAATTCTATAGGCATTGATGAAAAGTAGCTTAATTCTATTAACATTGATGAAAAATGTTGAAGTACTGGATATATATGTTCTAGAAAGAAATTAACTATTCAAATAGCTTTTCTATGTGCATTAATGAAAAATACTAGATATATATACATTATAGATTGCATTTTCAAAATTTATGATTGTTTTCAACACATCTAAACAAGAGCTAGAATCTTATGATATATATATATACATATATATACATTGATATTTATTGTACTTCAATCCTTTTAACATATATATTCAAACATGTGTAAAATCATTTCTACATGTACATGTATATTCATCTGAATTAATTTTTTTTGGAAAACAACAACTTGAATTTAAAAAAAAAAAACATAATATCATAATCACATGTCAAATGTAGTTCAACCATCCAAAACTCAAGATTTTTAAAATTTTTTTGATTATATCACAACATTACTTCACATGCCATGCCAATTGTAGTTCAACTATCCAATAAAAAAATTTAACACTATATCACATGCCAAATGTAGATCAACCATCCAAAACTTACGTTTTAATTTAACAAAAAATTATAGATCACAACATTACTTCACATGCCAAATGTACTTCAACCATCCAAAACTTGAGTTTTAAAAACTTTTTGATTATATCACAACATTACTTCACATGCCATGCCAATACTAGTTCAACTATCGAATAAAAAAATTTAACATTATATCACATGCCAAATGTAGATCAACCATCCAAAACTTAAGTTTTAATTTAACAAAAAATTATAGATCACAACGTTACTTCACATGCCAAATTTACTTCATCCATCCAAAACTTAAGTTTTAAAAACAAAATAAATTATAACATAGCATTACTTCACATGCTAAATGTACTTCAAAAGCAAACCATTAATATAGATCACAAC